>MU394064.1:449137-508275 GCA_022578605.1 Camillea tinctor | reverse complement strand
AAAAAAAAAAAATCTTTTAAAAAATAAACTTTTTAAACCCTATAACCCTTTTTTTTTCCCTTTTTTTTTATCACTTATCTTTTTCCTGTAACACCCCCCCCCCCCCCCCCCCCCCCCCCCCACAACAACAACAACACAGCGCAGCACATCAAAGCCAAGCATAGCAGAACACAGCAACACGCTAAGCTCCACTAGAATCCAAAAAAAAAAGAAGAGCAGAAAAAAGAAAAAGAAAGGAAAAGAGTAAGAGAAAAATCCAATCAGGTCAGGTCAGGTCAGTTAGTTATCTTTTTTTTTTTTTTTGCGTCATCCAGCCATTTCAGTCATTGCATTGTGCATATCCCCTCTTCCCCCGCTCCCCATCATAAAGTGTTACCTTATCCCCCCGAACCCCCTTTTTACCTCGTAGGTATTCCCCCCAAGAAAAGACCTTCTCTTTCTCTATCAGAAAGAAACCTCTTATCAAAAAGGAGGGTAGGGAAGGAGATTGAGAAAACCCCTCCTAAAAGAGCCTTTCTTTTTTTTTTTTTTTTTGCCTCTTTTACAGTTTACTTTCTTTCCCTTTACTCTCCCTCTTTCCTCTCCCCTCCTTTCCTTTCTCTCTCCCCCCTTCCCTCTCTCCCCTCCCCTATTTCAGAGCATAAAGCTCTCCCCCTTACTCGAGACAAAAAACTCGCACCCGAGCCTAGCCCTCCTCTCGTGCTCCCCCAGCTCCCTTAAAATGGCATCGCGCGCGGGCTCCGCATCGTCCAGCTTCTCCTTGACGTGGATGATCACCACCTTCAGCCCGCGCAGGGCGTCTGCCGGCGGCTCCTCCTCTTCCTCCTCATCGTCGTGGTCGTAGTTATTATTATTACTATGGTTATTGCCATTGTGCGGGTGCGGGTAGAAGTGCGAGTGCCGGTGCCGCCGGTGGTGGGTGTGGTTCGGCTCGTCGTTGAACTCGTCGTCGAGCAGCAGGTTGAGCTCCGCTGTCGGCGTCGCGATGTGTGGCGTGTCCAGCCCGCTGAAGTAGTCGCTCGTGGGTCCAGGTCCGCGGCTGGGCCGCATCGACTTGGGGGATACGGGGTGGTCGTCGCCCACCGCGGACCGTGCGGCTGCGCGGTTGGTGCGCCGGCCGCTCGTCTCCTCTGCCTCTCTTTTGCGCTTCTTATTCGGCTCGAGTCTGGGGAGGAGGAGGGGAGTGTGGAGGGGAGTAGATGTAGTAGATGTTGGCGCTGTCGTCGGCGCCGTTGTGGTTCCTGTCGTCCCCCGTTGGCGCGCCGCTTCGACTTCGGCGGCGAGAACCTTCATCTCCTGGATGATGTAGCGCGGGGTTAAGTGTCCGAAGAGCCGATCGTCCGTCTGACTGTCATCGTACGAACACTCGATGAATATCGCCGCCAGGTTCCCCTTGGCGATGCGGGGTGCGGCTTCCTGCCAGACCATGAAGTTGCGCGGTGAGAGGGAGAGTGTGTCCGGCTCCACATCACCGAACATGAGCACTTCACGACCAGAGGTGGGGTCGCGAATGAAGTACGCGCTGGAGTCGTAGACACAATAGGACTCCTTGTCTTGGGCGACAGATTCATGCCGCACGCCGGATGATCTAAAGAGAACGGGGGGGCCTGAAGCAGCTATACTACCGGGGGTTACCCGTGGAGAAGGCATTGTGGAGGCGTCGAGGCTCCCGTAGCGCGACGATGATGCCGAACCCCTATGGGCATGTCTCTCTATGCAGTGGCCATGGCTCACGCTATATATCTTCACGGCAAGGCCATCGCACACTTCTAGATATCCCTTCCCATCCCCCTCACCAAGCGCAGGGCTGCCTCCCTCAACAAGACGGGTATATGTTACTAAACCCGCGCCGTTATTCTCATCGGTCAAGTTGGGCCATATGACGTTGTTAAAGATATGTGCCTTGAAGGCGGCTATAGTAGAGGGTAATCCGGCCAGTTTCTTTGGCCGTGACCCAGGAAATCCTGCTGTGTTTATAACAAACCCGCTTATATGATCTAGATGGGGGTGAGTGATGAGATAGGTGTCGATGAGATGCCGTGTAATATAACCGGCGTTTGCTGCTGGGGAGGCGAATAGGAGCTCTAATCCAGCGAATGGTCCCGTTTTCAGGGTGTAAGGTAGGGCAATATCCTTACCCAGTCCCTTGGGCTGTGTCTCTTCCAGGATCCGAGTGATGGCGGATAAGTGGACACCGGCATCGAGAGCCACTATGGAGCCTCGAGCCCAGCCCGACTTGACAGATCGTACAAGGAGAGCCGTTACATTGTGTTCTTGTGGACCACCACCGCATCCCTAGGAAGTCATATTGTAAGTAAGTGCGCATTCAACTTTTTGAATATCGAGTATCACATGTTCCCGAAGGTATGCAGATTATACATATCGATATATATAGGCATATGCATATGGCAACTTAAAGGGGGGAGAAGAGCTCTGGAGGCTACAGGGGTAAAGGGGGGCCAGGGTCAGGGTTAGTATGTATAAGAGAGGAGAGAGGAACTGGGGATTATATGCAGAAAGGAGATAGGATAAAACGAGTTTATGCAACAAAACGTCGGATCTAAATCCGGGGAATATAAGAATAAATGTATGTACAAGACATGGACGGGGCGTTTGAGCTCTCGCCTCGTGACGTCAGCGCGCCCCAGGAAAGGAAAATAAAAATCGATAAGGACGATTAGAGAGATAGGACAAGCAGGCCACGTGATGGGTAAAGGTGTTTGGGTTGTATAAGGTGTGCAGGATGTAGGCGTGGTGTGGTGTAAGTGTAATAGAGCTTTCTCTCCCTTTCTCTCTTCCTTTGACTCTACTTTCAAGTGGTCCACAAGATAGGTTGTTACAAAGTTGGTGATGCCAACCTCGGTGTTCCCGACACACCATAGATATAGAAACCAAAAACAGACTTGATACCATTTATTGGAAGTGTTCAGTTCAGGCACTAACCTGATATCTTCCAAGAAAAGTAAAGTTGTATTCATGCAGTCAGCCCGTTGGTACCTGCTTGGCGGGCAGAAGTAGAGAAAAAGTAAAGAGAGGGGGGCATTGGACACGAGGGATATGCGCAGGTATTATTGTCTTGTCTTCTGTTCTGTTCTGTTTTTGTTTTGTTTTGTTTTGTTGTGTTTTGTTTCGCCGTTAAGTACCCATTGGTATTGGTGTTATAGATAGACCAGCGCAAGACTTTGCGCCAATCAGTCTAAGTATGCGTGCGACTTGACTTGACTAGGACTAACTAAGACCAAAGTCTTCTTCTTTCTTTTGCTTCCCCAAGTTACAATACCCAGGTACTACCAGGGTGTGGGGGAAACTGACATCATACGCGACTTAGACCCCAAAAAGTGATCTGACTGGATGCAATGCGATGCGACGCGCTGTAACGAGAAGAAGAAAAATGGTGGGTAGTGCTGCTGCTGACGGTGGTAATGTATGATGTATGATGTATGTAGGTATTGTACATATTATGTATGTAAGGTTATATATATATAGTTGCAGTGCAGTGCAATGGGCAAAAGCAAAAAGAGAGAAAACAAGAGAAATAATGGTGATAGGGATAGATAATGTAATATAATATGAGAGAAGAAGACACGGGCAACCGGTTGGTCAGCTTAAACCCAGCCATGGGCGCAATTCAGGACAACCAAAAGGCATGTGGGCGCGGCACAACGTCATATGAAAAAGGCAAGGCAAGGTAAAGGTAAACTTGGAAAAAAAAAAAGAAAAAAGCTAGGGATTCTTTGAACTCTTGTTTTCTTTCTTTCTTTTCTTCTCTCTCCTTTTCTTCTCTTCTTTTTCTCTCTTCTTCTCATTCTTCTCCTTTCTCGACAGGTATAATATTGATTGATGAATGAATGACAGGTAAAAAAATAAATTGGAAGAGAAGCAAAATATAAATATGCAACTTACAAGGACAATAACTTGCAAAGCAGGGCTTCGCGTGCTCTCATTCTCCCCTCCTCCGATTTCTCCAGGCATGTCTTTTTTCCTCTCTCTCTCTCTCCCGGTCCTTGGTCCTGGTCCTTGGTCCTAGTCCTGGTCTTTTGGTCTCGACCTCTGTTCTGTTGCTTCTTTTGTTTTTCCTTCTGTATTTCTCTTTCTAGGTTACTTCTTGTTGCTTTTCTTGATTGTTTTGTTTTGTATTGGTTGGTTTGCTTTGTGCTCTCTCTACTTTTCTTGTTTCCCACCGAATGCGTGTGTTAGTTAGAACAGTGCCAGGGGACATATGAATTGATGTGGGAAAGAATTGGCGAAAAAAAGAACTCTCTGAATGGATGGTTGTAAGTAAGGTTGGTTGCTGCAAGCTTGAAGGAAATGGGACTTGGTCGGGTAAATTGTATGTAGTAAGTGACTTGGTGACTTGGTGACTCGCGTGCGATGCGGCGAACCGTTATTGTTGTGTCTAGTCCCCTCCAAGTCTTCCCAAAGAACGCGCTACCACCACCTCGAATCAACTTGTTTTTCCCTAACCTTAGGTAGGGTACTTAGGCCCAGGTCCAGCTTTAGGTCCAGATCTAGGTCTCTCTTATCGCTCGCACACACCTAACCTAGCCTCCAGCATCAGCAGCA
Source organism: Camillea tinctor (assembly GCA_022578605.1). Classification (NCBI taxonomy): domain Eukaryota; kingdom Fungi; phylum Ascomycota; class Sordariomycetes; order Xylariales; family Graphostromataceae; genus Camillea; species Camillea tinctor. The sequence goes on along the minus strand of MU394064.1, from coordinate 503,712 downwards.
AAAGACGTAGGTTACACGTGACAATTTCCTGATCTCTCAGGTCCCTTCTCTTCGCTTTGGCTTTCTTTTTCCCTTTCCCTTTCTCTTCCTTCCTTTTCTTTTCTTTTTTCCTTTTCCTATAAAAAGTAGGATAATAGTTATAAGTCACCCTCTTTTTTTCTCTCTCTTTTTTTAACCCCTCTTCTTTTTCTTTTGTTCAATCTTTTTGTTTTGGTATCGCCTTTCCCTCCCTATTCCCTAACATTAAGCTTATCTTATAATTGGCTTGGCTGAGTGGACAGACCCCCAATTCGGTACCATAAGGGGAATTAGAGGAGGGTCCAATGGGATGTTATAAAATTTATGAGAGAAGTATAAGTGCGAAATAAAAGAAGTACGCAAAGTAAAATCATAATATAAAACCAAAATATTAAAATGAACTTGAGAAGGGGAGGGGGGATAGATAAATTAATATATTTAACCACTGATTGACAGATCTCTACTAATTAGTTGATATGAAGGTTATGGTAGGTTAGACCAAAGGTATATACCTAGGTAGTACTACACTATACTACATATACCCACAGGATCCGAGAACCTGGGGAGAATCAGATGTAAGGACCAGGGTTCTCACTGCAGAGAGCTTTGCTGTGCAGCAAAAGCCCTGAGAGCTATCAACGAACGAAAGCTCTGTTTCCCTCAGTGGGTCGACTATTTAAGTGGGATCGATGCAACGCGGCACACAACCTTGGGGTTTGCTGCAAGTCGCTTTGTGTGTGGTGTACAATACACGATACTAGTATGCCTTTCCAAGTCAGAAATCCAAGTTCTGTTCATCTTTGGGTGTGATTAACCTACCTACTTACCTAGTTATTTAGTGGCATGGCTGCATGGGTCTCTCTCAAGTTTATGAGGTTGTTGTTATGTACCTCTCTATAGCTTTGTTAGGTACATGCCAACATATGTGACTTATACTGCTAGGTTACTAGGTTAGGTTACTCCCTACCTGCATCGTACTGTTTGTATGTATCTACCTATGAATGTCACACTAACCAATTGAAAGTATTACACAGATATTCTCTTCTGGAACCGGCCGTCTTATATCATTGGTCACTCTTAGCCAAACTTCTCCCCCCCTAGCATGCCAATCTATATACGTACAACTAGTGTATCGTAGTCTACAATCCTCCCGTACGCCAAAGTGGATTCCCCTGCTTCGGAGACGCCGTTGCGGATTGTTTCTCTTTCAACATACTTAACACTACCTCACCTACTCTTTAAGCGACCCCCCGGTATTTTCAAACGTACTCAACTGCCTTTTTTCCCATCTCGGTCAACTATCCTATAACCAACTGACTTTAGTCACATCATTTCTATCACATATGCATTCTTCCTTCTTCCGTGACCCTAATCTAGATAGGTAGGTAGATAGATATGTAGATAGATATATACCTACTCCCACCGTTAAGTTCTGGTTCCGCTGTCTCCATTTGATTGACTTATGGATTGACTAGTTCCCCAGTCTTGTAAGTCGTCGTAGTTGATTTACAATGCATGCAATATCCTTTTTTTTAGCCATGACTTAGAATAGGAAGAAAAAAAGATCTGCTGCTGGGTCTACCTCGTCATCGTCGTCGTCGTGGCCAGGCGTCATTGATAGACACCGAAATTTGTGGGAACCGCTGCTCTTTAACTCTTGTCAGAGTCTCCAAGATTCTCCCTCGTATCATCCCACCTATTATTACAAGTAAACTAGCCTCTTACGCTATTGATTGCCGTATATCTATGTTCCATTTTGGCTGCTACGTGCCTTTTACTTTCACTTACTTATCAACTTACTGTTAATTGGAAACCACTACGAGCGGTATCATATTTCTTGAATTCATTCAAAGTCTCTGGTAATGGGTCAGTCACAATCAGTTTATCTTAAAATTCTGGCAATTATGTGATATATGATTTTATTTATTTTTTCATCCCCTGACATTAGACATGACAAATCGTAGAAGTCATCGCTAATCATCAGGTTAAACATCGCTAAAAACAAGGACAAAGGAAAAGACGTAACGCATACTTACACTTTAAAGCACCAGGCTTTAATCTACTCTCCCTTATCCCTTCGTTCTCTTTTCGATGATACTTTGTGTTTGTGTGTACTGTGGTGACATAAAGAAAAGGTGCACATTCAGATTGCGCGATCCGAATTTCCTTCTCTCCCTTCTCTTTTTGAATTCTCTAATTCAATTACACTCTGCGTAGTCTGAAAACTCGCCTTTTCTTTATGTCATCACACTACTCCCCGTTCTTAGAATGGAAAGTCGAGGTGTCTTCCTCGGGGTGGCCGATGGAGCCTGCATACAGCCGTGTACCCTTTGGGTTTCATCCTTTATCGACTTACTTACCTTGTAGTAGGCGGCTTAAGAAGCATCACTATCATCGCTGATTTCACTCATACAAGAACCCCCAAAAAGGCTATCAGAGGATTCAGAAGCAGCGTTGTCCTGCAACGCCGGATCAATGCATGAGGTATCTACGTTAGGGGCGCCTGGGCCGTTGTTAGCAACCAAAGATCTTGGGTCAATAGAATCGTCGAGGCTATAACCGTTGACGAAGGGTTCATTTGTCTCCGTGTGCATAGCTGCGTAGAAGTTAGCCTCACTGTCCACAAGTCCTGCCCATGCATTACCCATGAAGGATTCCAATGTCAGGAAATCGAAATCGGGGACCGAAAAATCAAAGGTAGCATTAGCTGTAGGGTTAGTTGACGTACCTGTAACAGTGCTGCATGCAGGGGCAGCTGCTTCGGCATCCTGTCGCTGCCTCTTCACTGCATTATGACCCTCATCAGAGTCCGTCTCATCGCGGCCTCGTTTACGAGACTGCTCCTCTTGAATCGGAGCTAGTGGGGCCTCCGGCGCAAAGGACGGCATCGGCATCGGCATCGGCATCGGCATACAAAGTTGATCTGCCGTCGCCGCGAACTGCGGGTAGACTGGTTGCTGCGTGGCTGGGAACGTCAGGCCCCCATAGGTGTAGTCCACAGCATGTGGCAGGCTGAGGGCTGAGGGATAGGCGCTATTAAGGTCAGCCTGGAAGCTGCCGCCGAGATTCGGATCAACCTGGGGTGTGTGTGCAGCACTAGGAGACGGAGAGCTTTCAGACAAGCTCATCTTGGCCATCGCGGCCATACGCTGGCGTCTCTTCATGATCTTGGCCTTTCTTCTCTTCTCGTCCCTCTCAGCCTTGGCTAGGTGCTCCTTTAGGCGCTTGTCCGCATCCGGAACTGGTATGCCGTCCTTACCGATGAGATCGAACTCCTTGTAAGCATTCCAACGCTTCTGCTTCATAACATCCCCCTTATGCCGCGAGGAATCGTTGCCTCCACGACGTGCCCGCGCATTCTTGCGGGCGCCCGACTCGTGCTTTAGATCGAATGCGACTAGGCGACGACCAAGAGAGGAATCAAAGTGACGACTGCGTTTTGGTCCCCCTGCCCGGTATTCGCTCCACTTCTTGTACTCATCCTTCCACCACTTTGCTACTTCATCAACAATCCGTGGGTGCTTGCGGCCGAGCTTGAAATATCCGTGCTCCTCGTACTTGAAGTCACGGTCATCAACACGTACATCCAGTTGCTGCCATAGTTCAACTAGATCGAAGATATGCTCAAGGCAGTCGAGATGAACGTATCCAGCGTTGTAGAAAGGGTTAATGACATCGCCCGCGACATTCATGCGCTCGTCGAAGATAACCCAGTACTCTCCCTGACGGATTGTATGGTTGTCATGCATGCACTCCTTGAATCTGCATTTGGTTGAAACCCCCTGTCGTGGATATCTCCAGTTACATTCAGATCCGGGCAGACCAATCCAAAGAGTCAGCCCTTGACGCTTTTTGCTCTTGATAACTGGCACACCTTCAAGAAGGGGTGGCATGGCATCTTTATCATGCCACTTCGGCCCAAAGAAGTACTCCTTCATCTCCGAGTTGCTGTAGTACCGCCCTGGCTCTAGCTCACCATACTGGTTGTACTTGAATGTGGGCTCTCCCCTGTGGTCGGGTGATCCCCAGTTCGGGGGCTTCTCTTGCAATGGGCCGTACCAATCCCGTGGCTCCGGCCGTTCATTCTTTTGCCGAGTGTGTCGTGGGATCTTGTCACTTCTCAGATCCAACCGCTTGCCACGGAAGGTGACTGAAGGTCGACGGAGGGGTTCGGCACTTAAACTTTCGTCGATTCTAGGACTAGGTGGCCGGGAGGACAGCTTCCTCTTCTTCCGTGGGTCAAGGGTGTGTTGGATTTCTGGTGTGCCATAATCGCTGATTCCGGAGCTGCTCTTTCGCTTTTGGCTTTCGGTTGAGGACACCGAGCTCATTGAAGCTGACGGCATGTGACGGGAATGATGGCCCGACTTCACACGGTGAGATGTCAGTTCCGGCTGTGGTGGCAGCGGAACTGGAAGCGTGAGGAAATCGTTACCATAGGTAGGATCCATGGGTAGCTGAGTCCCACCCATATTGAAAGTAGTGAAATCACTACCCATTTGGGAGATGCTATCGAAACCGAGTCCATCCATGTTGTTGAACAACATTCCGGGGTTGAAGTAGTCAGCGGTTGGAACTTGGTTCATGGGTGCTTGACTTAATTGTTGCCCCAGAGTCTTAGGGGAGTAGAAGCTCGGGTCGTCAAATTGAAAATCAAGCGGACCAGTGGGTGCTAGAGTTAGATGTTCCCCTTGGGGTTCAGGAGCATAACTTACATCAGCAAATTGAACATCAAGCGGTCCTTGTCCCGCAACGACCGGCTCGCTAGGCGCTTCAATGTTGAGAGAGGACTCGTCAGCTCCCTGCATGGTGAGTGCTGGGTCGAACGGATCCGTGAATGCTGGGTCAGCCAGCAAGCTTTCGAGAGAAGCGTCATCGAAATTTATGTTCGCAAAGAGATTATCCTGGTCAATCTGATAAGCTTCATAGATGGCGTTATTTGGGTCAGCCATGGTGGCTAGTCAGGCCGTCACCGAACAGCAAATCTTTCTTGTTGAAAAGTTCAAGCGTGATGGAGGTAACTCAATTGGTTTCTTCTTCTTCTTTTTTTTTCTTTCTCCCTTTTTGAGGGGGAATTGAGTTACCCGAGATTTACTATTCAGTGAGAAGCCTTCAGTGGAGTTGTGTGTATTGCAGTTGATGCTTGATACGAGAAGACTAACCTCCGGGGGGATCATTGGGCTTATATAGAGAACTGGGCTTGAAGCCTTTGCACACAATCATACTACAACGAACCATTGTTGATAAACTTAGATCAAAGAGCGAGAATTTAGTAACAATTTATTCTTTCACAGCAAGGGCATTGTAAAGAGACGAGTAAACGGAGAAAGGAGGTGTTAAAGAACAGGCCAAATAGGGCCTTTGACGATGAAAACACGATCTTTATTTTGGTAGAACAATTAATTGTCTCGCCTCGACCGCCGAGTATCCAGAGATAATTGGAGGTTCCGACTGAGGAGACATTATAGATAAAAAAAAAAGTACAATATGGGACCTAGAGAATCGACTAATTAGCATCAGAGGAATGTGTAGTTGACGACCAGTTGCGCTATACGCATAACGAAAAAGGAGGCATATAATCAGGAGAGCTTGAGCACTTTTTCCACACCAAGTTCAGAACAGGTCTGTGAATGCATTGCTTTCATCATATAAGGGAGAGAGAGTATAGAGAAGGTGAAGAGGATGAGTGTCTTACCTTTTCTAGAAGAAGTTTGCCAGTAGGTTTCCGGATATTTGAGGTCAGGAGAGAAGAGGGATCAGGGTTACCTAGACTCATAAGTATGTCTTCAGGCACAATGGGTTGGTCCAGACAAGAGTAGTCTACGCATCATCGAGAAGACACAATTCATTGTCTGGAATTTCTGAGGGCTGGGATCAGGTCAAAGAACCATCCTACGCGAGACCAGCTCGGCTCCTGAGGTAGGTGTAGGTATAAGTATCAGCTTAGCCTTCATAATGAATCGTATCGTTTATCCTTCGGGGATAGGTAGGTAGTGAATAATAGAAGTTGAAGTTGAAAAGAAAGAAGTGAGAGCTGCAGTTGAAGGTTTAAGAGTGAAGAGTGAAGAGTGAAGAGTCAAGAGTCAAGAGTGAAGGTTGAAATAGTTAAAATTTTTCTCTCTTATTGGGGTTTTGGAAGCGAAGTGGGGCTTAACAAAAAGAGAATTGGGATCAGAATTGGAATTGGAATTGGTTATCGATTAAGTTTACACCAACAGCGCTAACCTACCGTCTACACGTATACTTACATTATCTTAGGTAATGTAGTAGACTAACTAGGTAGGTACTATACGCTAGGTAGTACCTACACTGGAGGCGGCGCTGACGCTTGCAACAAAAGCCTTCTATTGGGCCTAACCGCTTCTATACTATTCCAACGGTTTTACTTAATATATAGGTAATACTTAAGTAAAATGCAGCTTTATTCCTTTTTATTATAAAAATAAAAGCTAAAACTTTACACTTATTGCTATTTTAACTATAGTATAAAAAAGCAAGCTATAACTTATTTACGTACTTTTATTTCTTATTTTTTAAAGTTTTTATATACTTTTTTTAAGTTTATTATATTTTTAAATTATATTTATTTCGATATTATTTTAATTAATTTAAGCTACATTTTTTAAATTATTTTAAAATAGCTATTTAATTTAACATATTAATTTAATTTTAAGCTAAAGCTATTAAATTTAACGTTATAATTTAATTTTAAATTTTAAATTTTTATATTATTAAAGCTTTTTATAAAAAATTTTAAAAAAAATTAACTATATATTTAATAGCTTTAAAGCTTTTTTACTTAAAGTTAAAAAGCGTAATTATATTATTAAAAATATATTTTTTTTAAAATATATTAAAAATGTTAAAAAAACTAAAAAACTAATAATATTAATTAAAAAAAACAATTTTAAAAATATTAATAATAAATAAAATAAGCTAAAATTTATTAATATAAAAAATTATAAATTAAATTAATAAATAAAAATAACATAAAAAAATACTATTTTTAAATAAATAGTTTTTCGTTTTTTTTAAAAATAAAAATTTAATAATGTTAAATATATTATTAAATTAAGTTTTTAAAAAAAAATTAAATAAAATGTTTTTTTTTTACTTTTTAAGTTAAAAATTAAGGCTTTAACAACTAAAAAAAAATCGTATAAAGTAACAAAACTGCTATTTAATTAAGTTATATTTATAGCTATTAAAAAATTTAAAAACGTTTATAAAAAACTTATAATAAAAATGTAATTTATAAACGTTAAAAAAAATTTATAAAGTTTATATTTTAAAGTTACTTTTTATTTAATAAAAAAAAGCTTTATTATTGTTAATTTTATTAGTTATTTAATATAAAAAAAGCATATTAAATAATAATAAATAATTATAATATTAAAGTTAAATTTATAAAAAATAAAAAATAAAAAAAATAGCTTTTTATTATTTAAAATTAAAGTTAAAATTTAAAAGCTTTAAATTAAAATAAAATTTTATAACTAATATAAATGCTTAAAAAAAAAGTAAAGCTAATAATATTAATTAAATATAATATTATAAAAAAGTTTTAAAGCTACTTTATATTTTTTTATAAAAAAGTTAAAATTAATTTATTTAAATTTTTATATTATTGCTTAAAAAAATAATGCTTTTTTTTATGCATTTTAATAGTGTAAAAAAATATAAAAAAACAAGGATATAATAATTTTAATTTAACTGCTGCAATTTTTAAATTTTTTAATTATTAAGCCTTTTTAATAGCATTTAAAATTAAAAACTAATAAAGCAAATTAAACATAAAATTAAAAAAAATTAACTTAAAAATTTATATAAATTAAATATTTTTAAAATAAATTGCAATATTTTATAAAAAAAAGTCGTTAAAATATATAGTAAATAATATATAAGTTTAATAGCAATAACTATTTAAAAAAAATTTAACTTTTATACAAAATAAAAAACATAAAAAAAAAAAAAAAAAGCTTAATAACGACCTTAAATCAAAATAAGTTAAAAACGCTATTTAATTTTTTAAAAAAAAGTAAAGGCATTTAAATTTAACTTGTATAGTTTTTCGAGATACTGTTAAAGCTTAAAACTATAACCTTTAAAACCCCTTTAAAGATCTTTAAGACCTCAAAAACTTATCGAAAATGTTAAATTTAAAAGAATTAAATCTTAAAAGATTTGCAAGTAACTCTAACAATGTTAGTATTTATTTTGTATAAATTAATTAGATTAAAATGAATTAAAAGTTCTTTTACGACCTAATCACGAGGTTTTCTTAACCTACTATTAAGTTAAATGCGTGTAATAATCGAGTCGTTCACATGTCGAAAAAGTTAACTTATAGCACTGATTTTAGTATTGTCTTAATACTATAACTACTACGAAACGCAACGATTTTACGACGCAAACACGACCCCCCCACGACCCAGACACGACCGACTCACGACTCGGATTCTTCCTCTCCTCCGGCGAGGCGGGCGGCGGTTCGGGCCTTGCGGATAGCCTGCTTCAGAACCTCTTTTACGAGACGTTAGCGAGTCGTTCGAGCATCGTGCGCAGGTCGTAAAATCACTTACTGGCCGCCTTGTTAAAGGCTTTCAAGTTGGCATTGGTGCGGTTGCGGCGCCAGGCGGCGCGGGCGGCATGCCAGGCATCGTACTCCTCACGAACCCCCAACGACTCGATATCGAGCTTTTTACGACCTATTAGCGACTATAAACCGACTCGTAAAAGAATTACTTACGGGCTGGCAACCGCCGTTTCGGTTGCCGACGGCCTTGCGGACACACTCAGTACACTTCTCAGAGGTAGAGGTGGTCTTAGAAGCGCAGAAGTGATCAGGAGCCTTTTACGACCCTTTAGCGACTAGAACTCGACTCGAACGCGACTCGAGGGAGGGTCGTAAAAGCACACTTACCTTGGCACAATGGGTCACGCAATGCTGGCAGATCACGGCATTCTCATCGTGTTCAGGTGAATCCTATTCTTTTACGAGTCGTTAACGAGTCGCCCCAACGTCGTCCCTGGGTCGTCCATAGGTCGTGGAAGACTCGTAAAAGAATTGATTTACTTACCACCGCCACTGGGAGCCGGAGCCTTGGAGGTCTTGGGAGGCATCTTGATTGGTAGGATTGGTATATATTATGTGTGTTTCTACGACCCATTAACGACGCGCTCAGTGGTCGTTTTCTCGACTCGCCTACGACTCGTAAAAGGACGGGTTGCTTACCTAGTTGGTAGTGATGGTGGTAGTAGGAAAAGAGAAGAGAGAGAGAAAGGGGGGGGGGATTAGGATTTTTATACCAAGGAGGGCGGCAGAATTCTAAGCGGTAGGCGGTGGCAGATCGGCTACCGCCTAGAATGCACAGCTGCCTGGCGCCTGGCGCACCGCATTAACAAACCTTATTTACCTAGCCTACTAGGCTACTATAGCTCTAATTGGCCATTCTAAAATGGCGGAAACCTATCGACTTACCAATACGCACGAGTCGTTACTGCCTCGCAAATATTTACACATTTACAGCTAAAAACAGTTTTGTTAAGCGAGAGGTTTAGATCAGCCGAAGCATTTACGAGTCGTTATCGCGTCACTTTTTATTAATAGGGAAAGGTTAGGTCCGGGCGCAATAACCAACTAGCCAATTACAGCGCTTATCGAAAGCTCCATAGCGCTAGTCCTAATAGCGTAGGTTTTAACTTTGGTCGCCGTGTGTGTTTTCCCCCAGACCCCCTTTCGAAACAAACCCCATTCCTAAACGGAAGGCATAGTAGGTTAGTATGGAGTACGGAGTACAAGCAACTAGCCTATGTCTGCCCTTCTTTAGCCGTGGCATGTAAGTTATGTATATACGTACCTTGGTAAGGGCACCTAACTATGTAAGGATGCATAAACCCCACCTACATATTCGTATTACCTCCGTCCAACTAAAGTCTAAGCCAGCCAATCAAAACCCCAAGACCCGGTCCTCTGGTCTCCACCCAATTCGTCGCCGACAACAAGAAAACCACCGTCTAATTGTCTCTATCTCATATAATCCTGTCTATCTTGTGCTTCTTCCCTCCCAACTTTCCCCTCGGTATTTCGCAGTCTTTGCTGCGTTATAATTCCCTTGTTCTTGTAGTTATGATCATGATACCCCATATCTTATGCTTGAGCAAGCGATAAATAAAATATAGTAACTTAACCTAACCTTTTCCCTCTATAATCCGTATCCAATATACATCCTCATCTATATTCATATCCATATTTGATATCCATATATCCCTCGGCCGACCCAAGTTCGCCTTATACCCGAACTACCTCATACCTTGACGTCACGCTATCCTTTTTTTTTTCTTTCTTGCCAACTCACATATATCTATATACGCCCACACGCACCAGCACAGGCACAAGCACCCGCACACGCATACGGCCTATCATGGCGCAATTAAGTCAGGATCTACAACAGAGATTAGATGAATTGGAGAGGGAGTTAAAGGTAAGGCCTGGTCGCTTTGTCACAGATTGCCATCTACACAAATTCATGCTTGGTCCCTGCATCGTCAACTTTGTCGTTGTTGTCGTCCCATCATCACGGGGGGTTAGCCGACTCGGAATAGAGAGACAGACAAGAACGAAATAGAAAAGAGAGCTACAGAACAAAAGAAACAAGAAAATCAAAAGGAAATCTAGCTGACTCCTCTATAGGAAGGCGATATCACAGAAAAAGGGTACGGGATTAGATTATATGATAGACACAGCATTATAACACAGCATTATACATTTACACATGGAGATTATCCCCATCCAAGCCCCACGATCCTCTCCCCCCTCCCTTCCCCTCCTCCCCTTCCGATCAAATCAATCGTCCCATCTGGCGATCATGACGAACTTCGGCCGATCTGACCTATGCGTATCCATATATACAGGTTCCAAAAACGACGAACTCAGCTTCTCTCCCAATATTACGATCCCGGAAACCTACCCGAATCCTTTAACAATTTACAGCTCCAATCGTCCGACGAGCCTTATAACACCGGCGATGGACACAGAGGAGCAGCCTTGGCCGCCTTAAGTGCCACCAACCCCGACCCGGTATCCCCCTACTCTGTCACCGTCCCATCGCCTGTCGACTGGCGACCACAGTCGTCCGGACCCCCGGGCTCCAGTCAACCCCATGGCGCTGAACAGGTAGTGGGGATATTGCGCCCGGGAGGCCCCATGGCCGAGACCCGCCCTTCCCTGAACCCGCGCGATTCTCTGTTCCTCGGTCCCTCTCCCACGAACTTCGCCCAGCATATAGACTCCGATCCGCCCACCCGCTCAGGGACCATGGTCTCGGGCGACTATGCCTTCAAGCCCGAACACCAAGGTGGTTATGCTCAACATCAGCCGAATATGTACGACGGTCGAACCGGCACCATGATGGACTCACAGGGATATTTTTCCGATTTTGCCGGACAGCAGGCGTACGATCAGGGTCCTGGACCCGGGGGTGAGTATGGGGGTGGTGTACAGAGATATTCTTCCAGCGACGCATTCTCCCCGACGGCTGCCATGGCCCCGCCCATGTTGACTGCGAACGATCTACCTCCGCCCGAAGCGCTGCAGTATCAGCTCCCCTTGGAACCGCGGGAAGTTCCCTTCGCTATTCACGACCCGCACGACGAGAACACCGCTATGTCTACGTTCGATAATATCGCCGCGGTTCTAAGACACCGGGCACGTACAACCGCAAAGCTACCTGCCTACTGGGTTCTCGATAGCAAGGGAAAGGAGATCGCCTCTATCACTTGGGATAAGCTGGCTTCGCGAGCAGAGAAGGTGGCCCAGGTGATTCGGGACAAGAGCTCTCTATATCGTGGAGACCGTGTCGCGCTCATTTACCGAGACTCCGAGATCATTGATTTCGCTATAGCTCTCATGGGCTGCTTCATTGCTGGCGTGGTAGCTGTACCAATCAATGATTTGCAGGACTATGCGAAGCTCAACTTGATCTTGACCTCTACCCAGGCACATCTTGCCCTCACTACCGACAACAACCTGAAATCTTTCCAAAGAGACATTACTACGCAGAAGCTTAACTGGCCCAAGGGTGTCGAATGGTGGAAAACCAATGAGTTCGGCAGTTACCATCCCAAGAAGAAAGATGACGTCCCCCCCTTATCCGTACCCGACTTGGCATATATCGAGTTTTCCAGGGCACCCACTGGTGACATCCGGGGTGTTGTCCTAAGCCATCGTACTATAATGCATCAGATGGCGTGTCTCAGTGCTATCGTGCAAGCCGTACCCGGGCATGGCGCTGGCGATACTTTCAACCGAACCCTTCGTGACAAGAATGGCCGTCTAATAGGAGGTGGCGCTAGTAGTGAGATTCTCCTATCCTATCTCGACCCACGGCAAGGCATTGGCATGATTTTGGGTGTGCTCCTCAACGTTTACAGCGGTCATACCACTGTATGGGTCGAGAACAAAGCAGTCAACTCGCCCGGCCTTTATGCTCATCTGATTACCAAGTACAAGGCTACGCTGATGATTGCCGATTACCCCGGATTGCGAACCGCCGCTTTTAACTACCAACAAGACCCGATGACTACCCGGAACTTCAAGAAAGGGATGGAACCGAATTTCCAACACGTCAAGCTGTGTCTCATTGATACCTTGACGGTTGATAGTGAATTTCATGAAGTCCTAGCTGATAGGTGGCTGCGGCCACTCCGGAACCCAAGGGCTAGAGAGGTCGTAGCGCCAATGCTTTGCCTGCCAGAGCATGGCGGCATGGTTATCAGCGTCCGAGACTGGCTTGGAGGTGAGGAGCGCATGGGATGCCCACTCAAGTTGGAGCTTGACGTGGAATCGGAAACCGAAGAAGAGAAGGACGAAGAAAAAGATAAGGAGACAGCTGCGGCGCCTTCCAACGGATTTGGCAGTTTGCTCGGTGGCGGTACGACAACCCAAAAGGAACGTGATGCGAGCAATGATCTCAGTGAAGTGTTGTTAGACAGGGAGGCGTTGAAGACAAATGAAGTAGTAGTTCTTGCCATTGGTGAAGAGACCAGGAAACGAGCCACCACAGAGCCCAACATCGTCCGAGTTGGCGCTTTCGGTTATCCTATCCCTGATGCTACCCTAGCCGTGGTGGACCCTGAGACGGGATTGCTGGCTTCACCCCAATCCGTTGGAGAGATCTGGGTTGATTCGCCGTCTTTATCAGGGGGTTTTTGGGCCCTTCCCAAGCACACGGAACAGATTTTCCACGCGAGACCTTATAAATTTGAGCCTGGCGATCCCACCCCTACTCCTGTCGAACCTGAATTTCTCAGGACTGGTCTTCTCGGAACGGTAATCGAAGGTAAGGTTTTCGTACTGGGGCTGTATGAAGACCGAATCCGGCAGAAGGTTGAATGGGTCGAACACGGGCACGAAGTCGCGGAACACCGCTACTTCTTCGTGCAACATATCGTCGTCAGCATCCTACGGAATCTGAGCAAGCAGGTTTTCGACTGTTCAGCATTTGATGTTTTCGTCAACGAGGAACATTTGCCAATTGTGGTCCTCGAGTCATCAGCAGCATCCACGGCTCCGGCAACCTCTGGTGCACCGCCTAGGCAGCTAGACACCGCGTTGCTGGACTCCCTTTCTGAAAGGTGCATGGAAGTTCTTATGCAAGAACATCACCTAAGAGTATACTGCGTTATGATCACTGCCCCAAATTCGCTCCCTCGTGTCAACAAAAATGGCAGACGGGAGATCGGCAACATGTTATGTCGCAGAGAGTTCGACCTTGGCAACCTTCCATGCGTGCATGTCAAATTCGGTGTAGAGCATGCCGTTCTTAACCTTCCCATTGGGGTTGACCCCTTGGGAGGTATATGGTCGGATATGGCGTCGAACTCCAGGGCCGATATTCTCGGGCCTACCGATAAACAGTATTCTGGTATCGATCGGCGAGAGGTTGTCATTGATGATCGCACGTCGACGCCGCTGAATAACTTCTCAAGTATAAGTGATCTCATTCAGTGGAGAGTAGCACGGCAACCTGAGGAGCTCTCTTACTGTACCATTGATGGGAGGGGCAAAGAAGGCAAGGGCATCACATGGAGGAAGTTCGATACTAAGGTCGCCGCCGTCGCCCAATACCTTCGCAATAAGGTCAAAATACGAGCACGCGACCATGTCATGCTCATGTATACGCACTCGGAGGACTTCATTTTCGCTGTCCACGCCTGTATCAACCTCGGCGCCGTAGTTATACCCGCTGCACCCATGGATGAACGGCGTCTCAACGAAGACGTCCCAGCATTCCTCCACCTCATCCATGATTACGGTATTAAGGCGGTCTTGGTGAATAATGAAGTTGACCACCTACTAAGGACCAAAACCGTCTCTCAGCATATCAAACAGTCTGCACAGGTCCTCAAGATCGGGGTTCCCAACACGTACAACACATCCAAGCCTCCCAAACAGAACAGCGGGCTCCGGGACCTTGGCATAACTATTGATCCCGCCTGGATCCAACCAGGCTACCCAGTCGTCATATGGGCCTACTGGACGCCAGACCAGCGTAGAATATCGGTGCAATTGGGCCATGATACCATTTTGGGGATGTGCAAAGTACAGAAAGAGACTTGCCAAATGACCAGCTCAAGGCCTGTACTCGGGTGCGTTAGAAGCACCACGGGTCTTGGCTTCATTCATTCTTGCCTGATGGGCATATATATAGGCACCCCAACATACCTTCTCTCTCCAGTTGAATTTGCGCAAAACCCGATATCGCTCTTCTTGACCCTCAGCAGGTACAAAATCAAGGATACCTACGCAACTCCCCAGATGCTCGACCATGCCATGAACTCAATGCCAGGCAAAGGTTTCACGATGCACGAACTAAAGAACTTGATGATATCGGCTGAGAGCAGGCCTCGGGTTGATGTATTTCAGAAGGTTCGACTTCATTTCGCCGCAACTGGCCTCGATAGAACGGCTATCAATACGGTCTATTCTCACGTACTGAATCCTATGGTCGCCTCGCGTTCATATATGTGTATTGAACCGATTGAGCTTTGGCTTGATCAAAGGGCTTTACGTAGAGGCCTCATCATTCCTGTTGACCCTGAGTCCGATCCTAAAGCCTTGCTTGTTCAAGACTCTGGTATGGTGCCAGTGTCTACCCAAATTGCCATTGTCAACCCAGAAAGTCGTCTCCTGTGCACAGATGGAGAATATGGTGAGATATGGGTTGACTCGGAAGCTTGCGTGAAAGCCTTCTACGGGTCTAAGGATCCTTTCGATGCTGAACGCTTTGATGGACGTACGATCGACGGTGATCCAAACATCAGCTATGTTCGAACTGGGGATCTTGGATTTCTACATAGCGTCAGTCGGCCTATTGGGCCAGGGGGTGCTCTAGTAGACATGCAAGTCCTCTTCGTCCTGGGGAATATTGGCGAAACTTTCGAGATCAATGGTTTGAGTCACTTCCCTATGGACATCGAAGCATCCGTGGAGAGATGTCATCGCAATATCGTACCAAGTGGCTGGTAAGTCGTTTCCCACCTTCTAAATTCAGCTTTCACTGACGCAAAAAAAAATTTAGTGCTGTCTTCCAAGCGGGTGGTCTCGTGGTAGTTCTCGTCGAGGTATCACGCAAGGCTTATCTAGCGTCTATAGTCCCGGTCATTGTCAACGCCATTCTCAACGAGCATCAAATTGTCATAGATATCATTGCCTTCGTGAATAAAGGAGATTTCCCTCGGAGTCGACTTGGCGAGAAACAACGCGGGAAGATTTTGGCTGGCTGGGTCACGCGAAAGATGCGTACTGTAGCCCAGTTTGCAATCCGCGATGCAGACTCACTCAGTATGGAGGGTATTTACGCAGACCATCGCGCAAGCGTCGGAAGTATGAAGAGCAGCAATACCCCAGGCGTGAGCTCCCTAAGGAATATGGAACACGCACCACAAATTCTGGAGGCGGAAGAGCTTGATCATCAAATGAACAAGATGTCAGCTCTTCCGCCCATGGATCTGTCGTCGAACAATGAGGGACAGGGACATCTTGCCATGAACACTTCTCTAGGCCAACCTGGCTATGCTATGTCCGACTTTGATTTCGGCGAGGGGGTTCAATTGGCAAGCCAACAAGTACCTCCGCAAATCCGTCTCCCTAGCGCTGATGGCCGTGAGGCCCCGGGTGACATATGGGAGCGCCGTCCGAGCCAGGGTCAAATTCCTGCCGAAGATGATTGGCAGCGAGATGCTATCATGCATATGAAACTAGCTAGCCAGGGCCCACGGCCGTAATATTTGGTGATATTTCCGAATAGTAAAGAATCAAAACGAGTTCTTCAGTAGAAGAGGAGGGAAGGCATATGTTGCCAAAGCATTCGATTTTAGCGTACTCCAGGATGGAACGACGACCTTGAGTAGTTGTTTTTCCTTTGGAGTTATTTGGACTTTGCGATGGATTATCAACTTGATCATCAGTGGAGGGAGCAGGATCGTCAACTATTCTCCTTATTGGCGGGTTTTGACAAACGCGAATGGGATTATAAAGACATTTTCTTCTTTTTACGCTATCAACATGTGATGCAGGAACGGTCGGCCGGTAGGTAGTGGCGATCAAAGGGGTCGCTCGATTTATATTGTAAACTGTAGTAGATAGGGATATATCATGGATCATTTCACGCGAAGCTCTACTTATTCGACTTAGATGCTAGATCTCGTGCCATGGTGTGTATTTGGAAGTACTTAACGTGCCCTTAGGTTGACGGATGATACCAAACGGTAGAAACAAAAGGTTGGCAGGTACTTGGGTACTTAAGTAGGTTGCAGGTCGGTTACTTCTCTCTCTCCCCCTTTCCTAGGCGACGGTCACCTAGGTGATGCGATATGAGGTGTACTTACTGAGCAATGATCCTATCTTTCTTGTTTTTTCTTTTTTTTTTTACCGAACAACCTTTGCAGACAACTTGCAATCATGGTCAAAAATATGGGACTGTGTTTACCTTCAGTATTAATTCGCAAGTAACAACCTCTTAGGCCTACTCGTGAATCATCTCTGATCGATCAAGCTTTCCACGAACCACAGCTTCATCAGACCATCAGACCGTGCAACCGGTCAGCCAGTTTATTTCACTTCTATTTTTTCCCTTCGATTCCAATACATTGTCGTTGCCTTGAGACTTTACCATCCTTGATTGAGCTGTTGGAGGTAGTCGTCGCGGGAAACTCACCCACCCAGACTACCGCCAAAACCCCCTTCGCTTCGACGTCCCTACTTACTACACCTACAAGCTCCTCCATCCATACTAACCAACGGTATATCTCAAGCATCTCACTTGCATACCTGACCTCTAGTGAACACACGCTCCACGATGGGCTCAAGACTCATCCTCGGCTTCCTCGCGTCCTCCGCCCCTCCCTCTGCACCACCTCCCTCCCCCCCTCCACCCCCCACCCCCTGGCCGACCAGCGACCCCGCCCTGCTCGCCAACCTGATCACCCGCGTGCTCTTCGCGCTCGTCGGCGCGCTCCTCTGCTGGGTCCCCTTCCGGCTGCTCCTGCGCAACGGGTCCCTGCCCGCCGCGACCCTCGCCGGCGTCGTGGCCCTGCTCAACCTGCTCACCGTCACCAACGCGCTGCTGTGGCCCACCGACGACTGGGCGCGCTGGTGGGACGGCGCCGGCCTCTGCGACGTGCAGGTGTACCTCGCGGCCCCGCTGGACACCGCGTACGCCGCGGCCGTGTTCGCCCTCATGAGGCAGCTGGCGGGGCAGATGCGCGCGGGAGGGAGAGGAGCGGGGAGCACGGGGAGTCTGCGCGCGGGCAGGGGCACTCGCGCCATGTGGTGCCAGGCTGCGATTATATTCCCCGTGCCGGCGTTCCAGCTGCTCTTCACGTACTGGGATCTCGCGCAGAGGTATATTGTGGTTACGCTTGTGGGGTGCACGGCGGTGTACGATAACAGTCTGCCTACGAATATCGTGTATGATGTCCCGCCGGTGGTGTTCGCGCTGGGTGCGGTGCCGTATGCTAGTACGTCTTTCTTTTCCTCTCCTTCCCATCTCCTCTCCTCTCCTCTCCTCTCCCCTATTTATATTTCTACACCACCCAGACCAGTTTGCCTAATGCTGACCCTACCACTCCCCCCCCCCTCCCCCTTTTTCCAGTCCTCACATCCCGACGCTTCTGGCTCATCCGCAAAGAAACCCGCGCGATCCTCCGTCGCAGCCACAGCGGCGACCTCAGCAACCTGCCGCGCCGGCAAGCGCGCCGCGACGCCACGCGCGCGAACCTGCGCCTGTACTGCATGTGCCTGCTGATCCTGGTCGCGTACGTGCCGGTCATGGGCGTGTACACGGCGGCCAACATCTCGGTGACGCTGCACCCGCGGCGCACGTACGACTTCCACCGCATGCACTACGAGCAGACGCCGTACCCCTGGGACACGGTGCTGTTCGTGCCCTCGTGGGTCGTGCCCTCGCTCGTGCTCAACCAGCCCTGGATCCCCATCGCCACCAGCGCCGCCATCGTGGGCTTCTTCGGCACCGGCGCCGAGGCCAGGGGTATGTACCGCTGGTACGGCGCGCAGATCGGCAAGTGGTGCTTGTTCTGCTGCCGCCGCTGGATTCCTTATTGCGGTCGCAAGAACGGGGGCAATAAAGGTGGTGGTGGTGGTGATATGGCGAAGAAGAATAAGGGATGGTGGAGATGGTTCGCTCGCAAAGAGATCAATTCGCGGAATGGGATATTGCTGCACTCTTTGGACAGTAGAGGGGGCAATGATAGTAGTAGTCCTCGGGACAATGGACCCCCTTCTCCTCTCGTTATGTATGCTCTCTCTCTCTCAACCCCCTTTATCACCTTTTTCTACCACGTACCCTCCACCCCTCCCCCCTTTTCCCCTTTTTCAATTCTATGCACCGAGTATTAACTAACACATTCTGCAGTCCCAAGCGTGGCTCCATCCTCCCGACAGTCGAGCCCTCCTACCAGCAACCATCATCCTCGCAGGACGCACCAACCCCTATCCCGGCCACCGGTCCACCCGCGATCCCCCCGCGCCACTCGTCCCTCCGATACCGCTTCACCTTCCGCAAACCCACGCTGCCATCCCTCTCCCTAGCCAACATCCGCCTGCCCTCCCTCCCCGAGAGCATATCCGGATCCCTATCCAGCCTCACATCACGGAGCACCAGCCGTCTGGGGTTCATCGGTGCGACCTTCGGGTTCGGGCGCGCCGGCGAACGAGCCGGAACCACAGCCACTCCCACCACCGGTCATAGAGGAGGTACTGCGAGCAAAGGAAGCGGAGCAGGATGTTTCTACAGCCGCAAAGAAAAGGGCAAAGGCCCGGACCTGGCGATCACGTACAGCGCGGCGGGGCTGCCCAGCAGCGAGTCCTTCGGCCGCTCGTTCTCGTACCCCTTCTCGTCGGCGTACTCGTACTGGGGCGCGGCGCGGCGCGCGGGCGGGGGCCACGGCGGGCTGAGCGTGCAGGAGGAGGAGGAGGGGATAGAGATGCTGGCGATTAACGCCCCTTCCGCTACGACGGGCAATACGAATACCACTGCGACCGCGGCTCATGGTGTTGTTGCTGCATCCCGCGACGCCCTCCCGCGCCCAAACCCGGCGTACCCGTTCGGGAGGCGCAACGCGATAGTCCCCCCGAACACGGGCTCGGGCTGGACGCCGGACGCGAGCTGCTCGGACAGCGAGAGCTCGGACGGGTGCATCCGCATCCCCATCGCGCGCCGCGCGTCGAGCACACATTGCCCCCCTGCGAACATGGCGGCTACGACGACCTCGAGCTCGCTCGCCTCGCGCAAACGCATCAGGCTCACGAACAAGTCCAAGGCCCAGGCCAAACGCATCCGCCGCACCCCTTCGAGCGTAACGCCTGCTACCCCGTGCTTGCCCTTTCCCGATGCCAGCCCCGGTAGCGGTGGGGGGGGAGGCGATGGCATGGTTCTCGTGCCGCATACTACGACCACGGTCACGGGGGGTAGGGAGAACGTGCAGGATCACGAGAGGAACCATGGGGAGATGCAGAGGCGGCGGGATCGGTACCGGGAAGTAGGGACAGGTACAGGAGCAGGAGAAAGATCAGGGGTAGGGATGGGTACACACATGTCGGTGTCGTCGTCGATGAGTGCGGTGGCTGGGAGCGCGGGGGCGGGTAGTGAAGGGGATATGGGGAAGGGGCGGAGGGCCATTACATGAAGAGAAGGAAAGATGGAGGGCGTACCGGAATTTGATCTAGATTCGGGACGAGTTGGCTTGATCTCATTGTTCGGAGCGCGAAGGAGAGAAAAGAAGAGAGGAGGGAACGCCAATTCGCACGACTCGACTACAACCGCGAACTCTAGGTTTGGAGGACGGAGCTCGATGGGCAGAATAGCCTTCTATCCTTCTATCCATTCAGCCAGCCCTCTTACGACTTATTTCTCTTCTCGCTGTGGTTTCCGCATCGCGTCTGCATCATATCACGGGCACACAACTCCTGACCCGTGTCTCTACCCCTATCTATTCTACCTCCTCGTCCGCTCTATCACCCCACGAACTATATTCCCTGAACGACAGGGATTCAGTGCCGGTCGAGGGAGAAAAAAAAGAAGACCGGAAAAAAACACAGAAAAAGAAAAAAGGGAGATGGGAGAAGGAATTATTTGGCTTGTTTTTATTTTTCGTTTTGTTTTGTTTTGTTTCGGTGAACAGGTGTAGGAGAAAATCTGCGAGTCCAGACTTCCGGCTTCCGGCGTTGGGATCGGTTGGTAATGTATTTGTAAGGAAAAGGGGAAAGGGGGGAAGAGAAAGGGGGGAAGGTTTTGGGGGGTCTAAAAACCAGAGTTCCGAGTAAACCCCTTTTCGCCGTTCTTTCTCTCCCTTTTTCCTTCCACGTAGAAATACCACTACGGATACTACAGAGGATTGCGCTTGTTCGATTAGCTATGTAACCTAATAGTTATGCGTTTTTACATCCTCCGAGGTTTTCTCTCTCCCTTTCTTTCCCTTTCCCCCGCATTCCTAGAAAGAGGGAAATCATAAGCTACTACGTAGGCATGTGAGTAAAGCCAGCACATGCCCCTTTTTACGAACCACCATCACCACCAAATACGTGATCCCACCTATATAGATAGAGAGGGAACAAGCAGTGTTCGTAGTAATGGAGAAGAAAGCAAAGGGCCATTTCCCCTATTCTTCCCATACGTAGGCTACGTATCAACAGCTTCCTTAAATTATACAATACGGCGATATAAACAAAGTAGGTATCACGCACAAAATCCATACCCGCCGTAGGTACCTAGTCTTCTTATTCTCTCCCTCTCTTTCTTTCTCTTTCTTATTCAGCTTGTTGCTCGTAATAACACTTCTCGTTCCATTATTTACATAGCTTATACTTTCCTTCCCTTCTCTTTTCTCTTTTCCCTTCTTCTGATTAAACCGACGAAAATAACAAATACTTAATATCGCTGCTCTTTTTTTGTGTTTGTACAAGAAACCCCCATATAAGGTCAGAAGACCTAAGTGTGTTGTTCAAGGGTCTGGTTTCTTCCCATACCCGTTAGGGGGGATTAAAATGATATTCACAGAAATTAGAAGAAAAAAAGCAACTCTATTTGAAACTTATCCCCTCCCCCCTGCCAGTCTCTCTTTTCGAACCAGGTAGGGGGGTTATGCCTTTGCAGGCCGTGAAATCTCACTCTCTTCTCTTCTCCCTCTTCTTATCATCTCCCCGACTCCTGCCGTTCTCCCCTTACTAGAAGTTTTTGAATCGTTAAAACGTGAGGTCCCTACAGGGAAATAAAAATAAAAACCAACAACCCGTCCTCTCCTCTGAAACACGTTGCATGTGGTCGCCTCAACCCAATGATCGATCGATGGTTTTCATCGAGATACCAGAAAAACGCCCTCGCAATGCCATCTGGAAGAACAAAAAAATAGAATAAAATATCCAAAGAGGAAAAGATGACACCGGTGTGAAGAGAAATGTTGTATATGGCAAGTTACAAAAATATTAGGTAGTAAGAGTAATAATGCCAGGGTATCTTCGTAAAATCGTACAGCCCAAGAGTTGTTGGTCGACGTGATTTAAAATAAAGAAGTGCAGACATGGAAGTCTTGAAAGTGTGAATATGTATGTATGTTGAAGAGAAGTGGTCGACCACTATTATGATCCATTGGGCGCGTCATCTAATGCTACAGGTTCGGGCTCTAAGGGCACTGAAGGCCCTGATCGTGAGCCTGGTTCGCTGGCCGCGACCCTTACTTCCGGATCTGGAATCTGGATATCGAGCTATCGAGATCGTTAGCTAAGGTACGCACAAGAGACCAGATAATCGATTGTGATACTTACGTTCATATATCCCGTCCGCCTCAGGGAGATAATCTTGGGGGCCAGACTAGGATCTTCGGCGCCCGCCGTCTTTTCCTTTTCAGCATTCCATTGATCAATCCAATCTTCCAAGTTCTTCAGTCTTTTCTTGGCGTTGGAAAATCCTAGGTCATCCCATATCCAGCCAGTTAGAAGACCCAGGATGCCATCCAGAATGTTTCTCCAGTAGTAGGGATCGAAAATTGGTATGAGTTCGTTGTTGAGCTTTTCGATGATACGACGGAATTCCTGCTCAGATACGCCCGCCGGGTCGAGGATTTCGGGATATAAGTTGGAAAAAGTCGGCGCTACATCACCTTCGATTAACCAATCTCTCCGGACGCGTATGATGCGTGTCGTTGTGAACTCGGGAGAGCTCATAGGCACATGGGGGTTCCTATGGGGGAAGCACGGATGCTGAGGACCCCATTCCTCACCCATATCCGGCTGGTCGGGGTCGCCCATAATAGACGAATTACTCGAGGAAATCAGAGAGGGCCCACCACCAGGAAGGGATAGATTGGACCCATTATGGCGTGCAGCAAGGACGTCACCCCTTTCGAGATCTTTAGAGAACCCCCTCGAGGGATCCTCTTGGGTATCGGGGGACATGACGGCTTTTCCCTTGCCCTTCTCACTTCTCTTGGGCGAGGCGTCGACTTTGACGAGGCCAAAACTCAAGGCGCGGGCTCGCTGGACAACGCTTTGACCTCGTTTTCGACCGGCGCTAGTCGAGGGGGGATCCTCCTTCAATTTGGTTTTAGACGGACCAGCCTCGTTTACTTCCTCGAGGGGCGGGTTGGACGTGCGTTTGGCGTCGTAGGAATGGCGAACCGAGCTGGGAAGGCTGATTCTACGGTCCCCGCTGGCTCTGCCCTCAATTTGGAGACTGGCGCGAGTAGATGCGGAATGTGGCGAATGCCGGCCCTGTCTCTGGTCGGGAAGAGCAAGTAGGGGATAATCGCCGGCTCCAGTACCGGTAGGATCAGTAGGTTCGGAGATGTCGATGGTGGGATGGGCGATGGGGACGGGAACGGGAGGAGGCGGAGGTGTGGACGGACGACGTCTACGCTGTTGCCGGGGGCGATGGGTGGATTGGACAGGAGGCAAGGGTCTCGGGGTGGAATTGGTGGGATTCCAAAGACGGCCAACAGTGCCAATGCGACGCGGGAGACTATACGGAGGGTTGTTGGTGCTAGCAGCGCGATTGCGGAAGGGAGGAGGGAGGAGATATTCGTTGGGGTCGCGCGGTCCTCGAGATCTCGCGGTTAAGAGGTTTCGTTCGGGGCCTGGACCTGAAGCTGGACCGGGTGCTGGTCGCTGCGACTGGGGATGTGAACGTGAACGTTGGTGTTGGTTTTGGGTTTGGTTTTGGTTCTGATGTTGTTGGTACTGTAAGTTCTCGTCTTGCACGGGATATTCTGGCTGCTGCGAAGGCGAAGGTAAGGGGGTGTGCGTGTGCGTATGCGTGTACGTGTGAGGGTGCGTGATGACGGATGGTGCATCTAGGGCGGTCGGTGACAAGTTCGGATGCTCTTCTCGTGCGTATGAAGCCGTTGGAGCGACGGTGATGAAAGGGCCGTCTCGACGGCCAATGGTGTAGCAGCGACCGGGCGCGTTGGACCAGTCAAGACGGATCGGTTAATTGGGAGGTGGTAGTAGAGACAATAAAGGAAGTAGAGGAACTGGTAGTGGAGTTGGAGGTGAAGATGGAAATGGGATTGGGAATGGATACCCCCCTCGTGTTCTTGGGATTGATGACAAAGAAAAGAATAAGAACGAGGGCGCGAACAGGGAGGAGAAGGTGATGAAGGAGGGTGTTGGTGGGTTTGGTTGTGGTTTTGGTTGTGGTTGTAGTAGTAATGAAGGTAACAGTAATAGTAGTAGTAGTAAAGGTTGTAGAGGTAATAGTGAAAGTAGTAATGGAGAGACCGAGAACGATTATGACTGGTTGAAGAATCTGTAGGAACCAACCGAATCAACCAGTCAAAACCCGCGCTCCGCTGATAATAACTGGGGACTCCTTCCAATAGTGGCGTTAGCGGTAACTCTAGTGGCTGCCAGGCACAGGTAGTACTGCGGGTACTGCTGCTCAGGGGATTAGCCAAGATCAGAGATACCATGGCGGCTGCCAAGCCAGATCTGATCAGGTGTCGCCACCTGAGAAGTCCTGACTTGCTTCGCTGCAAAACTGCAAAACGGCAGAACTGCAACCTGTGTGAGCTGCAAGCTGCAAGGTACCCTTTCTGCCTTTTTCTCTCCTCACTGCAAGTTTAAACTTATTATTGCCCCAACCTTGCCAAACCTTGCCAAAAAACCTTGCCAAAAAAAACCTAGACCATTAGTTTAGGTAACAGTTCCTTTTCTTTTCTGCTTTGCATAGAGACCGGAAATAACCGAACAACCCCAAGAAGCCTTAGTCCACGTCAAATATGCAGTGATCGAAATTTCAACTTTTCAAAGCGTTCACTCGATTTGGCATATTCTCCTACTATTTTCGTATTGTTGGTCAGTTGTAAACTCTTTCGACTTCGGCTTCCGTTGCCTTTCGTATGCAAACACCGAAATGACAAAACCCGAAAAAAAGGGAAAAAAGACTCCGGACGGAACGGATGCTGTATTGTTGTGTCCCTTTTCCTATTTTTCAGTCTTGTTCGCTTTTTCTCTCTCTTTCTCTCCCTTTTTCTGTTTTGAGTAATGAACGAGTTATATGGTTGATACTCAATGTTACCAACTTATGCAGTATGCAAGATTGCTCGATTAAGGACGGGGATAAATAAAAGATTAATAGTAATAAGTAGAATAGGAGAAATGGAATAAGGTAGGTTTAGAACAAGAGATGAAGAAGAGAAAGAAAAAAAAGAAGGAGAAGAAGGAATGTCGGTGAAGTTGCACAGCTAGGAGTTTATCTTGATAGAAATTATCCCATTTTTGTTTTGAAAGAGATGGCTGGTGTTGTTGTTAAATAGGTCTAGGTCAAGTGAGGAGGTGAGGAGGTATGTATGTTAGCTGAAGTTGTCGGTATGCATGTACATATACTGTACACCACATACATTGATGAATTGATAGGCAATGGTAATAATAAATAAGTCTGGTAGGTTATTGTATTTTACAGTAAAAGATAGACAAAACAAAATAAGTAAGACATCAAAACAAACCACACGTACGTACGCATGTATGTGTTGTATGTATATATATATGAAATGATGTGTAAGAGATAGATAGAGAGAGAAAAAAAAGAGATGAGACGAGAGAGGCTTAAAAAAAAGAAGAAAGAAAAAGCTAGGGAAGGTTAGGAGAGAGTTACCTAGGTTAAGTCTAAAAGGAAAATAAAAATAAAAACAAAAATAAAATAAAAAAGATATTTCGTCACTCACGGAATTACCGTCATACTATGAACAATACAATGACGACCTCGCCTACCTAACCCCGAATCGAAAAGGAAAAATTACGAAGGCTTTAAATTTGTTTTATTTTTTTTTTTCGAGTGACTACTTTTTCCTTCTACTCTTCCATCCGGCCTTAGTCTACCAACGCAGAGCGCAGTGAGGGGACCCACCGTTAGAGCTGATCAGGGATAACCCTTTCGGCCCCCCTGGCTAGTCTGCCTCTCAGACCAGGATCACTTCAGAACCTGCAGGCATTTGGTGATCCCTAAGAGGACCCGAACGAACGGGACAGGCTACCAGACAGTCCAGGCCACACCAGAAAGACAGCCTCATGTTGGCTAAACCCAGCCTCTAAGTATTGCACTATATATATTATATATAGCCCGTACTACCCCGTATAAGTAGGCAACATTCCAGTTGCTGGCTGATAACAAACAAATAACCAATACTAAGTGAGCTTATCACTACATAATGTTCTATATACCTAGGTATATAGGTATATATTTATATAATATATACCAATAATGTAGATCTCAGCTTTGCTGTGGGAGAGGAAAAAATAAAAATAAAAAGGAGAAAATAAGCACACGACCGCTACACACACCTCCATGTAAGTAGTGTAGTTGTAGGCTGGTAGGTTTAACCAGACCTAATTTAGTACAGGAATAGCGTACCGAAGAACACACTTTATTACCTGACAGACCCATACTCGATCCCTCTCTTTCATCGTTGAGGCTCCGTGTCGTCGTCTAGTTTATCGTGTTGTGTTGGAGTATATATGTATGTACCTGAATAACAAGTATCTCGGAATCGGCATTAATGTGAGACTAGTAATGACGTTTTGAGCCTTTGCTGCACACGGCGGGATCGATCTCACCCATGAAAATTGACCTGTTTAAAAAAAGATTCCCTTTCATTTATTATGGCCTGCATTGATTTCCAAGCTCATTCTAAGCTCCGTGCACCTTTTCAGCTGACGACTCAACTTACTCAGCACACTTTTTGGCTTCCCGATACGACAGTCTTTCTTTATTATACCGGCCGTATAGGCCAAATCACGAAATACACCCCCTCCATAGCCTTGGAACCCCAAATTTGAGGCCTCTGAGATTTCAACCAACAAAGTCTACCTCACTTACCTTTGCCACAAAAGAAGAGTATGAAAAGAAAAAGGGAATGAAAAAAAAGAAAACAAACCAATCGGTGCACGGGAATGGTGATAACCGAGGCATCGTCGATTACACCACCTGAAACATCGTCTCACTGTTCCGGTTTAACAAGGAGGGATTATGGTGCTCCGAGAACCGTAGATGGTCGTTCGGTGTTGCGCGATCAGAGCACCACCACCAGACAGACACCAGACACAATGGTAGTAGTAATGTGATGTGACGACCGTGACAGAAACAGAAGGGGATGGGATCAGATAATATAAAACCCAGATACACTAATTAACCCAGTTCTCTCTCCTACTTAGTGTATAACTGCAGATGTCTAAAGTATGTAAGTTGAGTTACATTGGTACATACGCAGACTGCACCACACACACACACACACACACACACACACACACACACACACACACACACACACACACACACACACATTACATACATACCAGAGGTTTTCCAAATGCGGTAAATTCAAGTGTCACAAACTTGTATTGAAATCTTATGTCAACCTGCGACAAGCAACATAACCTGTAACTGAATAGGTTAGGTTCGGTTAGTTCAATGTTGTTTATTCCACCTACGGGCACGGCACTGCAACTAGGTAGACAAACTGCAGATCCCTTTTCATCTGATAATGTCGTTTAGCAAGCAGGTACCGAACTCTAACCATCGAAACTGACGTAACTGAACATGGGTGACGTCAATACGAAAGTTTAACTGAGATTGTTTAAGGGACCTTAGGTAAATTGCCTGCAACAACACGGTAAGAAATGCGTCATAAGGGAGAAAATAGGGAAAGAGAGAGGGGAAATATGTAGGAAGTAGGAAGGTGAGAGATGGGGAATACAGAGAAAGATAGAAGCTAATAACAGTGGTAACAATGGAATTCCCACTTTTAAATTAACCTTATCCCTGTCTTTGATCCCTCTACTCCACGATGACCCGGGGGACCACCACTAAACACTAACACCTCCATCTCCACCTCGTCCTCTTCTCTCCTACTACCTACCACATGCACCAAGCTACATGCTAATGGTCCCTCTCTTTACCCCAAGACAAAAACAACGTGTCTGCCTGTACAGCAATGCCGCCATTCCATTGTTTCATTCCGATGCGCTGTACATAGACGGGGAAGACGGGAGCCGTGGTACCTGAGCATTCTCCTCCACCATTCATATTTTATCTTACCCACCATCTGGGTAACCTTTTGGTCCTGTCGCGTCGGGGGTCCAGCAAAGCTGAATACAATACCACTATACTACCACCTTGAGTACGTAATCGGTTTATTTTTTTGAGGCCCAAAGCGATGCCCATCGTCGTATGTAATCATCTTCAGTCATGTGCTGAGTATTGTTAGGTTGGCTTCGTGCTGACCATGAATCTAGACCTGGCCCAGACCCAAAAGACTAGGGACCAGCACTAGGACCAGCACCGGGACCGTAGACTATCGACAAGAGCTATGATCTCTTACAATACCTACCTACACCTCCAGCCATGGCCGACGAGAGCTTTGCTTCCGCCTCGAAACCCACCGTTAACGTCACCGGCCGAGATGCCGGAAATGCCCCGCCCGGTTTTACTTTGCGACGGGCTGCTACCACCGGTCAGCCCACCAACTTCCGCCGGCGCCCAGCCATGAATACTAATATCAGTAACGATGGCCACATCCGTCCGTCCTCTGCTGGCGGGAACCATGCCTTCAACCCCACGCGAAGGCGCAGTTCCCTATACTCAGACTACAGCCTAAATGATGCGAGGCGGGACTTCGAGACAAGCGCCGATGAGCTCTTCAACCCGAGCAGATCTCACGCAAAGGCCGACAACAAGTCGCCTTTGTCCTATGTCCCGCTGACCCTCGCCCTGCTGCCCGCTCGTGAGTAATCTCGGGAGCCATTTATTTCCCCCCTTTTGGCCTGTCTCGGGATTCAACATTGCCCGTCATGATGAGCTTAGATTCCCGAGACACACACACGGTCTGGAGGGTAAATAAGCTACCCAATATGGCAATTTACTAACTCCCAATATTACAGTGGCCGGCATGTTCTTTGAGAATGGCAGCGCTTTCTTTACGGACCTAATCCTGCTCATCCTTGCTGCTGTCTTCCTACACTGGTCTGTCACCCAACCATGGGACTGGTACCAGTCGGCGCAGCAAGTGCGCGTAGTCAAGGACGAGTTCATGACCGAGGCCGTCTTCGAGTCCTCGTCAGATAGTGACGTTGAAAATACCCCGTCCGTAGCCACCGCCCCCACACACGCTGGTCCCGACGACAACACTTTCGCACAAAAAGAGTCCGAAGAGCCACCATCCCGAAGCGCAGCAAGTATTAACAAAAATAGGAAGCAATGGGAAATCCAGCAGGCGGCAGCAATCCGGGAGCTATATATCCACGAGATGCTCGCCCTAGTGTGGTGCTTCATCTCCCCTATGCTAGGCGCTTACCTGCTACACACGCTCCGCAAGCAATTAACCCGGCCCTCCGAGGGTCTAGTATCAGATTATAACCTCACTATATTCCTCTGTGCTGCTGAGATCCGCCCCATCTCGCACCTCATACGCATGCTTCAAAACCGCACGCTACACGTGCAACACCTTGTCGCGCGCAACCCCTATCTTGAAGAGCAGCAACAACAGCAGCAGCAAGAGCTGTCCAACGCCTCCTTCGTAAGCACGGAGCAATTCCAAGACCTATGCGCGCGCCTCCAGGACCTCGAAACCCGATCCACCACCCCCGATCCCTCTTCCGCGCCGGCGGCGATCCCCCAGCGCGCCATCGACGCGGCCGTCACACGCGGGCTCCGCACCCTGCAGCCAGAGCTCGACGCGCTCAACCGCGCCATGCGCCGCTACGAGAAGAAGCTCAACCAGCTTGCCGGGCAAACAGACAAGCGCATCCAGTACGTTGACTACCGCCTAGACGATGCCATTGCCCTCGCGGCCGCCACCGCTAAGTCCAGCCACAGCACCCACCTCATGTACCCCCTCCGGGGAAGCATCATGGCCTGGATCGGCGCCTGGACCGGCGCCGGGCTCGCCTGGCTCGCGGATTACGCGATGAAGGTGTGCACTTTCCCCCTAAGAGTCGCGGTCTCGCTGTGGACTTTGCCTTATAAGACGGTGATGGCGGTGCTTGGCCGTGGAGAGAAGGGGAAAGGGAAAGGGAAAGGGAAGGAAAAGGGGAAGGGGAAGGGATAGGGCTAGGAAAGTAGAGAATATGGGGGCGGGGGATTGGTAAGGGAAGGAGATGGGGAGGGATTATGTCTGCGAGGTTTCAAATGAGAGATGATGATCACGAAGTGTATGTCTATGTGTCT
The DNA here is from genome assembly GCA_022578605.1 of Camillea tinctor. NCBI lineage: Eukaryota > Fungi > Ascomycota > Sordariomycetes > Xylariales > Graphostromataceae > Camillea > Camillea tinctor. Next base: position 473,461 of record MU394064.1, on the reverse strand, counting down.
TTGGTTTCTCCTATTCCATTCAACCTTTCCTCCCCCCCCTCCCCTTTTATCTTCAATTCAATTCCCTAGGCTAGATAGATAGACTAGGTTGAGCTTGAACTGGAAGGGTAGAGGGTATGTTTACTCACAGCATTAATTTTTGTTTGTTGGTCCGGCTTGGTCTCTTTAGCATGGAGTCTTGTGGTGGATGGGGCGTGCGTATGCGTATTTGTGTATTCCTACCTTAAAACTCTCGTCGCTCTTATTCCTTTTTGCCCCCCTTTTTTAACTTTTTACCCTTTTTTATTCTTTGGGGGAGGGGAGGAAGTGGGCGGTGGTAATATTGGAGGTTGAGGGAAGGGGAAGGACGGGTTTCTAGGTACCACGATAACGCAGTATTGTTTTATTTGTTCTCTTGGCCCAGCTTCATTACATGTGTGTTTTCTTTTTTCTTTTTTTTACCCTGTTTTTATTCACGGATACACAGGTCGATGAACTGGGAGAGAGGAGGGATTAATAGGATCGGGCTTATGACAAAGAGTTTCAACGGCTTCTTGGTTCTTCGTGTTGAGGGATATCATATGCTCCCTAGTGTAGGTTGTATGTGTGTTATTTTGAGTTTCTAGGGGTCTTATATTATGGGGAGGGTTTATTGTAGATTTTTAGTAATGCGGCGCCTTGAAGGGTTGGTTGTTGGAAGGGGGAGACAGGATGGGTGTAATGGGGAGGGGTGATGGTGACTGGTGGGGATGAGAGTGAGTGATTTAGTGAAGTAGTTCACGACAGTTTGAAATGTAAAATAGAAGGGAAGGGGAAGGGAGTCAGATGGTAGATCAAGCGCCTACGGTTTGAAGTATTGCTTTTGTTTCTGCTGCTACCATAACGTATTTGTCTAAGGTGGATGGAATATTAAGTTGAATAAATGCAAATCCTCTCACGAGGAAAAGGGGGGGGAGGGGGTGATGCGTAACTCAAAAAAGTATATAACTAAGAATCAAAGCAACCTATGGCTCAGCTCTTGTTTCTACTATATATCTGCGTTTCAATTCGCTTCATGATTCTTACTGCAGATCGCATGGAAGAGCATATATTAGCTCACTCATTTATCATAAGTTTTGGCAGGAGCTCAAGGGGGGAAAGTATATATGGCACGAGGTGTAGTATGCGTATAATAGACGGATATAGATCACGTCCTTCTCATCGGGTCTGGTGTTACACTACTGAACTTATAGGTTGAGTTGAGTTATATGCAATGCTGAAGCTCAAACTTTGAAGCACGCGTGGTGTTTTTATGCTGCATGTCTTAGGTAGGTGAGGAGGTAGAGAGGATAGGTAAAGTTTAAAGAAAGCTCTGCCTTCGTCTCTGCTGCCTTTTTCTTTGGTAATAGTTCCTATGTTTCTGAAAATCGAATGCTTTACGCATAGTCCTCTACCTTTTACTTGTCACCCTTCCCCATCTGGAAATACCAACATCGTGAGCCGCTCATACCGTAACGAACGATAGTCTATAGTGTCATGTAGGGAGGGTAATGCAAAGGAAACGGGGTTGGTTCCCTTGTGTTTAAGAGAATGTTCTTTCTCTCTTTTTAAACCAATTTGTCCGTGTGAATAGTAAATATATGACTATAAGGTGAGAGCCTAACTTGAAAGAAAAAGAAAGGGCTGAATCAAAGGTTTACTAAATCGCCGTGGGACTTCAATGAATAGAGGGAGTATACGATCCGGTTGGATAGCTCTAATTCTACCATAACATACTTACGGATCTGACCTTTGTTTGGCTTGTCTTCGTACACTACATAATTAACTCTGGTATTTACATAGAAGCTAGCAGACCTACAGTCTAGTCTAACTTATCTCTATGAATCCACGGTCCTAGACACGCGTTGGCGTACCATGGGTAACCGGTAACTACAAACATCACATCGTCATATCAATATTTTACATACTTGCCTAGGTATTTACTCATTCATTAATATCATCTGACGCTGTACGGGCCCTTAGCATGTGATCATCAAGATATCGTATCGGCAGTTACTTACTTATTAACATCTAGGTTACAACTAAATAGCGGTAGTTCCTGGCTCTGATGATGTCAACTCAACATTGACCTACTTTAACCCATCCCCCCCACTCACCTCTTCTCTCCTCTGAATTAGGTAATATATCAATAGTCCGTTGAGGTCTTCAGCAAGGACCTCGCTTTTCACTACCTACCTTCGTAGTTTCCGGCTCATCCGAGAGCACGGAACCTCCCTTACCTGCATACCAAGATTTGTTTTCAGACTCAATAGCAATTGCGTAGGTTCTTAGGCTGGGTGACTAATTCCTACGCGTATTCTGTATAAGTGTAGGTACGTGTGTTAGTTATACCGGATCTCGATTCCCCCAGAGATCCGCGCGCTTTGACAATCGCAATTTTGGAGTTTGCCGGGCGTTTATAAGAAGAAGAAAAAAAACCTATCACATGTGCGTAGGGTGATTGATCTCTTGTTTATTTTTTTTCCATCCAAAGATACGCTTCACTACGCTATATCTCCCTCCTAACTCATTTCTCCTGAAGTGAAATAAAAAACGATACTAGAATTTACCCTAAAGTAAGCGGCTTAAAATTCTACTTTTTCTCTTTTCCTTTTTGGTTTCTCTGCTCCTGGTTTTATACTACGGCTAGTTAGACAAGTGTGTTAAGTGGAACCGTCCATATATTACTCTATGTAGATGAAGTTTAAACGTGCCCACTAATAATAGTTGTATGAACTTATTTTTTCTTTCTCTTCGGTGGGGGGATGATGGGAACTGACGGAACTTGCTGGGCTGAGAAGAGTGGGTGGGTGGGTTTTGGTGCCTTGCATGAGTTGAGACGGGGGGAACAAGGATAATAGAAGTGGTGGGGGGATCCATCGTCTTCAAATGTTGTTGTTGTTGATGATGAATAGATGAGCTCTTAGGACTTTTCTACGGAGTAGTATACACCTATATGAGCTGAAAAAGGTTGGGGGAGGTTCTTGCTCTCTCATTACGTGGTCCAAGTCATTACCGAACTTGCTGCACGTACGGGTCGAACGCGGGATAAGAAGTGGGATGCCTTTTTATTATGCCTTTTCTGGTGATGATCGCGAAGTATGTAAGTACACTATGGATGTATATGCGGATTACATGGAGGGGCGGGTAGAGAAGATAAAAAGGGGGGCACCAAAGGAAGATCCGGAGTAAAGAGGCCAAGAAGGGGGGAGATTTACTACTATGTACGTAGACCGGTGTAGCGTAGGGCTGTAAAAATATGATGTACATACGGTATGGTAGGAGATAGAATGAATGCATAAATGACATAGCCCCCAAATTGGAGATTATTCTCGCATTGGAGCGTTTTGGATATATACTTTTTCCTTTTTTGTTTACTCTTCGCTTTCTTTTCCATTTTCTTCTTCTGATGGCCAAGTAAATCATTTTCTTAATTCGTCTGATTTCTATTCTAAGAACTTTCTAGATTGAGAAGACCGAGAGAGAATGAGTGACTAAGGGGACAAAATACGAAGATGGTCACTATGCATCACTTATAGGTTATGCACTGTATGTAGGTAGGTATGTACATGTAACAGGAGAAACGTCAGATAGAAATGTCCTCATCCATCCATCGCCTTACACTAGGTACTAGGTTTAGCCTTGCACTGTGGGTACCTACCATATCTCTCCCGGTTCGACATATACACTTATATTGTATGTGAGATAGATAGGTTTGGCTGTGTATGGACGGGCCACGGCGCCGAACACGTACGACTATAGTGTCTAGATCGAAAGTCGACCAGCAGCTGTTACCTACGTACAACACGTCCACCAAGGCATATATGTGCCCAGTTTCCTTGTCCCGCCCAGCCCAGCCCAGCCCAGTCCGATTCAGCTCGACGCCTTTTCTCTGCATGTGCGTGGTTCTAGAGCAAATCATATATAGTTATACCTCAGTTGTACGACTGAGTACGGGTCACAGCAAACGTGAAATAGAAAAACAGAGGTAACCTATGCATGATATGCATGCATGCACCTCTCCTAGTCCCCCCCCCCCCCCCTCAAAATGTGGTCACACTTCTCTCATACATACATACATATACGCACGCACACACTTAACTCTCGCTTCTCTCCCCGTTGCCGCTACGGCTGCCGCGAACCTCGTGATATGCGCATCGTAGGACACACAGCAGGACACAAACAGGATATGGGGTAAGCCAGTCGCATGTCGTGTGGTGGATGTAGATATCGTAAGTCGGTCTCTATCGTGACAAGAAGAAAAAAAAAACTCAAACTCTGGGGTTCCCAGTTTTCTTTAAGATTTTGAAATGAATTATCGATGCACGGTTCCGTTGGCTCGTCACACTGCGTGCGTTGCTTTTGCTTACTTACATGCTACTTACATTACACACTGAGCGAGTATACATACGAACGGCAGTTGTATACGTACAGAGCAGTATATATATTCTTCGGTTCATGTATAGTGGCAGCTCATAAGAATACATACCTAATTAATCCAGTTAATGTAGCCTTAAGAAAGCTTGGTATTCCACCTTCTGGTAATAAATACGTGGGATCAACTTTCCATCAATCTATTGAATTTTCTGGTGAGGTTTGAGTATACATACTTCGAGAATGGTATATATATATATGACACTGTCAGTGATCTCTGTATGTGACCCTCCTTTTTGGCGTTGACGAGGGTGTGTGGGCGGGTAAGAGAGCCATGGATGAGAACGCGTCCGGGCTCTATGTAGGGGGGCACAGACGGACGGGTGCGCGGCATTGGGGAAAAAACTAACCTCTTGAACCTAGCATGTAGATCGAACTACTGCCATAACAGCGCATTGCCGGTAACTCCTAGTTACTCACTAGCGTTCACGATCGGCTGGATGTTATAAGAGAGAGAGAGAATGGGGCCGGAGGTCGTGTGGTGGGGATCTTTTAATTTCCATAGTAGCGAATAGTCGTAGGTTAAAACCACTTACACGCATTACCCATCCCGAGTCTTTGCTTTTTTCTCACACTAGAGAGGTAGTACACTGCTTCAACTTCGTGATGATCCTCGTGATAGAGTTACATCCCAGCGTAGCTGATGATGTGCTGTACACTACACTACATACATAACATCGAGGAGGGGGGCAAGGGGATTTGAAATATTACGTATTTGTAACTGGGTCTACACAACAGTTCCGAACATCTTTCTTTTTTTCTCACTCTCTCTTCCTCACTCGCAGTCAATATTGCAATACTTACTAGGTAAAGCTATTTCCCTAGCCAGGCACTGGTGTAGTGTATGTTGATGTATGTAGTATGTAGGTACTGTAGTAATTAAATGTCATGCAAGTGCAATCACCACCATAAACCTCCCCCCCCCCCTCTCGCCCAACCAACATCTCTCATATGTCGGGACCGAGTAACATGCCGTCTAGAACAGAAAGCTAACCTGGTAACCAATGACGAGTCGAAGTTGGGGGGTTCACGTTCTGCATACCTACTTATTCTATTCTACATGTTCTCTGTTACTCGAGAGTCGGTGAGAGTTGATCCCATCATCCTCGTTGTGCCTAGGTTGCTCCGGTTTCCACGGGCTGAAGTGAACACATTCATTGATCTGTCCGAAACAAACGCGGGTTAAGAATGTGTGAGAGGGGAAGTGAGTGGAGAGAGAGACAAACAGGCAAGGACCCTGATTTCATGTGTGCTCTCTCTCTTATTTCTCTTCCTCTCTTGTTCTCTCCTTCTATCTCGGGAAGTGTGTCTCTTAATATTGAAAGTGAGAAGAACCTGACCCTTAAGGATCTCTCATCTCATCTTTTCATCTCGGCCTTTACTGCCGCCCCACCTATGTACGTACGAGTAGTATGTGCCTTGCTGTGTTGCTGCGCTGGATCCTATCGATGAGCACGTCGGACGGCAAAGTAACGAACGTATGCAAAACGGAGAGAAGAACCTTGCTTGCCAATCTAGCTACCTACCTATTGCTAAGCACTCACTCACATGCATAAATGTATGCATGCAGCCCAACCCAGCGTCGTACCGTCGCGTTGCGACCGCGTTTAAGGAGGTTACGTACTTCCTGCAGAGAATAGCAGAGTAGAACAGAAGAGGCAGAAGCAGCTGGTACGCCGTCGTACATCCCATATTCTATGTGTGCGTACCTATTGTATAGCGTCAGATCAGCCACCAATGCCAGATAAATAGCCACCTGCTATTTTATGATAGTAACAGATCGCACAAGAAACGCCCTTCCAAGAAACAAGAAACAGAAAAGCAAAAAAGGGGAAAAGGAAAAGAAAACATGTGTAAAGCGAGAGTAGGTGGCGGTATCATCATCAGCTACACATGCATCGAATAGCCGAACTAGCCAAGCAACTTTCAGAAGAAAAACTGTGGATGTTCATTTTCTACGAGACGCAAGCCCCAAAAGAACAATAGAAGAAAAAATGGCTAAAAAGGGATAGAATTCGTTGTGGAGAGTTTCACATTTTTTGGGATTTCCAAGATTCCAGCTCTCTCAGAATGAAGATCAAGCAGCCAGCAAGCGCACAGGTGCAAATCAGTCTTGATCCGGTCCCTACCAAACACTCCAGTTGAGAGCAATACGAAGAAGACGTGACCGCCACACATCTTCATCGCCATCTCTTCATTCTCTCATCTCGTTAGAACTCACCCCTCCTCTCCCCCCACTACATCCTAACATGATCCATCTTCACACTACTTAGGTATTATCGAAATCAACTTATTAGTACATACAAAACTATGTAGCTTAGCGATGCATTTAGCCTTGTACTATACCTTACCGAATCAATGGGTACGGAAAGAAGAAAAAAAAAAGCCTGGGATACTCACTTATTAACTATTTGTTACAAGCCTCGCAAAATAAATAGTTATGTAAAGATGAGAAAAATCAAAATTTCTCTGACGATAAATTGATAGTTCTCTGACGGCACCAAGCGGGACCCTCCGGGAGCCGCAGGGGTAAAGAGAGGGGCGCCAGGGGTAAAGAATAAAAAAGTACAGTAAATCGATCGAACATCTGGCACACACCGGCCGGTATGTACGCTGCTAGGGTATAATCACAACCCGCCCACCAGCCCATCTAAGTCGCTATTCCCCGATTCGGAAATATGCTAGGATGGGTTTGGGATTAGTGGGTGGGCGGCAGTGATGTGTGGGAACCCTATCTACCTACCTAAGCTAGCTCTCTGAGCTTTGTCTGTTTTTTTCTTCTTCTTCTTTTTTTCTGTTGTCCATTCTCACTACAACACCACCCCTAGCAGCTAGGTATCTACAGCTCTCTCCCGGAGTCCGGATAGCTAGGCAAGCAGGTACAATAGGTAGACAGGTGGGCAGATTGACAGATTGACAGAACTGGGTGGTTGCGGTAGTAATGGTGATGATGGTGGTGGTAATTGAACGTCGTAGGTTCAGCATCTCACATCCAATTGACTGTGCGTCGTGTCTGGTAATCTCCCACGACCGCTATGGTATGCACCATTCGGGTGATATCGTCGTCATCCGGGCGCCCATCAGATGGAGAGACGTAGTCGCCGCAGGGTAGGGGACCCAGGCCCAGGCCCAAATCCCAGGCTAGTGTAGTTCAGAACCACCAGCCCGTCCCCTCTGAACTAGTGATAATGTAAAAAGTAAGTACATTGCTTTATTTTTCACTCATCAATGACGATTGAGAGACGATCCAAAGTCGAGTATCGAGAGGTTAGGTAGCTCGGTTCTGTGCTAGAAGCTGAACCTGCCAAGATCCGGTGGGCGCGAAAACGGAACGATGAAAACGGCTAGAAATTGTAAGCCAGAGACATCGAGAGGGATGGCCCTACTGCTACTATTAGTTACGAAATATCTTACCACCAACACACATTACACCGGCTGAACCCGTAATATACTTGAGAGAAGAAGCTTTCTCTTTCTGGTTCCCCTCGAGTTTTCTCCCTGATCTGATTGCTTTTCATACTTCCCACACCTGTACACACCTAACCTAACTCTCTCGAACCATTGACCACCGTTCGCTGCGGCATCTCTCTCTGCTCTATCTGGTAGTTCATGCTGGTGGCCGATGCATAAACGAAGAAAGTCCCTTCTTGTCCATTAGTATAGTTTCATCGACGTGCGCCTCCTTGCCCTTTCTCTCTCTGGCTGGGAGTAACAAAAAGCTCAAACTACCCCCAGTCCGGTGGCTGTGTGTGTATGAATATTCTGCTTTTGGGACCCCAGTCCACTCGTTATACCTAGTTATCGAAATTCACATACTTTCTTGTCGCTTTACTTACCACTCACTCTTTTGTTTTTTCTTTCTTTTTTTCTTTCTTTTTTTCTTCTTCTTCCGTCTACCTCGCCTCGTTCGCGCCACAAGAACATCTCCTTACCTCTTAGAAGCTCCTGGTTTAGGTGTAGCTTAGCTCAGCTTAAGCTACCAGAGCTCTCACCTGTTGCTGTGTTCCCAACATAGACCTCTAGCCAGAGTCTTCTGCTACAAATTATCCTCGCAAACCTAAGGGATTCTATTCTGGGTCATTTTGGTCATTTTTCATGCTGTATGGTGTTGTTGTTGACAAGGTTAAGCCTCCGTTAATGATGCTCTTCGGGACCTCCTGAAGCTATCAACAACCTCTGTTGCACTGTCAGTAAATAATTCTGGGGCAGTTCGTTCATATACGTTGCAGGATCTCTGGGCGGAAAAATCGATTATTCGAGGATCACCATGGTGCTTCCTAGGCGGACGCGGATATGGGCTTTGCTCTGCGTAGCCATATTCTTCCAAGTGGCGGTTGCGGGTGTGATAGTACCCTACCACCGGAGACAAGATGTCGTCACCTCCCCTACGACAGCAATTGCGACAGAGACCCAGGCAGCAACCACAGCAACATCTGATGAACAAGGGGATCGTTTAACAGCTACGCCGGAGAGCTCAGCAACGCGGTCGTCCTCCGTCGACGTCACAACCAGTACGACTAGCATTGCGTCGGATACGCCCATACCCTCAGCTATAAACGGGAACAACCCTAGTAATAATAGCGTCTATACAAGTAAGACCTACCTGCCTCTCTTTCTGTACACCATGCGTGTGCTTGGTTTATAAGGGAATATGTCCTCGCTAACTTCAGAACGCATCTAGCTACCATTGCGCCAGGGGAATTGCCGCTACAACCTGTCTTGACACCTGGATGGGGTGTAGCCGGTGCAATCATGATGACTACTGGTATCGTTCTCGCTCTCATCGGAATCAAGAACACTTGGTTGCACACGTTCTTCTCGGCAGCTTACCTCGCGAGCCTGAGCGTTACGGTACTTATCCTATACGTCATGACACCGCCTGTACCTGTGGCGATCCAGGGCGCCTATGTCGTGGCCGTCGTGTGCACGGGTCTCATCATCGGCGGTGCTGCGACTTTGTTTCGGGAGCTGACTGAGGGTCTCGGGTGCTTGCTCGGTGGCTTCTGTGTTGGTATGTGGCTGTTAACGCTGAGGGACGGCGGCCTGGTCCAGTCCGGAAACAGCAAGATCATTTTTATCATCGTGTTTACAGTCGCTGGTTACGGATTTTACTTCAGCCGATACACTCGCCCATATGCACTTATTAGCATGATGTCGTTTGCCGGCGCCACTGTCACCGTTTTAGGCATCGACTGTTTCAGCCGAGCGGGATTGAAAGAGTTCTGGGCCTATATCTGGAATCTGAATGATAAGGTTTTCCCTTTTGGCGCCGATACTTACCCTATGACCAAGGGAATCAGAGTCGAGGTTGCTCTGATCGTGGTGATTACTCTTATGGGTATCATCTCCCAACTGAAACTGTGGAGGGTCATCGAACAACACCGCACAAAACGCGCCGAGGCACGAGCAGAAGCTCAACGGCACCGAGAAGAGGAGGAGGTGAATGTGGGCCGGCAGGTCGAGGAGGAAACTGCACGCGAAAGACAAGAGTGGGAAAACGTATATGGTGATGGGCCCCGGATGAGCTCGTACGACTCGGGCGACTCAGGCGTTGGCTACGTAGACCCGGAGAAGGCAGATAAATTCGACGACACCCAGACCACGATAAAGCGCGTATCCTCGGATAAAGATGCAGTAGAAATGGAAGAACTCACAGCTTCCGGTTCTCTTAGGACCCCCGAGGTACACGAAGAGTCAAAATATTCTACCAATGGATTGATGGTCTCGGATAATGTTGAAGAGAGCAGGGTGACGGTAATGGTTGCGCGGGACGAGGTACCGAACAACGAAGATGAACTGGCCCCTATGCCTGAACCAGACGAGAAAGAATGGTTGTCGGGGACTGAGGGAGAGTCCCGGAGAGGGTCAACAGCCACAATGCGTTACTCCTACCAGACCTCGAGACCTCAGACCCTTGAAGTTACGCCGCTGCCGTTCCGGATACCTGACTTGAATGAGGAAGGGGAAGAAAAGAACGGCGATGATCGCTCGTCCTTTGCTACATTTGCAGACGAGGATAGCCGGTCCAAGCGTGCGTCGATGGGTTCTTTGCTGATGAACAGGCTATCAGTGAACTCGGGCAATCTTCTTCGAAGCTTATCACAAAGGTCGCGCAAGTCGAAAGGAAAGTCGACGTTGTTCCAACAACCTCAATCATCGCAAGAGGGTGGTGAGAGTGTCGAGGTCCTGGTTCCACACGAGCAAATACCAGATGATGCCGAATCTATTGCTGCTACTGTCGACGGCATGAGCGTCGGTGCTAGTACAGCGCTTGGGCTATCCAAAGACGGGGAGAAGAGATGGACGATGATGGATATGCATGGCCACCTAGACGATTCGACCTTAGATAGCGTATCAGGCCCGGAGAAGCAACCATCTGTAATCAATTTCGACCCCCGTCACTTTTCCACAGCCGACACAGTCGCAGCAGCCGATTTCCAGGAAGCTTCTGCACTAGGTGACCCGACAGAAACCAAGCTGAAGCGCGAAAGCACGCTCAACAGTAATGCGAGGTCTGAGGAGGAGACAGCGACAGTGATGGACGCACCGGACACGAATGCTAACAAATCCGGTAGCCTTTCTGTTTCTGCCAGTAGCGTGAGCTTGAGCTTAACGAAGGACCGGCTGCCCTCGGCGTTGCCGCGTGTCGCTCTCTCATACCGTACGAACGAGTGGGCCAAGCACCTGGGCCTAGCCGAGGCACCCGAGATAGAGACATTGCAGCTAAACGAGTACCCTTCGCATGAGCGCGGAGCTGATGTCGACGCCGATGCTGCAGTCCCTGTCAACGTGGAGGAGCTCCAGCAGACGGCCGAGAGTGGTGTCCCACCGACGTCGATCCGCCGATCCGAGTCCTCGACGGACATGCGCATGTCGCGAGCTAATGTCCCGCCAGCCATCATGGTCCCAACGGAGGGATTAGTCGGTGCTAGTGCCCAGACGAGCCCTGTAAATACTGTCTCGCCGCAGCCTCCCCGGATCAAGAACCAGCGGCAATCATCCTCAGAAACATATATCCTTCCAATCAAGGAGGGAGAGGACAAAAATCGCGACTACCTCCATCACCCACTCTCACGCCGTAACAGCAGAAACAGTATGAATTCCAGCGTATCGGCGTCGCTGGGGCCACGCCCCCCAGTTCCGGGTGTAGTGTCATACTCAAGCCCGCAGACGCTTCTCGGCCAGCGGGAGATGTATCTGCGCAATAAGTCGCAGCCTGCATTGTTCACACCATCCTCGGGTCTCGAGCCCACACCATTGTATGCGCACACCGCAAGCCAACTCGACCTACTCAATGGAAAGCACGCGGATGACCTCCCGTTGAGCCAGCGTAAAGAGTTCCTGCGACAAAGCAGTCTGCCCTTACAACCGCAACAGCAACGCCCGAGCAGCAGTGCCCTAAACTTCACACCCCAGCAGCAGACCCGCCTAAGCTCAGTACATACGCCATCGCCCATGCCGGCGGAGGCCCTTCCCTTCGACTCGCATCAACCACAAAGGTACTCGGCAGCGGCACCACGTGGCCACCGCGAGGCTAAACTGGCCAACTTCCGGCAGTCAGTAGCGGCAGACCTGCGGGCATCGTCTGCTTCATTTCTCCCTCAAGTCTCAACCCAATTCCAAGCTCAAACGCCTCACGCGGCCATGGCCACGACCATGAATAGCGATGAGGAGCTACTGATGAACCAGCAGCGTAGCGCAATGCTCTCGCAGAGAGAACACGAGGCGCAGCGGCGAGAGGCTGAGAGGCGGGGCAGGGAGCAAGCCGAGCGGGCGTTTGAGGAGAGGATGCGAAGGGGCGAGCTGATGGATGCGCATCGAGATGCGATGAGGAGGATGCAGGGGAGTGTGAGGGAGCGGTGATGGATGAGTCCACTGCGCTTTTCTTTGCCTCATCATTTGCCCTCCATTGTTTTTTCTCTTTCAGTTAGTTTGTTGGTCTGTTAGTTTCGATGACCTCGGGCGTGTTGGCGACATTTTTTTCTGCTCCTCTCCTTTTCCTCTAATTTGATACCCTTTTTTTTTTCTTCTATACGGCCAGGCTTCTTTGTTTCTGTTGCCTTCTTTTCTGGCCGTATTTACTTCTTTTATTACCGAATTTTCTCTCCCTCAAGCTTTCTTGATGGTCAGGAATGTGCCGCTTTACATCACACATACACTCACACACTCCCTTTCTCGTCTATACGACTGCTTGGCAGATATACTCTGTACACACCCGTTGTTATTGTCGCTCTTGCATACTTCGAGCAGTCTTTGAAGGGGTCCAAGGTGACCACCACATCCATCTTACATCATAATAACTTCTCTATTTTCTTAATTTGTAATGAATTCAACGATTTGGATTTTAGATGGGATATCGGGGCAGGGAAAAAAGGGAGGAAAGGAATACTAGGTATACAAAAAGAGAAAAAAAAAGGGGGTAACAAGATAAGGCCAGAGGGCTCTAGCCAAGGTGAAGGAAGAGTCATATTTATTCTTTAAACCTTAGACATAATGGAAGAGTTTCCTGGACAGGTACGAAGTTTTGGATAGGCGTATCCAAGCCAAGAGAGTAAAAGGGGGAGGGAAAGACATGTGAAGTGTAGACAGGGCAGAGCAGATAGGCTCTACTATGAATATACATACCACGTGTGCATCGGTTAACTTGATGTTCTTGAAGTTCTTACTGCTGCTCTGTTTGTTGAAAGGTCGCAAACATCTCTTGTAGCCTTAGTATGAGTGCTGCCTATGATGGAGACCTTCCATAAGTTTTGTCCAATTTGGGACTATTAAGAGGTCCAAGCCTCGATCCCGGTCCCGGCGTAATGTGTTAGACGATGTGAGTTGGACTTGATCTCGAGGTATGGGGTGGGTGTAGGCACTAGATACATCTAGTTTTCAAAATTGAGATGGGATCAGGATGAATAGTATTATCATATATACGTATGGAATGAAGAGAAAGGAAAATGTTCTTAAGGTTTAGAGAGGGTGGTGGGTAGATGAGAGAAAGAAAGATTCGGGGTCCACTGTTTTTTTATTCTCTTTCTTTCTTTTTTTCTTTTTTTTCTTTTTTTTCCTCAGCTGCTTAAAGTTTGTTAGGTACCTAAGTAGGTAACACATACATAAGTGAAAGAAGATAGTACCCACCTGTGCAAGGCTAAAAAAAAAAACCACCTCAGCAATTCACCTTATAAATGCTAGCTTAACCATCATCTTGTTCGCAATACGGACGCTGCTGCCTTCCTTTCCAACAACCAATAACCTCTCTTATCAACATCGATCTTCTCCAATAACCTTGTAAGTGACTCTGTTGCCTCACCTTATCTATTGGCTTAGAAAGGTATATTTAAACACCATACTCCTTTCGTTGCTTCCACCATTGTTTCTTACCCTCAAACACAATCTACCTACTCCTTAGATACCTAAGACCCAACCGGGCGTGACGTCTTTTACCAGTTGGTAGTTGGCTGTATTCTGCCTATTCCAGTACTACCTAACTAGTACATACGCAACTTCTACCCCTCCAAGCCCGCTCCAGCCCTTCTAAAAAAAAAACCACCACCATAACACTGGGCAGTCACTACCATTCCCCACCTACGTAGTACCTACTTGTTTGCCCGCTATTGTCAATTTTCTCCACAAACTTACTCATTCACTTGAAGTCAAAGGAAGGAGGTATGTATAGGTTTGCACCACCTTGTTAATCCCACCTTACCTTATTTTCCATCTTGCATTCTTTTCGCACCTAAGGTTTTCCTTCCCACCTACATATACATACACATTACATACACATCTACATCTCCATCCCGACATCCACTCCCCATCATTACTACCCATCGCCGCTTTAGCTTTGGGAAACATATTCTCACCCAGCATCCAGGACAAACATTTCCATACCTCCCCCAAAAAACTTAACTACCATCCATCCATCTCTACCTAGTCCACCACCGCAATCATGTCGGAGTCTGCCACTATGATCAAGCTGCAAAGCAACGACAACCACCAGATCGACGTCGGTAAGCAAGCCTCGCCATCTATCTATTTCGGTCTAGCCATGTCTATCGTGCAGCTCGGTACTGATCCTCATTATAGAGAAGCCGGTCGCGGAGTGCTCGCTTCTGATCAAGAACATGCTGGAGGATCTTGGTGAAGCTGCTGTCGGGCAGACGATTCCCATTCCCAACGTAAGTCTAACCCATATCCTACTCTTCTTTTCGCTTTCTCTTCCCTTTCGCCTTGTCCAAAAATGATATATCTGGCTGACATGCTACTTGTAGGTGACCGAACCCGTGCTCCGCAAGGTTATCGAGTGGTGTGAGCACCATCGTCACGATCCCCCATCTACTAACGAGGATGAGTCGGACAACCGCAAGAAGACCACCGATATCGATGAGTGGGACCAGAAGTTCATGCAGGTCGATCAGGAGATGCTATTCGAGATCATTCTAGTACGTTTGCTATTTCTATCTTGTGCTGAATTCCCTCCAGCCCGATTCTATCTACATCACCCATGAATAGAAATGCTAATATGATACCTCCCTCCCGTAGGCCTCCAACTACCTCGACATCAAGCCTCTCCTCGATGTTGGCTGCAAGACTGTCGCCAACATGATCAAGGGCAAGTCGCCTGAGGAGATCCGCAAGACCTTCAACATCACCAACGACTTCACCCCTGATGAGGAGGAGCAGATCCGCCGAGAGAACGAGTGGGCCGAGGACCGATAAATGGTTTGCCCACTGGTACAACCACAATATCGTCTGTGGGCGTTTGTCGGGGTGGGTTTAATGTTTGCGGAAAAAAGATGCGGTGTGCCCATGGGAAATGATGATGATGATGAGGGAGAGTGCAGAAGAGCTGTCAGCATAGACACTGATTACTGACGATTTGCATCTCTGGGCGTTCTTGCACAGCCTTATACACACTCTCATGGGGTGTTCCTTCGGCGTACCAGAGGTGTCATTCGGATGAGCCCTACTTGGGGGTATGGCTTTATCATGGCCCCTGTGTTGCCAAAAGGACCTCTCTTACACACACATATACACGACGAGTTGTATGGTAGTAGCTATTCTACATCTAGTTACTCTCTGCTTCTCTTTTAGCATCAGTTCTTCCTCTTTTTTTTTTTTTTTCCCCTTCTTCGTTTTAACCTGAAGGAAGATCCCCCCGCCTTAATGGCACAATAACCTTGCTTGTGGCCATGGAGAATGCCTTTTATGATTAGGTAGTCATGAATTCAACTACTTGCACATGATTTTTTTTCTCTTTGCATTGTAGGGCATGTGAATGGTTAGACTCGAATGCTCTTTAATCAAAAGAAGGGTGTCACACATTTCCAATTACGCGCCTATTCTCTGAAAATGATAGGTGTGTAATAATAACCCTCCGGGTAGACGCATGAACTGGTACATATATACACACAGATTATCGTTACCTTTGCTTCAATAGCCAACTATCCACGTACCTATTGTCTATGTCAGTCTTGGGACATCCCCCTAACTCAACCCGACCCAACCTGACCTGACCTGATATTCCTACTTACCGATGATCGGGTAGCAGGCAAGTATGACGTATATTCTTCCAGCTCCCTTACATGTAAGTTATGGATGCGATGCATGGAATGTATATTCTATATTCATTTCAAAGCCCTCGATTCTTCTCATTTTCGTATAATGGCCTCTGGGAATAGGCTGTAGGCGGATGGGTAGGTTGGAGGCATTTAGTGTAGATATATGGGATAGGATTCTGTATGGGAGTGGTGCTGGAATCTCCAACTTGGATGGGTAAAAGATATACACACACTACGCTGCATTCCTCTCTCTCTATACTTAAGAGTCATTATTAGGATTTCAAGTACGCTTCAACACTCATCGTCGAATCTAGTGAGTCAGTCTACGGGTATTTCGCACGGAAACGCGTAGGAAATGACGTGCTAGAGAAGATCGATCACGAATATGCAAATTCCGTTCTTGTGGTTTGGTTTGGTTTTTGGTTTTCGCAAAGTTTCTCATTTTCCCTATGACCGGTACCATGCAGACCTGGAATTGACACAAGCCCCTGAAGAAGAAGAAAACCGATTCGCCAGCGGCCAGCAAGAAAACACCCTCTTTTTTCTTTTCCTTCTCCCTAAGTTGCCCATCGGCCCATCCTCATGCTCTTTTCGTTTTTTTTTTCCCTTAGTTCAGTCCATATCCACCAAATGGTATGCCGTGTTTATATCATCTAGGCATTGGATTCCTAGCCGGTCTGCTGAAACAAGAGAGAATCCTCCCATTTCCCACAAGGAACGGGATTGTCGTCGCATTTCACGCCCACGATTGACGAGCGGTGGTATTCGGTGGGGTTCATGGTAGGGACAGAGAGGTAGGCCGAGGGTATAGGTGCAACGAGAGGAAAGGGCATTTAGATGCCGAGACGAGTCTTGCGCCAATGCCTTCTCTTGGCGTTGTATCTGTTTTTGTGTGTGTTAATCTCTTGCCCGTGTTTTCATACCGTCCAGTGTGTATCTCGACGAGGGAGGATTTAATCGTACCTGATGGTGTTACCAGTCCGGAGACGAATCCATTGCGGGATGGGGCGGTTCTGCTTCTGCGCCTTGGCGAGCTTCTGCTTCGTGCGGAAAGACTTGTGGCTCTGTGATGGGGGAGGGAGAAGAATAGAATGTTAGCATTGGTCTTTTTAGCTTGTTATGTGTGTGCATTCCCCTCTCTGGTTCTTGTCATAATCATCATCATCGAATGCGCCCAGTCGGTCCTCTCTGGCTAAGCTGGCAGTCGCTTGAACATGGTAAAAACTACCCTTAAAAGCCAGAACCTCCCTTTACATTCATTTGACCTCCCAAAGTAGACAAATAAATACGTACCGGCATTTTGACTGCGTTCGCTGATCGAAATGTCGAGATTTGTTGGTTGTTGTCTTGATGGAAGGGGTGGAGTAGATTGTAAGGTCAAGGCAAAATGCGGGTTAAGCCTAGAAATTTTGGCTTTTCTTGCGAGGGTTTTAGAGCCCCAATGGTGAAAATTGTGGGGATCCACTTTTCTGCTCTTGACGGGCTGATTCGGGTGCTAAAGCGAGCTAACCGGCTGTCAAGTGGAGTGGATGATGAGGTAGTCCACGTGATTAGAAAAAGTACTAGATAAAGGAAGATAAGACACCAAAAAGTGAGGCAAACCTTGAATTGCTTATATAAGTTGGTACTTAAAAGTACGTATACTTTAAAATGATAAATTCATGCAGTGACAATAAATGCCAAGAACGATTTTCAAGGCTCCATGGCAGGACAGAGGCAAAGAGAAAGCGATAAAGAGAGATAAAAATGCTTAGCTACCTTGATACTTGATGGCGGCCTCCTTTATTATTACTTAGCTAGGTTAGGTTCTTACTTACTTTACTTGACTTTAGTTTACTTTCCAATACCTGTTGTATTACAAATTCATACCTTTACTATTTACTTCTATACTTTGTACTTGGCCTTTTTTATTATCATTTATTATCATTCATTATTGACAACATCTGCAACGCATCGAAGAGACTTACAAGTTATAACTCTGAGATAAATTAACTAAAGAGAAAAAAAAAGAAGGACCAGACTTGTACCAAAACAGGTACGATCGTCACTTTATTACTATTACTACTACTTACACTACGGATACTTAACGGAATACAACTTACACCCGAGACCTAACACTACCAGCTACACATACAACTACACCATACTATATCTTACAGTGTCTATCTGTTTTTTTCTTCTTTCCTTAAGTCACATGCAAAAACTAAAGTATCCAAGCTAGTAAAGAACAAAACAAAACAAACAAGACAAGAACAGAACAGAGACGAGACAAGACATTCATCCACCCCCCCAGACTTTGTCTACCACACATATACTACATTACGGAGTTTACATCCACCACGGATCCCCCGAACGCCCACGCCCCTTATTTGTTCGACCCACATTCAAGCAACGGCTTACATCCGAATCGACGTGGACAGGTTTTTACTTTACTTATACTTTCTGTTTTCTACAGACAAGATCCGCATTCGCGTCGAAGAACGAAGGACGAAGAACGAACAATTATTTAACCACACGTTACTCGACTAATTATTACATACATCCTCTAACGACCGACGAACAAACAAACGAACGAAGTAACGAGAGAGAGAGAGATAACAAACATACCCATAGTCGTTATCTTCATATTCGTCACCATCATTATACAAAATGGGTCAGGGCATGTCATGGCTGTCTGGCCTACTATGGGCAAAGAAGGAAATACGGATTTTAATCCTAGGTCTTGTATGATGAACCTCACCTCCATCGCCTTCTTTGTTGGAACTTCGCATTAGTATGATCGAATAGTGTAAGCTAACCCTTTTCATAGGATAACGCTGGAAAGACAACACTATTATACAGACTCAAGGTTAGACTATGCCATACCCTACCAGACTATATTATACCGGAATAGCCTCTCTTTTTGCTACATGTCCGCCAGCAACTTGCTGACCCCAAACAGATAGGCGAAGTAGTAACCACAATTCCCACCATCGGCTTCAACGTAGAATCCGTCACGTATAAGAACCTGAACTTCAACGTCTGGGACCTCGGTGGACAGACCTCCATCCGCCCCTACTGGCGGTGCTACTATGCGAACACCGCTGCCGTCATCTTCGTCGTCGACAGCACCGATATCGAGCGTTTGCAGACCGCTGCCGAGGAGCTAGCTGCCATGCTGAACGAGGAAGAGCTCCGCGACGCCGCTCTCCTCGTATTCGCCAATAAGCAGGACCAGCCCGGCGCCAAGGGCGCCGGCGAGATATCCGAGGCCCTCCGCCTCGGCGAGCTGCGCGATCGCAACTGGAGCATCGTCGCATGCTCCGCCGTCGACGGGAGCGGTGTCAGCGAAGGCATGGATTGGATGGTGGTAGGTTCTACTTCTATTTATATCACACCCCCACCCCCAGATACTTAGAAGAATCTCTAGCTAACAACATTCCCATCTAGCAAACCGTATCACAAGAATAACCCACCCCATATACATATTAAAAAAAAGAAAAAAGAAAAAGAAAACCCTGAACTCTTGTACAACATATCAGAACCGTGCTCACTTCGTCCCATACCTATACCATCGTTTCCCCCCATATATATTGTACGAAGAGTATATTCCGCAAGCAAATAGCGGAATAAAGAAATTCACCACCACTGTCGCTGCCTTGGGTAGACCACATGATAGCAGCTGGCCAAGTGGAATACACGCATCTCTTCCCCATATTATTTTTAAAAGTAGTAGAAGGGAAGAAAGGGGAAAAGGAGATTAGGGATAGAACGAATATTAGGAACGGGACAGGAATTGGGAGAAGGGGAGGTTTGACGAGGGGGAAGGCGAGGGGCAATGGAAAGAGATGAGAGAAGATAGGTAAACCACTTAAAGTGTTTTAAAGGGATAAGGGGGTGCATCATGGTTACTATTACTGCCACTCCTACCTTTTTTTTTTTTGGTAGGGTGGAAAGGGGGTGGGTAAGAGAGAGAGATAAGGAAAGATAAGGGAAAGGGGGGAGGATCATCAGGCGTTCCTTTTTTTTTTCTACAGAACTTTTTTTGGCCCTCTTAGAAAAAAAAAAAGAAACTTTCTCTTTGAGAGATCTGGGATACACACACTTAACAATGCTGGTTTTCTATTTCTTACTACTGTCAGGCAAAGTAAAAACAGTAGTTCAGCGAGGCAGAAAAAGAAAAAAAAAAGGAAAATGAGAGGAGAGGGAAAATTAAAATGTGAAAATGAAATAGGATATATCGGGAAAGGAAAAATAAGACTTATAGTCTAGCTCTTGTATCCCTATATGTCGCTCTTCTTTGCTTTGTATAAGATAAGGGATGTGGTTTAGATAAGAAAAGGGGGTTAAGAGATATGATAAGGGGTCGGAGACAGAGGATTAAGAAGGATAGGGGGGAAAGGGGGGAAAGAAATTGAATTGATGGTAAGGAATGTAGAGAGCATGCTATAGGCATTAAACCTCTTCTTTTCCACCCGGGGTTGGTTGCATATGATGATCGGGTATAACAGGGAGAGATCGGAAAAGGGATGTATCCTGGCCTAGGTGTGTATTGTACATATAAGGTTTATATGGGTATTTGAGATAGGGGGTGATCACGATAGAATGGGGGCCAAGAAGGAGAGAGAGAGAAGTTATTCATAGAAGATGCACTCATCCTTCCTATATTCGAAATCCTTCTACGACAACTTGATGGTTTACATTATTACACAGCATGTGACGAGTGGCTTGAATTATCGATGTATGACCGTTATTGGCCAGTTTTTGACGTCTACTTTTCAGCCCTTTGATCCTATAAGTTACCTGTAGGTGTCTGCAGCCTTATATGTAGCTACCAATGTACGATCAAGATCATTGAATAAGGTATTCTTGGGCTGTTTTATTACAGCCCAAAACAGGACAATATACAGAATTACATTGACAAGTCTCGCAATAACTTTCAAGTATCAGCACATGTCATGCTATTAACGAAATGGATCATCTTCCCACAGCCTACAGTGATAGTGCAACAGACTTGCCGACAATACCTTGCTTAGCACTCGGTTCCAATTTCGAATATCCAAGGCAAGCTCTTGGGTTTGAAGGCTTCCGCCAGTTTCCATTCCAGCATGGATACAGTTCCGAAATCCTAGTTGATATAGCATTATCTGATCAGAATGCTTGTATCTTTCTACAATCATGGCTCTTCTTCGGACTTCTGACTGAAACCTTTTCTCGGCCGAACTATAACTTCAAGCGCGAGGAGTTTGTTCAATTGAGTGTAGACGGGGGTGCTATAATTACGACGAAGGCTCTTCCACGATACTTTTGGTATTGGATCGCTGCGCGTACGCAGGACTACCGTGAAGATATGGAAGAGCTTGAGAAGACGGTAGATAATTGCCTTCAGCTCGCCCATTCCATCCTTCACTCAATCAACCAACGGAGACTCAAATCGTTGGCATGTGAAGGAGCAAAGGCAGAATGGACGGTTGAAGCTAGAATTCTACTATCACTCTCGTTGCTGGGCGATTACCTGACATTTGCACAAGGAGCAGTAAAAGGATACACTACGGCCATATCTCTTCACTGGGAGAGCGCATTTCTCGACAAAGTCATGTTAGATGCTGGTTGGTGTATTGGTGAGCTGTCAGCATTAAGGAAAGAATGCAATCTCTCTAGTCGTTATTATCTTTCGACCATGAACCGAAGGGCCTTAGCAAAGAATCACGATAAATGCAGCAGTGGCATAAACTGCCAGGCGAACCAGCTAGACTACCGGACTTATCAGACAAGACATGCTCCAGATTGTACAGATCCAACCAATTGTGTAGAAATCGGACCACCTGTTGAGGATGTCGTTCGAACTATTGAAAACGGCGGTTGTCCCTTAATAGAAACACACGGTGGAGCCCGCCGACCGAGCATCATTCAGCATGGCGGCTTAGACGGCCGCGAGAGACCATATGTGGCAATATCTCATGTGTGGTCTGATGGCCGTGGAAATCCATGGCGCAACTGTCTAAGACGCTGTCAATTACAGCACATTCAAATTTTGGTAAACGACTTGTACGAGCCAAAACACCAACCTGTCCCCTTTTGGATGGATACTTTGTGTATTCCTGTGGGAAAGGAACACAGGAAGTCGAGGCGAGCCGCGATAGTCAGGATCGCTCAGACGTTCAGGAAGGCCGATAAAGTACTTGTAGTGGATTGATCACTACAGCTTTGCTCGCCGAACAGTTCTTGGATAGAAAAACTTATGCGCATTCAGTACTCACCCTGGATGACGAGGCTTTGGACATATCTGGAATGCAGGGTTTCTCGCAACCTCTATTTCCAGGTTGGTGACGAGGCTATCTTCGGCCAAGACCTCGAGCACCAGTTCATTCAATATAAAACCTTAGTAGAGATATCTAGCACGTTACAACGATTACCCGAAGAAGTGTTTGCCTCCAGTCAAAGTGCCATACAATTGATAAGGGCCATATCTTCGGCTAAGCCCTCGGAGCAAATTATTCAGTATGCCAACATGCCGCCGCAGTCGGATTCCACAGCAGAAGAACTGCGCCAGGGGGCAATAGACCTTCTAGAAGCGAGAAAGGAGTACTATGCACTTGGGGATATTTGGAAACCATTTCTAGACAAAATGGGCCTCCTCGGCGATTTTGAAGACGACGACGACGATATGATCAGGGTAGATATCGAAATTGTCAACACCTGCCCCGTGGTGAAACATGCCTTCAACTCTATTTCAAGCATGCGAGGGAAACTAGCGGGCCTAGTCTTCGAGCAATTAAAGGACATGCCCGATATACAAATGACCAGAAAGGGAAATAGCATTGCCCAGCTTTTCGACGAAATCTCGGGCGGTCTTAGGGCGAGGACGACCAGCTGGCTCGACGACGAAACCGTGTGTATCGGAGCTCTCCTGGGCGTGGATCTAGCCAAGATCCAGGAAATCCAACCCATGGACTGGTGGTGGCGCAAGCGGCTCGACAGAATCGACCGCGAGAGATCGCCGTACCCCTTGGCCAGGAAACTGGGCATAAGCTTCGGTCGGTGGACGGAGGCTTGCCAGCGGGAGCGGATGAAGGTTTTTCTAGAACAGACACAGGACTTCCCGCTCTCGATCGTTTTCTGGAACGCACCACGGCTGGGATCCAAGCGGTGGACCTGGGCGCCCCGGTCTCTCATGCACCGGAACCTAGGGGGCGAATATACTTTCGTGCAAGGCACGGGTAGGCTTGGACCTGCCGGCCTCGAGGTCACAACGACGGGCTATAAGCTGGGCAGCTCTCCACACCGGAATTTGACGAGTTTGAGATCAAAGATTCGACGCTATAAAAACTCGCACTCTAGTACGTTATTATGCAAGCTCAAAATACGCATGTATGATAGTTACTAAATATACCCGCGTTTAGCCAGAAACGTTCTTATCATACATCCAGCGGAACCCACACCACGTGAGGCTCTAAGGCATGCCTGGTTACATGTCGAGTTCTTTCCCGATGACCAGACCATCGTATCAAGCTCGGAGGGTGGCCGGAACTGGCAGGACTATATTGATAGTGGGAGGATAGAGAGCTTGGCTATAGTGTACCGATCTAAATTTGGTGTGCTGGTGCAGATTGTTGGCATGCGTGATGGGATGTATCTGGTGCGACATGTGCGTTTGGTGCGTATATATACTGGTTCTAAGGAGGAGAATACGCCCGCGGCTTCGGGAACATGGGTGAATGATGGTAGATGGTGTGTAGCGTAACAGCTAGCTGTAGCAACTTGATATAGACATCTCCTATGTAGGTAGACACCTATTTAAAAGGTAGCGGTGATTCGAGGTTAATTTAAAATATCCTTAACGTTTGCCTCCTTGCTATAAAGTTTAAACAACAGTAAAGCTTTAACCCTAAGTTAATTGTGTCATGGAAACTAGTAGAGCTGGGAACCATATGGTATTATGAGAGACGAAAATATCCTTGTATTTATGAGGTATGAGTAAATTCTTTGGCTTCACGTACGGTTGTGGGGACTAGGGGAACCAGAAACCACAATGTAGTGTGTATATAGATTGCGTTGCTTCCTTACAAGTTTACGATGGTTTCCCCCTTTTTATGGCCCGTCGGCGTTAGTTTACTGTACAGATTAATACATTACCTCTTTGAGTTCTTTCTTATGTCTTCTCTACAACCAAACTGTATGATAGTTGGGTGTCGTAGACGAGGGACTATCGCCCCTAGTCCCTCACAGCCTCATACATCTGTAAGTAAGGGGGGGGGGGGGGGGGGGGGGTTATCCCAATTTCCAGCGCAAAACCTAGGTATTTTTAATTATATTTTATTTAATTTTTTAAAATATTTAATTTGGGGGGCAACAAAAAATTACAAAG
>MU394064.1:309459-449127 GCA_022578605.1 Camillea tinctor | reverse complement strand
CGACCCCCCCCCCCCCCCCCCCCCCGCCCCCCCCCCCCCCCCCCCCCCCCCCCCCCCCCTCTCCCTATTTCCAGCTCAATACCTAGGTAGTTTTCATTATATTTTATTTCATTTTTGAAAATATTTACTTTGGGTGGCAACAAACTATTACTCTCTCATATACACCTCCAATATAATATCACATTTATTGTATTCCTTGACAGCAAGGGACAACATGTATGACATGCCGCCTTTGACACTACTCTTGATTCTCTTTCATATTGAGCTCCAGCGAGAAAAGTGGCCTCCCCTCTGACTTTACAAGCTGTATGGTTGCAGTGACCAGCAAACTGTTTGAGCCTGAGCCGATGACAAGCTGAGCGTCAGTATCTTCAGTAGAAAGGATTCCTGCGTTGGCTGTATTGCTCAATATTCCGTATCTATTACCTAGATCAGTCCATTCTTTGAATGAGAGAAGGCGGACCCAAGCAAAAGGGCCGGTGTCTGATGCGTGGGAGTGATTAAGCCCACACACTAAGTAGTAGTGAGTCGAAGGAACTTGTGATACCTCTGAAGAAGCATCGATTTTTCGAGCGAAATTGGGGAAGACCTTCCAGAACCCGGTGAAAGACTTCTCCCCTCTCGTCAAGAAAAGCTGCCGAGAAGCGTCCCAGCGGTCACTTGATGTAGAGCGTTGCATCACCTGTAGCGCTTTAAGCAGATCGTGACTGCGTGACCGTACCGCGATTGCATACTCCTCAGCTTGCTCGAGATGGAGCTGTACCTGAGGCGTTATTTCCTTGATGATGTATACCGCGTTTTCCACCTCTGCGTAAGAGACCTCTTCGTCGTCATGTAAGCTTAGGCCCACATCTACCCTTGCATAAAGGCCAGGACCTACTTTCCGGAAATACATATAGGCTAGTTTACCTCCAGAAGGCTTACAGTTTAACGGCAAACTATAAAGCCCGTGCCGGACTTCAACCTGCATCTCAACTCGAGGGAAATAAAGTCCTTTGTTAGTCAATGAAAACGCATTATTCCAGTGAACATCGGTTCATGAATGTTCCAGCGTCCCGCAGTCCTCAAAACTTCTAGGAGAGGTGGCGAACAGAGAGCAGTAAGATTGGCGTCGGTCATTGCGATCATCAACCTCCTTACTCGGAGATTTGTAGATGGCAAATATTGAAAGATCATTCGAAGATTTGATTATCTCCTCCTGGAGTCGTATGAAGGCTTTGGACCCCTCACCATAAAGCATTGGCATGTTAACATCAAAGATCCCAAGCAAACAGTATGCCAAATCTTCCTCTCTTGTGGTCACCCGCTTTGCAGCCCAAGACATTCTCCGTGCTACCGGCACAGAACCCATTGAACTGCTGTCAACTAAGACATCTCTATCTATAGAGGTAATCTTCGAGATGAGTGATGTCAGGTCAGCCTTTGAACCGATGCTGTTCCAACCAGCATCGAAAAAGAGCACTGCCTTTGGAGCAATGAGTTCTTGCAAGCACCAGCCTCGTGTGAACCATCTGCACTTAGGCAGAGTACTCTCAATGGCACAGCCAGAGTCAAAATCGGAAAGGAGAGCATAGCAAACTTGAGCTTCTTGATACCAGCGGTACATAGCGTTGATGGCCTCATTTAGCACAGAACTGCTCGTCTTGTCGATACAGCAAGTGTCAACCCAAACATAAGGTATACCCTGGCTCTTAGCTATCTCGCATGTTTTGACGATCTTCGAATATCCCGACTTTTTGCTCGCTGGATGGGATGGATCTTCATTGATGGCTACCATCTCCTGGAAAGAGACCTCCTTGCAATTCTCCCACGTATGAGACAATATGGCGTATGGAAGCTTGTCAGCAACGAATGTCAGACGCAGCGTAGAGGTGTCGATAAGATGAAACGCCATATTGTCAATTGGGTGTTTATATCATATATATAAGAGTTAGAAACTGTAATAGGTATGTATTTGATTCAAACTATCGTGAAGCTGAATTAATCACCTCACAACAGAAACATAATTATAGGAGGTAATTTAGTGTGAAAATGGAGTTTCCTTGACGAGTCAGCTGATATGTAACTGAAAAGTATGGATAAAAATCCTGTTTTAAAGGGATCATAAGTTTTGGAAAATGAAGGTTTCTATTGTAGCACAAATTGTCCTTTTATTGTGTTAAAACCTTTTCTATGATACCTCATCTTCGGTGTCTTGGGAATCGTGTTGGGGGCTGAGGGGGAGGGAGGAGATGTCACGGACTATATATGAGCTAATAGTCAAAAAGCTATTAGCATTTGCTTTTTAGCTTTACAGTTATGAGCCCGGCACGCTTCCGCAAGATGCCCTCATTTCTGGCGAGTTAGCTCAGTGGTTTAGTCGTGAGTACACATGTAAACATGATCCCTGCATCTGTGCCAAGCACCCCAAGAGTGAAGTGGTTCGATTCCCTCACTTACCAACTCCATTGTTAAGTCGGATGGAGAGTTTGATAAGTCCGTACTAGCCGGAGGCTAGGCAAATTGCGCTAGACCTCACAGAGCACTTCAGTCGGCGCAACTTGGGGGGTGTGTCACGGACTATATATGAGCTAATAGTCAAAAAGCTATTAGCATTTGCTTTTTAGCTTTACAGGAGAATAGTACGGTTTTAAAAAAACTAGTGTGGAAATGTGGAACAGTGAGCAGAGGCTGTGCTCCTAGAAGACCCTGTCTGAATTAATTAGGAAGGCAAAGCAAAATCAGGGACAACAGGGGAATCTATTGGTTCTTTTCATGCTGTTAGTGACGAAATCTAACTACGTCTGTCAGCAATGGAGTGAGATGTAGATGTTGAAAAAGGCCTCCCCGGTGCTGGGCGGGTGAAGGGGAGACTGTAGGGCTATATAAAAAATGTCTTCTCGTTAATATACTAAGAATCCTCTTGTAAGAGTCGTAAAAGTCATAAAAGTTATAAAAGTCACATGAAACTGTTCATTTTATAGGTTACGTGTGATATGGAAGATTCCCTCTTCAGACCCTCAAACTTCCAGTCTTTTATACTGACCTGCATCATTTATATGTGTGGAGCAAAAGACATGTGCCGATTGCCTTTTGCCAGTTAGCTCTTATATAGTCCGCAGCAATATGAGAAGTATAGCAACTGGGGGAAATTCACCATTTTCTTCTGTGATTTCCTTTTCCTCTTGCTTTTATCTCCCACCTACTGTCTTACTCCGACGAGAGACACTATCGATTTTCAAGGTTAGAGAAATATGCTATATAAAAACATTCAAAGAGAGAAGGAAAAAGAAAGAGATAAGGTACAGGTCTATTTTACCATTTACCAAACACCAAGTCTAGAGTTGACATGATATAACTTATATATAATCCTATATAGCTATTGGTCCCGGATTTGCACTTCCATACTCATCTATCCACCTACTTCCCGTCGTATGTCAAACCTATGACTTTTATATACCTATTTACACGCAACTGCCTAAGCACCCGACTCTTTCCGTATCATACAATAGGTATACTCCCCATCCGGGGAAATATACCAAGGCAAAGATACCAAACATCTGTTACGTCCCAGCCAACGGGGTAACTATATAATACAGAATCGGGCCACAATAACCACTCAATCATTGCTAGAATCTTTTGTCTCATGGTACGATGGGGGTTGCCCAACACTTATTCGTAACAACATCACCCACACCGCACAAATACCTCCTTAACCTAGGTAATTACCGTAATATCTTACCCACCCATGTATCTGTAGGTATCTCAGCACTACCAGGTCGTATATCAGCACCGCTTGATGCTTCGGGAATCAGCTGACCTACGTCGTTATTCCGGGCCAATAGCGAGCGAAGGCAACGGTGACTGGTCCGTGGCCGATGACTACATGGGTACATAGCCAATCTAGTATTGTGGGGACTTGGAACCGCAGCTCAGTGTATACATATATATATATATAATGCGTCGCTATACAAGTTCGCGTTAATATTCTTTGTACTTAAGAAGTCAGTCAGCGGCAGATGTAGAGATCAATATTGGTTTTTGTTTATGTGGTTTCTATACGACTAAATAGTATGATGGGTGGGTAGACCGAAGGCTGACTTCTGTCCCTCACCGTTCTTATACCTGAGGGTAAGGGGACTCCTCTATAGGTTACCCAATTCACTAGACTGGGGCTGATAAACATATTTAAAGAAGAAAAGAAAGAAGCTCGGAGTATCATTGATCTTATCTAATGCTCCAATCAGACCCATATACATCCTAGATTCAGATCATCTATGATCGAGACAAGCTAAATACAGCAACATTTACAGCATTACCCATGTCACGGGACGACCCAATTTTTAAGCGCACACATAGCAGCATAGTAGTAGGTAATTGATATTCCCCCCCCTTTTCCTCCCCTAATCAAACACACACAATAATAGTTTCAACTATAGATTTGGTTTGTTTTTATTAAATTCAAGATACCTTATAATAATTTTACAGTTTGGAGGCGTTCTTCTCGGTCGCAGCCTTGATGGCGGCGCCCAGTTCCGGGTTGACCTTGGAGAACATGTCGTAGGTGCGGGCCCGAGTGTCCTGGTGAGCGGCACTCAGGTGACCGGCGACGTTGTTGATGAAGTTATCCTGCTGGCCCGGAGTCCGGCCCAGAACTTGCCAGAGGCCGTTGGCCTGCTCGTAGTCATGGGGCTTGATTTCGTCAAACATCTCGCTGACGGCCACGCCAGCCCACTTCTCGTGGGGGTTGGTGGGCTTGACGGGCTGATACGTCAGGTGTCGGTAGCTGCTGGGGTAGTTCGGGTTGGCACCGTAGTTGCCGTTTACAGACATGCTACCATCACGCTGGAAGGGGTTGAATGCTCGCAGGGGAGCGTTGACGGGGATCTGCTGGTAGTTGACACCCAGTCTGTGTCTGTGGGTATCGGGGTAGGAGAACAGACGCGACTGCAGGACGGGGTCTGCCGAGGGCTCGACACCGGGAACCAGATGTGACGGGGAGAAAGCAACCTGCTCAATCTCGGCAAAGTAGTTCTCGACGTTCTTGTTGAGAGTCAACTTGCCAAACCGCCGCAGAGGTACTTCCTTCTGCGGCCAGACCTTAGTCAGATCAAAGATGTTCCACTTGAACTTCTCAGCCTGCTGAGGAGTCAAGGTCTGAATGTAGACAGTCCAACTCGGGAATTCACCCCTCTGAATAGCTTCGAAGAGATCCTGGGTGGAGAAGTCAGGGTTCTCCGCGGCCATCTTGGTGGCCTCCTCATTATTAAAGGTCTTGTTTCCCTGGTCGGTCTTCAGGTGGATCTGGACGTAGACGAAGGAGCCGTCGGGCTTGACGAACTTGTGTGTGTGGCCGGAATAGCCGTTCATGAATCTGTACGAATAGGGGGTACCTCTGTCGGAGAAGAGGTGCATCACCTGGTGGACAGACTCCTGGTGGGTGGCCAGGTAGTCCCAGAACATGGTGGCATCCTTCAGGTTGGTCTGGGGATTGCGCTTCTGGGTGTGGATGAAAAGGGGGAAGTTGGTAGGGTCGCGGAGGAAGAATATCGGAGTGTTGTTGTATACCCAGTCCCAGTTACCCTGCTGCGTGTAGAACTTCATAGCAAACCCTAGACACGATATTAATGTCAGTAACTAACAGCTGACATAAGGTTTGATCATATTCAGTATTGATCGTACGTACCTCTGGGGTCTCTGGCGCTGTCGGCAGAACCCTTCTCACCACCGACAGTAGAGAAACGAACGACGCAAGGGGTCTTCTTGCCAACACCAGTCAACATGTCAATGGCGCTGATGTCGCTGATGTCGTCGGTGAGCTCGAATTCTCCATAGGCACCGGCCCCCTTGGCGTGGACAACGCGTTCGGGGATACGCTCGCGGTCGAAGTGGGCGAGCAGGTCGATCAGGTGGAAGTCCTGGAGAAGGAGAGGACCCTGAGTGCCAATACGCTGCCACTTGGAGGGGTGTTCGACAGGGGCGCCATTGGAGGTAGTATAAACGGGCTTCTCGTTATACTTGAAGGTGGAGGCGGGCTTGTCGTCAGCTACCATGGTGACGGTTGTGGTGGTTATATGAACCTCAACAACTTAAACAATCAGGACAGGGAGGGGGGTATCGTTGCTGATATACGATATGTATATATGTATGGGTATCTCGGCAGGTCAAGCCACCAAATCTAAATAGCTTGTGTATCAGATAAATGAAGCGAAGAAGAATATATTTTGTTTGATGTCTCTTGTATGGAGAGACTTATAGATTGGCAGATGTTAATGTGGTATGGGGGCGGTAGGGGAGGATAAATGAGAAAGATATAAGAGGTAAGAGAAGAAGTGGGAGGCTAAAGGCATAAATAGGATGAAAACGTATGGGGGGATGTGTGTGTGTAGGTCTGTGTAGGGTGTAGGGTCTCTCGATGACGAAGGGGGGGAGAAGAAGAAGAAGAAGAGATAACAAACCTAGTCAAAGTACTCTTCTCACTACACAGTACTCATACTCACCTTCTTCCCGATGTCTCCATTACTGGTACACACACCATACATACATACACATATCCTGGGCTGGGTATAAACCCCCGAACCCCCCCGGTCTTACGACTTACTACATCTAGGTAGAACGTGGTACAGGATAACACACGTTGGCGCACGACATCAAGCCATAATTGGAGTCAAAAAATGGTCTGGTCTGAATGGGATTTACACGACAAAGAGTCGCGCGGCAGAGCGGGGTGGGGAATATGTGTGTGGTGTAAGTGGACAAGAGAGGAAGAAGAAGAAGATGAAGAAGCAGAAGAAAGTGGACCGACTTAGACTTACAGCTAGACTAGGTTGAAAAAGTGGAGACTTACAAGAGATACATATGCATGCATTGAGGTTACCATGACGGTATAATCCTGGTAGTTGCATAAAGCGGGGAGAAGGTTTTACTAATGGGAAGCCAATCAGAAGAGGGGTAATTGAAAGCTCATTCTTGTCGACTTACACCATCAGGATTCAGTTGTACGTGTGATCACCGCCACTGCAAGAGCTTGTTGAGTGAAGTCTTACATACTAGGTACAGTTTTTGGGTTTTCTCTTTAGGAGATTCTAAATATGTAACATGAAACTTCTGCAAGTTATGTAATTTGATTATGTACTTGGGTAGGTAATTCTTTATTCCTAACATAACATTATATCTAACTAGGGAGAGAAAGGTGTTAGAATTGATATGTTAGCCAAGTTTCGGTAGGTACCTACAGACTGTGTTCGATGGGGAAACCATCATGTACCCCATATGGGGAGCTGCATGAGTATATTATATTTGCAGCCTGTCCTACCAATCACAGGGAAACTGTTTATACCGACCAATGTGCTTACCCATACCCAATAGACCTGTTAGTAATGCGCCCTCGGACTCTTTCTCCTCTCACATCCGAAGTTTGACCCGCGGGGTGTTCCTCACTTCGACAAACAGCACTAGAGACAGTTTCTTACTACCTGCTAGGTACTGTTTGGATCTCGATCTGCTGAT
The DNA here is from genome assembly GCA_022578605.1 of Camillea tinctor. Classification (NCBI taxonomy): domain Eukaryota; kingdom Fungi; phylum Ascomycota; class Sordariomycetes; order Xylariales; family Graphostromataceae; genus Camillea; species Camillea tinctor. The sequence goes on along the minus strand of MU394064.1, from coordinate 441,639 downwards.
CAGCTTGTCAGCAGATATAGCTACACCAGAAAATCGTCATTCTCTTAGGAATCTCTGAAATTCGAGAATTTACATCCATCGATTTAGATGGGTTTGCCTCAAACTTGATACCGTGCCTGCCTATGTAGATACATGGCATATTTATGCGAATGGATGCTTTTGATGGGTATAACCATTGACTTGATAAAACATATTAACTTTCGGGTTTCAATGTTAACCTAGATATCTATGTACGACTTGTAAGTGGTAAGTGGGAGGTTATACAATTCGGTTACAAAATATGCATATAACCGAATGTAGATCTATAATTCATCCATGTACCTAATCTAACAGGGGTATACACATCGCCCACCAGGAAGAAACATTCACTTACATACATACAGCATACAGATAGACTAACAAGCCAGGACCTGACCAGTCTAATCCCATGAGAACACTACTTGGCCATGGATATAGAGGAGGTCAGAGCATTTTACCGGCAGATAATTGGAAGCATCCCAAGTCGGGGGCTTCCTTTGCGGGTGGTCACATCGTCTAAGCCGAACGAAGCCCATTAGCAGCCATCGATCCCACCACCAACCAACCTCCAATACATACATATTACATCCCGGGAACCTTCGGCCCTTGTGTAATTGGATAGATGGTCTTGGGGTGATCATGCCATTAGAGTTAAGCCGAATACCCCTAACCTGCGCAAGAGCCTCGTTGGCGTTGGCGAGAGCATTTGAAGGTTGAAGTGCGGACATGGTGCGGACCCGGTGCGGACGCAGATGCGGGAGGCATTCCGTTGAAGACTTATTGACAAAAAAAGAAAAGAAAAAAAGAAAGTCGTGACATCACTTTCGCTTCTTACCCACCTCTCTTCCAACTGTCTCCACCTTAACAGGAAGGATCTCATAAACCTAACTAATTTGACATTTTATATGGGTGTTTACCTTTGGTACTGTATACTGTATATGTTATACAAGTAACTAGGAGGCACAACCCGAGTCTATACCGAGACTCGAGACTGAGACTGAATAGCCAATTGATTGAAGTATTACTACTGACATATCTAGATGAAGCAAAACTCGTCCTAAGATCTGGTATAATCCATATCGGCTTGAATGTTCAAGTTGTTCAAAGATGAAAAATGAAAGCATAGCGCATCTCGTTGCCCGGCCACCCAAAGAATATTTTCTTTAACTACTAATACCAATACTTCAAGTCCAATGTTGCTGTATATTTTCTTCTGAATTGCCATTATTATTTCCATTTTCTTTTTTGTTTCATTTTTTTTCTTTCTCCTGTCTCCACCAATTTTGCCCCGCCTTTAACTTTTCCATCGTTCGCGAACATTGCGCGTATTCCCCACATCTCGGCGGCGCTTCCGGTGGGTCCGGACTGCCGCAGATAACTCGGCGGTTTTCTTGATAAAGGAAAGAAGGAAACGACGATAGGTAAAGAGATATTATGTCAGCTATCTGTTACCTAGGTACTATTGTAGAGTAGGTATCATACAATCTAGGTTAGAGTATCTAGAGTATCCATAGTCTCGGGACTTACACAGATAAAGTTGAATTATGATCCCGAAGCAAACCCGTACGTACCATTGATCTAGGTAAGGTATATTGATGCTCATGGCAGGAAACTCGATTAACAAGAGCCATCCCCTATATCCATAACCGTCGCAGAGCCTGAATAACCAGCGATAAGATATACCTATATACTATAACCTACGTATAATACCGTACACACGGAAGCGCATAAGAATAGGTACCGTCTCATTCATCGGCATCTCTAAGCGGATCTACAGGCGTGAAAAACAAACCAGCTAAATATAGCTAGCGCATGCAATAATATGGATGCACTCACACGGACAGGACACAGACATACAGAGGTGGAAGGATAAAAGAGAACAGTTTATGTATGTACACTACCTATCGGTGAACGTATATCATCACACCTTCGGCGCAATCGCCAACTGCGCCTCTGATCGGGAGAATGGTAGGCATTTCTTTCAACATTCCAGCCCAAACCAGACCATCAGGGGGACATGTGAACGAGGCGAGCGGGTACATGCGTCCCACACCTACCTTCACCTACCTACATACTACCCATCTAACCTAGCCCTGCAGCAGCTAGTAGCTATCTTCCAAGCTTGGATTTAGCAGGGTAACCGATCCTAATGTAAGGTCACTTCCTGGGTCGTATATATGCGTGCGTCCCTGTCAAAGGTCGGGACCTATCGATCTTTGACACGGCTGACGGGTAAAAGATCTAACCCGAGACACCAGCTAGAATAATGAATTTTTACGTAATCACATCCATGCTCTACGACCCCATCTCTATGGCCCTGGGATCTATTATTCTAGATCTGGTAAAGGGGTGGAGGGGGGAAGGGGAGGCGGGTGATAGGGGGACTTATACACAATTAGGTATAATGATGTCGGAATCAGGGTACGGAAATTCCGAATGATATCCCTCATGGCGAACCATATAGATCCCTTCACTAGATCAAACGAACAGAAGGGGCATCAATATGTAGATATCAGGGATCTCAATGAAAACGATATTGGGTAAGGAACGTAGGAGTATGGGCTAGTACTATGAAACATTGTTATTTATCAACTTGGGAATGGGGCCTTTAACGGGTGTCAAATATCCAGGTGAACAACTTCGTCGTAATCAAATATGGAAAGGGGCGCGGGGGGTAGAATCTTCACCCGTGGGATAAGCTGAAAGAAACATGAGCTTCAACGAAACAAAGAGAATCAAACCAAGTAAGGGGACTTGACACGTAATCACTCAAGACGCTACTCCCTCTCATGTGCTAACTTTCTTTGTACTAACGAGACAGAAGGACTATGAACAGGGTCGTTTCAGAAAAGGAGGCAAAGAGGACCAAGTGGCAAGGGAAGAGGATAACTTTGAACAACTGCCTTGAGGTATTACTTGGAGTTGTCTGACTGATTATATTGAATAATCATGTAACACCAAGACAGAGAAGAAATTATAGAGTCTATGGCGCCATATGACCTCACATAAGCGGTGATATATGATGCGTCTGTTATATTTACTGACTTCATGCCAAAGACCATCTGTCTCCTACCAAAAGCCATATGTATAATACTCACCGAATGTGTAGCACATCAAAGAAAAAGGTCGCTTGCGAATATTTCCTACTTAATACATGTGATCTGTTTAATTAATTAGCTATGCTCTGCTGGTGGCCTACTCTATTTTCACTATTTCTTGTGTGAAGTTCATTTTAGAAGGGAGGGGATTACATGATATGTCACTGGCTCTGCATGGCCTAAAACATGGGGCACAAAGAAGAATATTAGTTTTGAGGAAACAAATGACATAAGTGAATTACTCGTTATCTACCTAGAATCTGAGAACCAAAAAAAGTAGGAAAGGTCGGGATTTTTTCTGGTCATTTTCTTCTACTTTTTTCTCTTTCATCTCTACCTTAAACTGCTCTCTCTCTGTGTCTTTTCTGTTCTTTTCTTTTCTTTTTTTTTTTTTTTTTTTTTTTGTAGTTTTATGCTTTTGCAAAAATTCTCACCTTTTCTGAAGCTATTTTCTCACCCTAACTTTTTTAAAACACTGACAATAGGAAACGCTCTGAAACAAGGACAAAACAAGAAATGATACTGGGCGAGAGGAAGCAGAGTCTAGAAAAAAGGGGGGATGAGGGGCGGGTGGGGAGGTGATGTGCGTGTAGGTGCAAGTTACCGTGATCCACTTACATTTTCTTTGTGCGTTGTCTTGGGCCGATTTATGATTTATGATACCACTGCGAAGGCCATGTTAGAGGAAGAGAAACCGCGCCTATAAGTAGGGGGAGTTGGGCACTTATCGTTGAGAACCATGAGATCTATTACCCCGATGGCGCTTAGACGCCTGTCCACTAGAACCAGGCTCACTAAGAACCCCCCGAAGTCGCTTGCGACCGCTCGAAAGTCGGCTATCGTCAGGAATTATAGCAGGACCAGTCGCGGGATCCTCACTAGGGGCGGAGTCAGACATTTCGACATCAGGGGCGGGCTGATAAGAAATAGAAGGACCACTTCCTGCATTGCCACCGGATGGGTCTCTGGACCCGGGATTACCACCACTCATGCTACCACCGCTCATGCTACTGCCGCTCATGGCAATGCCGTTGATGCTCCAGCTACCACCGCTCATGCTACCGCCGCTCATGGCAATGCCGTCGATGCTCCAGCTACCACCGCTGAGGGGAGAAGGGGGCATACCAGGTGGACTTCCAGCAGGCGTACTTCCAGCAGGCGTACTTCCAGCAGGTGGACTTCCAGTAGGTGGTCCACCAGTAGGTGGTCCTCCAAAAGGTGGTCCTCCAGCAGGTGGTCCTCCAGCGGGTGGTCCTCCAGCGGGTGGTCCTCCAGCGGGTGGTCCTCCAGCAGGTGGAGCCCCACCAGGTAGACCTCCACCAGGCAGATGAGGAAGAGCGGCGAGAACCAAGGGGGGGCCCTCATTGTCATAGCCCTGGAACCATTCATCGGGGTACATAACATGAAGATTTTGGGGAGGTTGAAGGTCAGCCAATCCTTGACGAGCTTGATCGCTCGGCACAATCAGAGCTATATAAGCCTGGTAGTTAGACTGCTGAACACCCCGAAGAGCATCAGCTCCGAGCATCGCTTGACGAAGAATATCAACGTTCCATGGCTCCCGCCAGTTAAGCCAGAAATCGTCGGGAACGTTGGGCATGTTTTGTAGCCCAGTGGGTGCCAGGCCAACTCGTGGACGTTGAAGAGTGAGGATGCGGAATCGTCGCATGAACTCACGGTTTATGGCATAAGCCCAGTAACCGGTAAGCTCGGGCGCATTACCACATCCTTCGAATTCAATCCAGTGATATTGAACATTATGAACGTCAAGGCGGATGCTTCCTTGCTCCAGAATACCCCGAACAGCATCGTAGGTTCGTGTGAGGCGTTGTACCGCACCTGGATTATCTCGCGGATCTATGAAGGCTATTTCTTGAACTTCGAACTGGTACCATTTTTCCTGTGCAGGGTTCCAGAACATTTCCGCATTATCGATGCGCTGAATTCGGATAAAAACTACAATCCATCCGCCGTCAATCTGCAGGTTGAAGATTGAGAATTCCCGTGTGCTGATCCCCTGGTAAACAGGATGATGAAGGACCTCGTTATTAGGGAGGAATCGACGACGGAGAGGCACCAGAGCCGCAGCCCGAACATCAGGGTCTTGAGAGAGAAGATCAAGATGAGTTAAGAAAGGTGTAGAAACCATCTGAGGGAGGGGCAGAGTTCGATGTTCATAGAAGACACCGCTGGCAAGGCTGCGAGCGTCAACAGGGTTATTACGACCAGCTTGACAGGCTTCCATGCCAGCGACAGTTCCAGTGATCCGAGGAATCACATTTTGCCGGATATTGGGGCCGGCAGGTTTGTTCCGGCCATAATCAATGGTACCGGCGGAAACGACACGAAGAGCTCGGTCACCTGGTTGCATGTTAAGACCAGCCATTTTAATTGTTATAAGTTGAAATGGATGTTGATCGGAGTGATAGTTCGGTTAATATTTGTTGTTGACACAAGAGCGAATACCAAATTCGCTGTGAGTAGATGAAGTTTTGAGTTCGAAAGCAAATACCTGATTTGCTGTGAGTTTTTGATTGGGTTTTTTGAAGTGTCTTTTGAATTTTTCTTGTTGTTGATGTGGTATTGAGTTGCTAGTATTTGTGTTGTGTGTGTGTGTTGTGATGATGATGAGAGAGAAGGGAAATGGACTTCGAAGGGAGAGATGGCCTATACTTATACGCATCGAGGCGGGCAACCTCTTCCCTCGAATGACTCTCATTATTCATGAACAGTCCTGCAGTGAGAAATCGTCTTCCTCTCTTCATACTTGCGACAACGGGATTGTTTCTGAACATTGGTGCTGTTCAAAGCCGTGGAAGAACAAGATGTGCAACTTTGGCTTCATACAATGCTATTGTATCGAACAATTATGTACCGGTTCGAGAGAAGAAAGATACTGATTAAATAGCGGTAAAAGATGAAACAATATCATCTTGTCCTTGAATTTATTCTTTATTTCTGATGCGCCAAAGATCCTTGAACTGGCTTCCGTCTCTTTGAACTAGCTGCTTTGGAGGGCCTACGTCGACGAGGTTGCCTTTGTCCATTACAACTACGGTATCGAACTCCATGACCATATCTAAACGGTGACTAACCATAACAATCGTGTACTTATCGAATTCCTTCATGATAATGCGTTGCATTGTCCTATCGGTGTCTTGATCCACACTTGAGCTTACTTCGTCAAGTAGCAGGATCCCGTAATTTTTCTGCTTCTCATTTGAGGTACATTCCAGACTCTTAGCAGCGCATTGTCGCGATCGGATGCGCCCTCGAAGCACCGCGCGTGCAAGACTGAAAAGCTGCTTTTGCCCCTGGCTTAGATTGTCGGAGATAAGGCCGGCCTTCAGACCCCCTTTGGACTCTACAAAATGCCAAAGGCCGACAGTCTCGAGGACAGACCGACATTCGTCCTCCCGGGAAGTAAAGTACGGGTCTAGATTAACCATGTACGATGTACCATCGGGGAGGAAGACAGGCTCTTGAGGCACAGCAATAATCCGTTGACGCAGCGTTGTGCGGTCAATTTTATGTAAAGGTGTATCGTCGATGAGTATACTGTGAGAGCAGGAGGCCAACGGATCAAGAAGCCGGAGCAAAAGTGCCAATATAGAGGACTTCCCACTTGAGTTTAATACGTTAATTAGTCGTTTTTGCGGACTATGGTTGAACCAAGTTACAACATACCTTCCACTTCTGCCACAAATAGCGACTTTCTCTCCGGGGCGGATTGAAAGCGTGAGGTCTTTGAGCGCGGGGCTCACCAGTCCATCATTCTTTTGAGTATTATACAAGCTATCTTCGTCCCTACGTTATTATTAGTATGGCGCATTATGTTAGACTTCGACCGCCACTTACTCATACGAAGCGGAGACCCCTCGAATCTCAATAGCACCACGCAATGGCCACTCAGGGGGTGGCACCATATCCTCACCTTCTTGGTCTTCTGGCTTCACCTTTTCGGAGAAGTTCTTAAGGCGGCTAACAGCACCAATGGATGTTTCGAGCTGCGTCCACCACCGAATGATGTAGTTCAACACGTCTCCGAAGGTCATAAGCGTCACCAAGCTCGCACCAGTAAGAGCTGTGTTTCCTCGCAGTTGTGTGGCCAGTGTGACGACCGTAAGGGCAACTAATGCAACTACTATTTGCAGTGCAAAGAGAAGCCAGCGCTGAACGATGTAAAGAAGATAGTACGGCCGCTGAGATTCATTGAGCATTTTATTGTTTAATTCGGTACCAGCTCCCACCCAACCAAAGGCACGGAATGTAGCTAGACCCTTGATGGTGTCGAGGAAATGAGAACTAATAGTTTGGTCAATCAATAAAGCCCTGGATCTTCCCTTCGGGAGATTACTTACTACAGCGAACTCTTTACCTCAAGGTCTAGTAATCTCAACTGCCTCGAGGTGCGTAGGTAAAACTTTTGGATCAAGTATAGGATCGAGAATATAAAAGGGTAGGTGATGGCAAGGTAAGGACTGGAGGTAGCGATTACTGCTGCCATGCCCAACGCGTTCGCGCTATCCATGACAAAGTTCGCCAACGCAATGGGGAGCTCATTATCAACAAGGGTCATGTCTTGCGAGAAAAGGTTCGTGACGGTTCCCGTATCGGTCTTCGTAAAGAATTTTAGGGGCGCTTTAATGACCGTGTTAAGCGAGTCTTGGTGTAATCTCGACCCTGATGTCTGTATCATTGTCGTATAGCAGACTAAGAAGTCGAAGAACAAAAAGGCTAAGAAACAGCACTGGAATAACGCGTATAGACCAATGTAGAAGGCGTTTGACCTGGTGCCCTCCGACCAAAATTTCAACCAAATTTGACCCCAGTTATAGAAAAAGCCGTACCCGAGACCTAGGATAAGACAGGAAATGGCAGAGAAAGCCCCTATACTTTTAAAATAGTGGCCATACACAGTAGAGTCACCCATCATCCGGTCCCTTTCATCTAAATGACTATGATCCATTGCCTGTGTGGGCAGTAACTCGCGAAGGCTCGCTTCTTCGAATCCTTCTGGTTCGATGAGGGTGAGACCGTCCACTGATTGACTCTCCTTTGCCGGTTTTATATCAAGACTATGAACGTACTTTTTATTGGCAAGCAAAACTTGGTAGCATCCTTGTTCAACAAGCGTACCGTCTGCTCCTAGAGCGATGATATGGTCTGCAGAAGGTAGGTGTTGAACGGTATGTGTGCATAGGACCGCTGTCGCTCCCCGACGGCGAAGAAGTCCCGTGGGACCAAAGACTCGGCGAAATACTTGATCATCTAGACCAGCATCAAGCCCGCTAAGCACATCATCGAAAATCAAAAAGTCTGTATCCAGATATAGAGCTCTGGCGATCGAGACACGTTGTTTTTGACCGCCACTAAGCCTAATTCCATCGCCTCCTACTTCCATTTCATCCCCTCCAGGGAAGCGAGCTATATCTGGTCCTAGCATGGACGCTTCGATAGCCTCTCTGTAGCGCGTCGGGTTAAAGGGTGCAAACCCTATGATATTCTTCTGGATGCTGGCACTCCACAGAAACGGCACTTGATTGCAGTATGCTATTTTACGCGGTGCGATGCCAGATTTGAACAAGAAATGACCCCGAGCAATGGAAACCTCGCCTATGAGAGCTTTACATAGGGTTGTCTTTCCAGATGCGATGGGTCCAACAATGATCGTGAGTTGATTCTGTGGGATATCAAGATTGATGTCTTTGAGAACGGGGTTATTTTCTTCACTCCAACCGAAGTTGCCTTCTCGGATAGTTATCGCAGACTGAGTATCCTTCTCATCCCCCTCAGACATGGAATCTACCTTCTTAGAACTGATCTCAGATCCATGCCCTGTAGAACTCCTGTAATCAATTTGCGGTTCTTGTTCCAGATACATCTGAATACGTGCTAAGCAGGCTATTGCTGACAACAATGCGGGCGAGTTTTGGAAAAGATAAGCAAGGGGGTCTGCCAATAACAATACGTATGATAGAGAAGTGAATATCGTTGTAACATCAAGTGCCCGGGATGTCAAGGCGAAGAGGAAGACTGGGCATAATGCTGTGGGCACGAACCCTAATGTCACGACACTGATATGGATTCTCCTGTATCTAGATGCAGTATGAAGCTCATCGACTCTCATCTCTTGAATGAGATCCCTCACTGGCGTAGTCAGACCTGAAAGCTTCAGGTGTTTCATGTTCGAGACTACATTGGCCGTGAGGCGGACTCTCTGTTGAACTTTATCCATCCAAGCTTTGGTTCGTATGCCAGTGAATTTGTTTAAGAAAGCACCCTCGAGGATTGAACATAATACCACTACTAGCGGGGCCGCAAAAGCTGCACCCACTTGGCGATACAGGAGCCAGCTTGCTAGTCCAACCTCGATGGTGTTGGCCCAAAATTCGTGCAAATTGAGAAAACCGAGCCTGATCCGCTCAATATCTGTTGACATTAAAGTCAAAGCTGCACCATCGGTAGTGGCAGATAGTTTGATCTCAGTCGTCATCCTATAGACAGCACCGACTAGACACCCCCGTATCATTGCTAGTGTGCGCTCATGGAAGTACCAGTAAAATGCAGTAGATACAGCAATGCCAGTATAAATCAAAACGGCAGCACCAATCAAGCCATAACCTGTGTTTTTGGGTGATGTTTCCGCCGGTTGCTGCATGTAATCCAAGAGCGTATCTATAAGGAAAGGCTGGGAAAACTTGAACGCAGTAAGAGCAGCTCGTGGCCCGATTGGAAGTATTAAGGAGAACCCAAGAGTCCTGGCGAGAGCTTTAACTAGACCAAAATCCCGGCCTTTAATGGATGCCGCTTTTACGACACTCTCCAGTTTTAGAGATAAACCCTCCGTGGCCATGTCGTGGTCGAGAGGATAGAGGTCGTCAAGTTTCAGTATATTTTTATAGCCTGTTAGAAAGAGCCTATTGAGCCAGAAGAAGGCACCAAGACCGAATAGACCAGTAGTCTCTTCGGGGCTATGCTCCTTGACATCCCATTGTATCCATTTGGTCTTGTGGTATGACTCGAGGATAATGAGGAATCCCTTGTAGACCAGAGAGGTAATGAACAGCCGCCAGAAAATCGTGTCATTATAACTGACCGAGGCGAAAAAGAGCGTCCTCGCTCGCGAAATGTCAAATAGAATGGTGATAAACAGAAAGGCAGTTAGTAATATTGACGGTCTTGGAGATCGTGAATGTTCCAGGGGTGATAGAATGATAATGCTCAGAGAGGATGCTAGTGACACAGCAAATGGTGGGACCAGTAGTAGCCGAGATATTGAGGATTTCGTGCTTTGAGCGAGGAGCGCGACTTGAAGAGATGCGAACACGAATGCTGAAATCAACTTGATGTTCCGTAATGTGACATTCTTCACTATCTCCTGGCGCCTAGTAAGATAGATAATGCGCAGGAACGAAGCAGCTACGAATAGACAATTAGGGAGCAGCGCGAGAATGTCTCCCTCAAATTTGATGGTGAAGTCGAAGTCATCTCGACATCCCTGCACCGCTGGACCGAACTCATTATCGTTGATGCATCCCGAAGACATCGTGCGTTTAAGCAGACACAGACACTTTCTAGACCGAGTTTGAGGAACTCGGATTTGACACGACGCGAGAAGTCGAAATTAAACCAACCCAGGCTTGGATTGGCAGGTCGATTTACATCTCTCTTCTCACTCCCTTGGTGATTTTCGCTACATTCCCCCAAATTCATTTGAAGGAATGCTCACTACCAGTCACGCACGGTTTGCAATGAGATAACCTATTGACCTCGAATATCACCATGGTTCCTGTGACAAAATGTCATCTGCCCCTATGCCAACGGAACAGACGGGGAAGCAGCAGAAGGGCAATCCCCTGAATCTCGCATTAGCTGGATGTCGTCGAAGGATCAAGCTCCTTACCTACACAAGCAAGATTGTCGATTTTGTATACCGTGCGGACGAGAGTGGAGGGGAGTGGGAAGGCTTACGACCAATTAAGCGCGTCACGTAGCTCTACATGTCTCTTCTGTGTGATAGGCGCCATCCTCGGATCCGGAGCGATGGATTTGACCCCAACATGGCCTGAGCTGGCCCCGCGCTTGGTCGTGCCCACACCGCGATCATCGGGTTTTACATAGGTATGGATGGAGAACCAAGCATCGTCTACATGGCCTTTTGTGTAGGTAGGAATCGTGCATAAAGTATTGTATGGTAACATTTAGACGCTTTCTTATTCGTTGGCTATGCGGTTGCCTACTGGGAGGAAGCTGTGTATCAAGGATCCTTAGGACGACAACACGATTGACCTTAGTAGGTCAGGGACTTTTCAAAGGAATTTAGCGACTCCAACGAGCAGCCGCCGGGTGATCTGATGAACTTTTAGAGATCAGGGGTCAAGATAAGGTCAATGACACGCAAACGATAGATGTTGTTACATACGAGAGGAAATATATTGAGTTTCCCTGGTTGATGAGTGAAGTAAGGTTATGGCAGAAGCATAAAACAGACGAGCAATCGAAAAGATGTAGATTAGAAAAGTCTCATGGCTAAACCAATAAGCTTAAGGACTAAACAATAGCTCCAAGAATCGTTGCTCGTCTTGCCCCCTTTTAGGGCCAGAGATGAGCTAAAATAGCTATTCCTGTCTAAGACATCACAATTGCATGCTAATTTAATATTTACAGCTGCGGTAAATAGTAGCAAAGAAATTCATTAATGAATCTTCCCTATGGACTCATGATACCTGTAATAGATCCTCTATTTCACAAGTTGAGAAGCTCTCCAACCGTCATTCCCGGTCGTTGTTTGCACGCATGAACCAGGTCGAGGAATACCCGCTGTAGATCAGCTAGTAGGCCCACAACCGTCCGCTGCTCAATGAACTCCAGGTCGTAATATATAGCCCAAATCAGCTTCCCATCAAGAATGTCGATATTGATACCGAACGGGTCGTCGCAGGGGAGATGAGTCGACCTGACCTCGAGGCCTAGACCACGCCCTACCAAGCCGGTAGGGTACGGGTTTATGTTCATGTTGACCGAGTGCGCGAGGGTCGCCTTTAGATGGTCCATATCCCGAAGCTCGAGCCAGCCCAGATGCTCGTGGGGCATGGCGATCGACTGGAACTTCTGCGCCCCGCGGAGCAGATCCTGTACCGTCTGCGCCCGGTCGACGTGGATCCGCACGGGGAGGAACATCGTCGTGCACGCGATGAGGTCTTCGATGCCTTCTACCGGCAGATTGCGACCGGAGCGGTCGCTGTAGAGGATCACGTCGGCGCAATCCAGACGCTTGGCGATGGCCAGGCCGCCGGCGACTTCGAGAATCGTCGCGAGCGTCACTTCTGATCGATGAAGGTCTGGGACAGACATTTCGGCAATCTCCTCACTTAGTTGAGCAAGCCCGCATTTGCCCACCCCTTTGAGCAGCGGGGCTGTTTTTGCGCCGGCGAGGTAGGAAGTCCAGAAGTTGGTGGCAGCCACTTTGTCCGCCTCAAGCATATATTTCACGAAACGGCTCATCTTAGACGGGGCTTGTTCCGGGAAGGCTCCGGTCAAATAGGCTGTTTCTAGCTCCTTGAAAAGCATAATCCTCGCGAAGGCATCGTATATTACGTGTTGTACCGTCATAACGAAGAAGCGGTCGCTGGAGTCCGTAGGCCGGACAATTGCGAGCCTTAGGAGGGGGTCTCCGAAGGTCATAGAGTTCGCTTGATCTGACTTGAGGTAGACTTCAAGGTCATTGGTTTCTGTCCACTTCAGAGGCTCAAACTGGCTCAACACAACTTGGAGTATTCCATGCTTAGTGTGGATAACTCGAGTGCGGAGATTCTCGAACCGCCGAATGGCAGACTGCCAAACGTCCTTGAACCTCTCAATATTTAGGGATGGTGGCAAGTAGTAGACTACCTGTGATTGCCAGCACCAGGGCTCTGAGGTTGGGTCTTTGTGTGCTTCGGGGTACCCTAATATGTAGTGTAATTGGAAATTGTAGCATGGATAAATGTCCTGAATTTCATCCTCAGCAACATTGCATTGTCTTGCTGCTTGGCTCCGCAAGTCCGCAACATCGAGCTTTGATATTAGCTCAAAGGGGTGAATTTCATCGTATGTCGTTTTCTCTTTTACCGTCAAGGCTAGTTCCCTAAGTGTCTGCGTCTTGAAAATAGAGCTGACTGTCATAATCAGTCCTTCTCTGCGAGCCATTGATACAAGACGCATAGCGAGAACACTACCACCACCTAGTTCAAAGAAGTTGTCTTCGGCACGAATATTATTCGTTTCGAGGAGGCTCTCCCATAGCTGAGCGATCAGTTTCTCCATTTTAGTCTCAGGGGGTCGTGACATTTGACTAATTAACTTGCTACCACGCAGCCTTAAAAGGTCACTATACGTGAACTGTGAGATTGACTGTCTTAAAGAGTTATAGTCGATATTCGCAGTCACTGTGAGTGGGAAGTCCTGGATCGGGATATATAGCTAATAGGGTTTTGTTAGTTCTGATTTACCTTCAGGGGCTGGTTGATAACTCACCGACGGCATCATATGTTTAGGGATAGAAGACTGCAATTTCAGCTCAATGTCATTCATGGTATCCCTAAATACATCCAGTACCTCTATGGAATCTTCAATAAAGGAATTATTGTCTTCGCTCTGAGAAGAGCCATTTAAGAGCACGAAAGCTACTAAGACTTGATCTGTGTCTCGCAGATTCGCAATGGTAACGGTCACTCTCCAGGACAGAGGAAGGAAGCTCTTTAGGCCATGCTCAATCTCTGATAGGTCCAAATATTGTCCTTTTAGCTTGGTAATATCTGCCTTATGACCGAAGAGCCTGAATGAGCCGTCAGAGTTATACGATACCAAATCACCCGTTCGAAAGAAGCGACGATCTACCAACGACATCTCGTTCTTTTGAGCCCAAATCGGATTTTCGATCAAGGGGCTATTTATGGGATCGTCTTCAATATAGCTTTGAGAGATATTGGTCTCGATCACGAGTTCACCAACGGCCCCTATTGGGACCAACGTGCTAGGATCGTCCGGGTTGATAACCCAAGCCTTAGAGTTAAGGCCAATTCCAATGTTATTATGGTCTTGTTTCTGAATATCTGCTTTGCTCATACAGATAGTCCCATACTCTGCAGGTCCGTATGCATGAAAAATCTTCGCTTGTCCTGTCCACGACTCAATGAGGTGTTTCGTGGAATGACCGATAACGACAATAACCTCAACGTTTGGAACATCGCGTGACATGATGCCACTAGCTATTTCTGGGCTGAGATAAAGATGAGTCGCATTGAGTTCGCGTATCGCTTTGCTAAGGTTATGGGTGCGGTCGGACTCTCGCGGCACGCAAATACACCCGCCTCCAAGGAGTGTCGCAAATATTTCCGTGAGGCTGAGGTGGTATGCGTAGTCGAAATATTGAAGAACTCGTGCTGCAGCATTTTGCTGACTGAAGCCAATCCAGGCTAACAACCCTGAGCAAAATGCCCTGTGGCTAATAGATATAGGTACTGGAGGTTTAGAATGCTCCTGTTTAAACACTACGAATGCGGTGTCTTCAGGGGTTATGACATCCTCAACCTTACCTCCCATCAAATTATTGGCAGTATCTTGGCCAAACGAAAGAACACGATATCCTTCCAGATTGAGACGTTCTACATAGTAAGGGGAAGTAATTATGAGATTAACAGGATCCTTTTTTGGCCGACTAGCCATGACCTGGATCTTTTCGGAGATATCCTTAGGATTTATTGGTATGCATGTGGCTCCAGCCTTGATGGTAGCCAATAGACTGACGATAGCCCACATCGACTTGTCAAAACACACAAATACCATGCTTCCGGGTTTGACGTTATATGCTCGCTGAAGATGAAATGCGAGTCGTGTATAGTAGTCTTTGAGCTGCTTATATGAGAGTGTGCCATCCCAAGCACAGACAGCAGAAGCTATCCCTTGTTCACAGCTCCTGTCGAGAAGCTCGTCTAAAGAGGCCGCAGCGGGAGTTAAGACTTCAGGTAAAGAATTCCACTTGCGAATTTGCATTATATCTGCTTCTGAAGCTTTCATTATATCCGATATCAAAGTCGACGAGTCGCTTATTGAAATCTTGTAAACGATGTCCTCCAGCTGCTGCAACATACGTCTTAGTTGAGTCTCAGACACAACTTGATTGTCGAACGTCGCTCGAAAGTCAATGCTTTCCTCGAGAACCTCACATTCCATAACAATAGCGAATTCCATCACGGGAAACGCATAGCCTCTCCCTTTCAGAATTTCCCTTTCACTATGCGATCTCTGGGCCGATTGGACGATGAGAAGCGTCCGAAACTTGCACGCTGCGACTGCATCGTCGCTCAGGCGCCTAATATTCTGAAGACCAAACTGTGCGAAGGGGAGAATGGCAAGGTACTTGTCTTGTACATCATGCACGAAGTCTAGTATCTTCTGGTCTGTTCGAAATCTGGACCTGAACGGGATCGTCGTTATGGTCGGCCCTAAAATACGATCTATGCCAGCTAGGGGTGCCGCTCGACCATTCAAGGTTACGCCCGTGACCACATCGGAGGAATTTGAGTAGAGACCTAACAGTAGGGCCCAGGCGGCTTGGATCATAGTGGCTGGTGTTGCGATACCCCCTTTGAGCCTTGGAACTTTGTGTTCCAACTCGGCATCCGCATGTGAATCCAGATGGTCAACGATCCGGTTTGAGTGTTCTACCTTCGGCATATAGCTTGGTTTTGGTAATGGAGGGAAAACAGGATCTGACACGCCTGCCAGTTGTTTCTCCCAAAAGTCTCGTGCGTTGTGTTCGTCCTGTGTCCTGATATATCTGATGAAATGTTTGAATCCAGGGGGGTTTTGGGCCGTGCGCAATTTCTGAAAGTACTCCTGTTCGACTGAAGTCGCGATGTCGGACTCAGCCCAACCGTCGAGTAATGCGTGGTGTACAGTCCATACAAGGTGGGTTTGCCCTGAAGCACGATCCAATGATACCGCAATCGATGACAATGTCTCTTTTGGGTCCACTGTCTGCATTTTCTCTGTCGCCATCAACGCCGCTAAATCTCCCTCTACTACTTTCCACTTCAGGGGCTCCTTAACTACTGCTTGCAGTAGATTTGAATTATAATCAAAGAATCTTGTTCTCATTACTGGCGTTCTTTCCGCTACTGTAGTCCATGTACCTTTAAGCTTGTCTAGATCAGTAGACTCCGGTATCTCGTAAACTTGTTGCAAGATGTAAGTACCTTGATCCCGTATTGATGAAGCAATAAGTCCTTCTTGCATCGGGGAGCAAGGGTATATATCTTCGATACAGTCTTTGGAGATGCCACATTCTCTAATGGCTTCCCCGATGACTTGATCTACATCTTGTGCACTCCCAAGCAAAGCGAAAGCAGGAAGTTCTGACATGGATTCCGATTGACTTTCAAGGTCTTTTGTAACCCGTGCCATGTCTCTTAAAATGGGGTTCTTGAATATTATTTCAAGGTTCATATCTAGGCCTATGGATCGAGCTGCTGCCACAAGCTTAATAGCAAGCACTGAGTCCCCGCCAAGAGCTAGGAAATGGTCATGGGGCTCTATTTCTGAAGTTTCCATCTGAAATAAACTCGCCCAAAGCTTCTGGATCTTTATCTCGGTTCGCGTTAACTCCCTATGGTGCTCCTTTGGTGTAGTGGACACTGGGTTTATAAAAACGGACAGTTGCTTGATGGACAGAGTAGCAGCTTTGTTATGTAGAAGTCTCCGATCAACTTTCTTCGATATAGTCAGGGGAAGATGGCGAAGTGGGACCCATATTGAAGGCACTGCGAAAGCTGGGAGAGTTGTCTTCAAAATATCTTCAATCCTCAGGGTCAACGTAGCGAATCGATTTTGCTCATCTATAGATGTTTTCAGAATAGGGCTATCGCTGCTATCCCAGTCGAAGTCCCCGATCGGTTCGGAAGACCCTAGACAGAGAAATGCGACTAGATGCTTGCTTGTCGTCCCAGGAAATTCTATGGCCTGTACGATTGCTTGACTTGTTTCGATACTAGGTAACTGTCCCAGAGCATTCTGAAGGTGTTTTTCAACCTCTTCTAGTTCTAGTCGTTGGCCCCTGATCTTGACCTGGTTATCGGCCCTACCGGCGTAAACGAATCTTCCATCGTCAAGTTGTCTAGCTAAGTCTCCAGTGCGATATAAGCGATATTTCCGCTGGGTATCTTTGCAGGTAGGCCGCCAAGGAAGGTCTCTTATGAAAACCTGGGCTGTTTTCTCAGGGTCTTTGAGGTACCCACGGGACACTGTTGGACCTTCAATGAGAAGTTCGCCAATATCCCCTAAAGCGGCTAATTCGTTGTGGTTACCTTGCTTGACAACCCAGCCACGAGCGCTAAAAGGACGTCCTATTTCTCCAGGAACAGGCTCATGAGTGCTAATGTCGGAAGAGAAACAGATAACACAGCACTCGGCTGGGCCATATACTAGTACTAGCCTGAGTTTGCGTGACCATTCTCTTATGAGAGGTGTTGGAGTTACTTCTCCGCCAAGTATCATGGTATTCAGAGTAGGGACATCTTCAATTATAAGATTGCCAACCAACGAAGGGGTCAATCTCAAGTGCGTGATATTCATTCTCTGCATGGCCCCTACTGTGTCGTTTTCTCTTTCCCAGTTGGAAGGAATACATATGGTCCCCCCGTGTACAAGTGTTGCGAATATGTCCGTTATTATTGGATCGAAAGCATGAGAGGCAAACTGGAAATTTCGTGAATCATTTCCATAGCCCATAGCACGACCACTGTAAACAGCTGTATTCGATAAATTCATGTGCTCAACGACGACTCCTTTTGGGGTCCCGGTAGAGCCTGATGTAAACATGATGTATGCAGCATCGTGAGGGTCGACTGAAACCAGTAAGGGGGTATCCAGTTTGGGAATTGTGGAATCATCCACTACGAGTACTCTCTTGACTAGATATCTGCATGTCTCTAGACATGCCTTAGACGATAAAGCCAAGGTAGCATCAATCTGACGAACGATGGCCTCAAGACGAGCATTCGGCAGTGAGGGGTCTAAAAGTACAAAGGCACCTCCAGCCTTAAGCACCGCTAATACTGCAACAACCGTCCATTTTGACTTTTCGAAGCAAACTGGAACAAAAACTTCTGTGGAAACTCCTTGGTCGGCCAGATAGCTTGCTAAGCGTGAGGAAAGGTCGTCAAGCTCAGAGTATGTTAAGCTTCCATCCCAAGCACAAACGGCTTGGGCATCTGGCTGTCTTTCCTTCTGCCCCTGAATCATGCAGGTGACAGATTCATCAATGGTCGGTGGAAGTTCCATATTCCCGTCAATGAGTTGCTGTATGGATGTGTATAGTTCTATGTTCGGAGTCGCCATGTTATGATAACAGTAACTGACAGTGCTGACGGGTGAGCCAGTGCCATGTGAATTTGTCTAATAGATGAAGACTAATAAAATCTCTCTAATAGCTATCTGTTGTTCACATGAATGGTCAATATAGAATAGCCTTTGATGATATTGTGATCCATGAGCGATCACGTGAACTAAAGTGTTCCACTTACATAGGGCTCATATCTTCATTTAAGCAGATACCTATCTGTCTACTACCTCCGGTGGTTTTCTTGTCAAATACCTTACCGCTACCTCGGTCCCGCACATCATTAGTATAGCTCTTACCCCAGGGTCACAGCGGATCGTAATCCTTGCGCCCCCATGCGGGCGGTCGTCCGAATTCGATGTTCGTTGGATCCAGAATCCTCCAGGCTAACAAATCCCGATGTACACAGGGTTTCATGATTATACATTGCACTGTGTATATGTGACCATATGACAAGATAGGAGCAGATTCTTCAAGAAAATAGGAGTCAGCTGTGTAGCCTGTATGTTCACGGCGCTGAACCTTATACCAACGTTGGTGCAGTATTAATCTTAGGTATCTGGGTGTCTTGAGCACGTGGACTACTAATACCCACTCATATATCATCTAGAATCAATATTCTACTTGTGTATAACTAGATATCGCACGCGTGTGCTGTGGTGACCGTTAGGCGATATCTAGAACGACATCTTGCTTTTCTGGGAAATATTCCCCCACAAGTCTAGGCTCGTCCATCCTAACCATGTAGTCATGCAGTCATGATATAGTAATAGTATTATGCCTAGATGATAGGCAGTGGCGAATGATGTATGTAATGTCATTCAAATTTGGTTGATAGGTAGTTCACGCCCGTAAGGGGGGTATATCCACTGCGATACGGTTCTAAGCAAGGCTTCCCCCCGGCAGCCGAAAGTAGTTGTTAAGATTGTATGCATTTCCACCTCAGAAAATCTGGAAAGCTACAGCTGGTGAATGAATAGCTATTGTTTCATAACAGGTCAATAGTTCTCTTAATTATAAGCTAACATGCGAGTCTTATATCTCGGTTGGTACGGGCTTCACTCATCCTGTTATTTCAGGAAGGGTATACTCAGCTGAGCCCACACGTATCTCTATATCTATGTGATGACGTGAAAATATATTGTTGCCTGATAAGTAAACATCGGGATCCAGACAGTAGCCAAACTTAGTTGGCAGCTAGAATATGAAGAATTGAAGAAACACAATGGTAACCTATATGAAAAGGGGCTAAGACCGAAGCCTAAAAGCACATGATCAAAGCGCCAATTATTAATTGGTACTTTTTATCGGATAAAACTTGCTGGCATACAAGTTTTAGACAAGAAATTCCGATTTGGAACGGAGTTATAGGTGAGAGATGGGTATGATGAGACTTTTCGGACCTTTATCGGATCTTGGCTGAGATGTCCTCGGTCCGAACTTCGATGCCCACGGCAAGGCGAGTTCTTCGAATGTAGCCGAGGAAATTTTAAGGCCCTTTCAAAAATAAATTCAGTCGAACAATTGTTAGAATAACATGAATAAGCTTATTGGTAGTCTAATGTGAAGTGTGATGTCACCGTTGTGGAGAGCCTTTGAGTCTTGTAAAGAATCTCTAGTCTAGAATTATCGAGTTCGGCTCTACGATAGCTACAAGATTTGTTGATTGGAGGGTAACTCTTTTTGTCTCTATCTCCTCTCTCTGTCCCCCTTTTCCTTTTGATAGATAAAGTCCAGGATGGACTTCAACTCTAAAAGAAAGGAGAAAAATTACTAAGTTATAGAACCCCCCCTTTCCACCCATCCTTCCGTCACGTTTTCCCCAGTTTTGATAAGTTCAGAGCTCCTATAGAAAAGTTCCGCATCAACCGTCATATTTTAGCTTTGTTTATACCCTACTAGTTTCTGGATATGTCATGACCTTCCTTTTCACAATAATCTTCGGGGACCTTGCAACCTACCGTACCCTAAATCGTATAGCCCCTGATTAGTATGTATTCGCAAAGCCTCCGGCCATGTCGGTTCTTCCACCCTTCCTAGGCTATTCCATAGTCGAGAATCAAACCCCTAAGGGGCTTTTGAGCCGACTTGAAGTCCCAGTCCCGGGCTTATACTCCCTGCCAAGCTAGGAAGTCTCTCCGTAACCTGTCTTATGTCTTGCTCCGCCAATCAGTTTCTATCCAGCATTCTAGATACGCATGTGTTGTGACATGCCATGGCAGGACAATAGCTTCAGGACCGGCCAAGATAAGCGAGTATGAAAAGCAAAGTGATAGCGAGTCGTAGTGCTAAAAATGCTGCTAATTCCAGGCAGTATGCATTCTTCACTCATGTTGTCAATATCGATATCTAACTCTCGTGCTCCATGGTAACTTAGATAATGGCAAAGAAATCACAATTGAGTATCCGGGCTGACTCTCCTTCGAGGAGCACCGAGGTGGTCGAACAAGTCAATTCTGACGAAGGCCTACTTGAGAGTCTCGGGTACAAGCAAGAGTTTCGCCGTGAATTCACGAGATGGAGCACTCTTAGCTATGCCATCTCCATCATGGGCGTTTTGGGATCTGGTTAGTCATATACCCCTATTATACGAAACCGGTTAAGGAGATATTGATTTAACTTCTATAGTGCCGGCAAGTTGGGGATCCCCTTTGGCGGCAGGTGGACCGACGACTGCTGTTTGGGCTTGGTTTTCGGGCTCATTCTTCTCATTATGCATTGCCCTATCAGGTAATATTCACCTACTATCTAAAAGGTATTCATAACTCTATGAACTCACGACGATAATTGAAGTTGCCGAGTTGGTCTCAGCATACCCGACGTCTGGGGGAATGTACTACGTGACGAAGCATGTTTTCCCCCAAGATAAAGTACCGTTAGCCGCGTGGATAATTGGGTGGTCAAATTTCTTGGGCCAGTGAGTTTTTATCTCGAAGTGAACGCATCTGTTGACTTACTCGAACTAGGACGGCCGGTGTTGGTCTGTGATATGTATATGTATGACTTTTGTGGATACAGCTGATAGAATATCGTAGCTAGTGTTGGCTATTCTGTTGCACAGATGGTAAGTGGTAGCAAGTATGTCGCTTCTATAGTGAATTAACTAACTGGGATAGGTACTCGCTGCGGTTTCAATGAGCTCTGTTCAAGACGATGGCACGGTTTCTTTCAAGCCATCGGCTGAACTTACAGTAGGAATTAGCATTGCTATTCTAGTTCTCCAAGGAATCCTCTGTTCATTACCATCGAGACAATTCAGTGATACAATACGATGGTTTGCCCCTGTTAATAGTAGGTTATGTTATATAATTCATAATTATTTGCTTTGCTAATAATATTAGTTATCGGATCGGTTGCTATTTCTATCGCACTTCTCATTCTTACACCAAACAAGATTCCCCCCCGTGAAGTGTTCGGAGACGTTATCGATGGTTCTGGGTGGAATAACAGGGGCTTCTCGTTTCTTATAGGATATTTAAGTGTCGCTTGGGTTCGTACTTGATTTGCTTTATTGACAATAAATAACTAACCTCCTTGCCAGACGATGACTGACTATGATGCTACTGCTCATTTATCAGAGGAACTCCATAATGCTGCTGTTAGTGGGCCTGTAGCGATCTTCCAAGCCGTTGTGATCTCTTGGCTCTTCGGCTGGCTATTAAACATTGCCTTTGGCTTCGGCGCCCGCGATATCGACAGCTTGATATCATCACCAATGGGAAATCCTGCCGCACAACTCTTCTACAACGCTGGAGGAAGTGCTGGCGGGTTTAGCATGTGGTTTTGGGTCTGCCTTGTGCAGTTCTTTACCGGGATCAGCGCAATGCTTTCGGACACGCGAACATGTTTCGCTTTAGCTAGAGATGAAGCGCTTCCATTCTCCGGGTACGGACATATTTCCCTAGTTATGCTAACCAAAGAGACGATACTGAATAATCATAGCACCCTCCGAAAGATGAACAAGCACACGGATACTCCATTATACAGCGTGTGGTCCGTAGTAGGATTCTGCTGCCTCTTAAACCTGATCGCACTTGGCAGTGCGCAAACGATCAACGGCATCTATGGTGTGACAGCACCGGCTATGGATCTATCATATATTGCCGTCATTGGAGCCAGAATATATTATGAAAAAGAGTTATCTATCGAGAAAGGACCATTCAGACTGGGCCGTTGGCAGAAGCCCATAAACATCATTGCTATAGTTTGGGTCATGTTCATATCGGTGATCCTATTCTTTCCACCGACGTACCCAGTCACAGCACTCAACATGAATTATGCCGTAGCGATAGCTGGTTTCATCGCATTTTTTGCCATAGGTTGGTGGTACGCACAGGGGAAAGGAAGAGCCAAGTTCATTGCGCACACGCAATAGTGAATACTAGCATAATACTCAGAGCTCGTGAGCTAGCCGCTGTTGCGTAGGGGGGAAAACTAGTTTACAGTATGTAGCCAGCCAACTACTTTCGGATCTTGTAAAGTTGGTTTTGTTTGATATGGGTGTTGTCCTATAATAGTCATAATGCTGTCAGCTTTCCCGGTGCATCGGATATTAGGATTCAATCGCCACTCACAAGAATGCCTTCCCACCCCAACCAGCTCAGGAGCCACGCAATAGTCACCAAGCCGCCTTGCCAAATGACATGCTTGACCGAAGGCCTCAATAGCTCGCTGACAACCTTTTTGGCGTACTCCTCTGCGGTTATAAACTTGCCGTTATCTAGTACCCGCCGCTCCTCAATCCACTCCCTGATCGGCTGGTATAAGCTATCTTCCGGTAACACCGTGCGTGGCGCATTGTCGAACAGGCCGCTGTACACGCTGCCCGTCTTAATCGTCACGACTCGGATCCCCAGCGGCGCAAGCTCCGTTCGAATCGATCCGCCTAGCGACTCGACCGCCGCCTTAGACGCGTTGTAGATGCCGAAGAACGGGGGCCGGAAGACTTCGTTCACGCTGCCGATGTTGGCGACAAGGGGGTCTCCTAGGCTCCTTGCATGACTATCCCTCGCTGCCGCGAGTAGCAGCGGTAGAAAGGCCTTGGTAACGGCGAACACACCCAGGACATTCACCTCGAGCACCTTGCGCGCCGCTTCGACGTCTGTGTCCGCGAAAGGCATGATGTGTATTACCCCTGCGTTGTTAATAAGAATGTCGAGCTTGCCGCCCGTCGCCTGCGCGACTTGGGCGACAGCCGCCTCGATCGAGGTGCTAGACGTAACATCTAAGACTAGCGTCTCAATGCGGATGTTGAGTTCGTGGAAATGCGCCAGCAATGATTCCGAAAGTCCGGTCGCGAAGACGCGATGGCCGCGCAAGTGGAATTCAATCGCGAGGGCGGTGCCGATGCCAGAGGGGCCGCAGCCGGTGATGAGGACAGTTTTTGGCATTAGGAGCTGAAGTTGGATTCGAGTTGGTGGATACGGATTGTATATTCAGTTATAAAGACTTGACTGTACACAGAAGCAGCTCAGGGCATTGAATGGGGGAAAGGGAAACGATGGGGTAGATATAATTTACATGATCTATATAAGTGTAAGGGATAGAACATAAATATAAGTGTTGGTGGAACAATAACTTTTTGGCCAATAAGCAACTCCTTATGGCCAGTGTAATTGACATAATCATCTTCAAACTAGATGACCCATGCAATAGATATACACATCATATCAATTTCTCCTATTTTCAACGCTTGTATGCGAACCTACAATTATCATTTTGAGGGCCTTCGATACAGCAACGAGAAACTCTTCTTGCAATATGTAAGCCACGGACCAATGTGTGTTTTATGTAACCTTCCCCTCATCAGCAAATTAACAGTATCACATATCATAATCCTCTTTATATGTCACAAGTTCCGTTTGTCCAAAACACTATCTTGAAAAGCCAAATACGGGTCTGGAAACATTGCGACATTTTTGGCAAGTGTTGTACTTTGTGGTGAATACAAGTTGCAATAGTGTAGAAAACAATCATCCAATCAGCTCAAGCATCTTGGCGCAGTGGAAGCGCGCCGGGCTCATAACCCGGAGGACCTCCGATCGAAACGGAGAGATGCTAGTTTGAACTTTCTCTTTTTCTCTTACTAGTTCTTCCCACCCTACTGCAACTTATTCACCAAGAACTATATTCTAATGTCTTTCTTTTCTTTTTTCTTTTTGCGTAGACTTGGCCCGCCCGCTTAATCCTGAGCTAGCCAGAAGAAATGTAGGTTGATAACCCTACGAATTAAAGCCTAAGCATCTTAGTCAAAAGGGACAAACTGCAATTCTAATTTCTTTCAATTTTGTCCCTTTTAAACACAGAGGAAGAATATAAAAAGGTCATTCAGATGATTATATGCATTAATATAAGGCTTGCTACTTGCTCTAAAGTAATTTATCTACATACCGAAGTCGTAGACAATCTTTAAAATAGCATTATATCAGTAGTTACCCCTGAACCGAAAATTTAACTACCGGACATTTTTGATATCCCTTGCATCTACTCTGAACGGTCTTATAAAATATATTTGAGAAGCTTCTTCCGATGCACGTATAGACGGTTTGATAAGCGTAATATGTTGTTGCCTCTTTGTGATGTATCCTCTTTACAAGTGTCGGGGATAAGAAATCATTTTTTAAAAATATAAGTAATAGCATAGTAGGCGATTGCATTTCTTGCCAGCCAGTCTTGACTACCAATCTATTTGACTAATATCCTTTTCTTATTATGAACTATTGAAGAGCATAGATAGTTCGCTACGGGATTGTTTGATCCTATATAATATATTCTGATACTCTTATAAACGTAGGGCTATGTCCCTTATGAGTGACACTGGGTTATATTTTCTTACTGAAACATTTTTCAGTTTTGCATTTTTACAACAAGATTCACCCATTCGTTTTTGTTTGTTGTATAGCCACTCGAAGTTGATGTTTTGAAGGCTAGTAGTAGAAGCCAATCCAAGAAGTATTCCTTTACCTCTCTACCCAAGATATAGAAGCTTGTACAACATTTCTAGATCAACAGGATGACAGTAAAACATGATCAGGCATAGTAAAAGGAACATGAGTCTAAGCAGGAGAATGCACGCTACCGAATACCAAAGACCCCAGTCTAGTCAACGAGTGTTCATCAAAGCTTCTGCCATGATGAATCGTGGTTGGATACCTCCTTCACCACCGGACTCGATTAGGTCAGCTTCGATATTTACTATATAACGTGATACATCTCCTTAGTCGTTTGTATTCAAGCCAGAAACAATGGTTTGGTTACATTAGGGACTCTGAGAGGGCGCCTACATACATGCACAACCTGTTCTTGTTACTTCACAATCTACGATCACACCTGGACCCGAGTGTGTTCTGTTTCAAATAGGAGTGAAGAAATCAACTTTGGGCATTTTATTTTACCTAGCCTTCCATTCTCGACTTGCTAGTTCCCGTGATGTTTAGGTTGTTAGCTTATAAAGAGAAGAGATACTATTCAGGAGAATTTATTCGTGATATTACTTGATCTTTTATGATGAGGAACACGGCATTCTATTTCCTTTATAGATGAGCCGCAAACTGTATAAATGTGACTTTCTTTTACATTCTTCTATACGTAAAATCCGTTGTTGATGCCAATGCCTAGCTATTCAAAAGCATCTCGTTGTTGGCAGTTTGTATTGTGTGAGTGCTGATTGAATTCTATCTTGTTGCTGTATAGCCGCACATAAGAGGTCCAAATTTCATCTCTCGATAGCTCAGTTGGTTTAGAGCGTTCGGCTGTAATTGTTACGTTGTCACCGAAAGGTCGCTAGTTCGACTCTGGCTCGAGAGAAAGTTTAATTTCTCTCAACCTTGAAAACAAGGTGGTTCATTTTTTGTTTGGTTCTTTTTACTGCCAATATGTCCGCTATGCGTTTAGCAGGGGGCGCTAAGTTTAGTTCACCTTAGCGTAAAACTAGTGGTATATATGCAGTGGTATATATGCGCTAAAATACATGTACATACCTAGTAACTAGGTACAGTTGAAACTTTTCTTTTGATATGATGCTCATTAATCCCTGAGATTGGTAAAATACAGTGTACGATATCCAACTCCAATACCAAACTAACATAATACAACTACATACACCAAGCTCGCAATTGAAAAACAAATATTTACCTACTGAGGTTGTGCACCAGCTCGAATATAGGTACATTTAACGCACGGTAGTGTTAGTTAAGAAAAGCTGGTTTGGTTTAGGTATGTGGGCTTACCGTTCCAACCTAGAGCTCAGGGGGTCTAGACGCGTGGGCGAGGGTTAAGTTTTAACGAAGACGGTGAAGTTAGCAACATCAATTAGTGAATATCAAAGTTATGAAGGCCTCGGTCATGTTGTCTATTTATCTAGATAGCTTCTTTTAATTTGATGATGATCACCACACCGCATCGCCCCGGCCTTGAGAATCAACCTAGCTAGGTACTTTCTATATAGTTGGCAGGTCTTGACGATGCTTTAGAGAAAACACACATTTCCATAACTCAATGTGATTAATAGGGATCTAGGACATAACATACCGGGTATATTGCCTAGATAGAAACATGTATGTCTAGAGCAACCTTCCACCACTACCTACATCAGTAACACCACCTTGTAAGACTCGGTGAACACTCTGGTCTAATCGATATGCTAGGTATATAGGATGTACAGTGAGAACATTAATGTTGGCTTGTGATAGTTAACCTAGCTTAGTAGAAACCGAGAATTCTAATTGTCTGAGGGGAAGATTAACATGTGATTGTCACATTTGAAGAAACTCACGGGGATGCGGATTGTATTAAAACAACTTAACAATCGTATTACGAATCGAGTAAGTGCAAGAGAAGAAGAAGAAGAAACAGGAGAAATCTTGTATATTGACATGTTCTCCAATATTCAACTTTTAAATCCTCTTTCCTTTATATTGCAACATTTCAATCGTCGCCAAGAAAAACCACCAGTCTAAGACACTCAGAGGCACGTGCACGTTCTTTTCTCCTTATTTGCCAGTTTGTCTTACGGAGTATAGCCGCTTCTCTTGATCGATCTAGTGCTAAGAGTCTCTAGATATTCCTAGGTACGGCCGATACTCTAGATCGAGATATATCCCCTTGATCAAGCATGACACACATGGCATACAGCTCCTTTAGACATGGTCCATTATAGCCCTAGTTAATAGAAAGGGTACCAGCTGATGTGAGTCGGATCCACTGGAATTGGATGAACTTATACTGCCGGTGGTATCGCGTTCTAAAACGCCCGGCTAGAGCCGTCGAATCCTAGAAGGGTGGCTGGTTAGTCCACCTAATATAGGGGGGATTCGTAATTCTCTATGCATCATTCGCTCTGGATCTGCAAGGTCTCGCATGGGTTGTTCTGTGGTTCGCATAGGTAATCCGCTGGAACCGTTCGATTCTAGTTGCTTGGCCTGGATTTGATGTCTTTTGATCATTGATGCCAAGTGAAAAAATCGAGGTGAATAACTAATCTAAGTTTTATATCAATGCTGCGGCTCCGTGTCTTACCCAGCCGCGTTCAAGTATATGATCAGATCCTCAAATATCGATATGGAAGTCACTCATGACACTATTGCGAATAGTAAATGTCTAAGGACCATTCCAGCAGAACCCCCTGGCTGGCTAGAACCCGTAATCGCGCGTTACACTCGGAGTTCTTCAAATCCTTTCGGCAGTAAGCTATCAACAAGCAACTATAGCGACGGGTTGTCAAAATGCTTGTTTTATCACTTTAGCTCTATACAGAAGGTTGTTGAAGATCGGGGTTTACTTACATCATAGTCGGAGGGTGGATCTGAATCATTGTCCTAGATAACTTTTACGAGGTCACCCGTGGCTTTGACCTCCTATCTCCTCCCGACCAATCAACCAACCCACGAGCTAATCATCAGGACTCCAGGGTGCCTTAGAAAGCCTGACGTGACGACAACCTTAAGTGGAAATTAGAGGCAACGACAGATACTGCCCGAGCACGTGGAGCGGCAACTCAGGATGCTCCCAGACATAAAGTTAAGACTAATCGGCCTACCAGCCTTCGCAACCTCTTCCTCGGTTCCTCGAGTGTGACATTCCTTCTTGGCATTTGAGTATATTGGCTGCTATACACCATGACTTCAGCTTTCAGTGCGGTCAAACGGCTGACAGTCTTGGCCGCTGGTGCTATAGCTGCGGCTAGTTACCCGGCTAAGCCCGCCGACTTGACAACTCCCGTTCAGCAGCGCATCGCCATAAACGGACCAAACTGTGAGTGGCTCGAGAGTTTTGTTGTAGTACCTACATCATCGAACTTTGATATGCTAAACTCTTAACACAGCCATATCTGTAGGCTGGAACACATACGAGAAATTAGACCAACCTTGCGTACAATATGGCACCTCCAGCGATAACCTCTCGTTGCAGACATGTTCGACTTCTTCGGTCACATATCCTACATCGCGGACTTACTCCAATGCCGTGGTTCTAACTGGCCTGACGCCGGCCACTACTTACTATTATAAAATCGTGTCGACTAACTCTAGCGTGGAGCATTTCTTTAGTCCCCGTCTGCCAGGCGATAAAGGGGCTTTCTCTATGAATGCAGTTATCGACATGGGAGTGTACGGGGCCGATGGGTATACCATCAAGATGGACCAAACCAAGCGCGACACAATCCCGTCCATCGACCCCTCCCTCAACCACACTACAATCGGCCGCCTTGCCACCACCGTGGATGACTACGAGCTGGTCGTCCACCCCGGAGACTTCGCGTACGCAGACGACTGGATCGAGAAGGCCAAGAACCTCCTGGATGGAGAGAATGCGTTCGAGGCCATCCTGGAGCAGTTCTACGACCAGCTAGCCCCCATCGCGGCGCGCAAGCCGTACATGGCGAGCCCGGGCAACCACGAGGCTGACTGCCAGGAGATCCCGTACACCTCGGCGCTATGCCCAGACGGGCAGAAGAACTTCACCGACTTCATGAACCGGTTCGGGCGCACGATGCCGTCGGCGTTCCCGTCGACGTCGGCCAACGACACCGCCAAGGTCAGCGCCAACAAGGCGCAGATGCTGGCCAACCCGCCGTTCTGGTACTCCTTCGAGTACGGCATGGTCCACTTCGTCATGATCAACACGGAGACCGACTTCGACGACGCGCCCGACGCTCCCGGCGGGTCCGCGCACCTCGACAGTGGTCCCTTCGGGTACGCGGGCCAGCAGCTCGAGTTCCTCGCCGCGGACCTCGCGTCGGTCGACCGATCCGTGACGCCATGGGTGCTGGTAGGCGGCCACAGGCCGTGGTACACGACGGGCGGGGACGGGTGCACGCCGTGCCAGGCGGCCTTCGAGCCGCTGCTGTACAAGTACGGCGTGGACCTGGCCATCTTCGGCCACGTGCACAACTCGCAGCGGTTCCAGCCGGTGTACAACGACACGGCCGACGCGGCGGGCCTGCGCGACCCCAAGGCGCCCATGTACATCGTGGCCGGCGGCGCGGGCAACATCGAGGGCCTCAGCGCGGTCGGCTCGAACGTCTCGTACAATGCTTTCGCGTACGCGGATGATTTCAGCTACGCCCGCTTGTCCTTCCAGGACGCGAATAACCTCCAGGTCCAGTTCATACGCTCCTCCACTGGCGAGATCTTGGATACCTCCACGCTGTACAAGTCGCACACTGAGCGTTTCGTTATGCAGTCATAAGGGGTGAATCATGATGGTTTCCCTCTTTTCTTTTCGCAGCATGTTCGTCCAAAAGTCTTTTTTAAAATATTTCCCCATTTACCCAGATCTAGTTCAATCGGTATTATGTCTATGTACCAGTTGAGTTGCAAGATATAGGTATGCCCAGCTTCTGTTCAGATAGCCTCGATTGATATGATTGCGAATGTAACACATGAAAATACTATTCTAGGCAATTAATTATATATAATTTGTTCACATCTCACTGCTGTGCATACTACCTTCATCGTGACGAAGCATATCGGTTGACGCTGCCTTTTTTATTCGATATTTGCCAAGGCACTGAATAAATATATATAAACCATCTACCTATAGGCAGGCGTGTATTCATGCTACCATGAAAAGGAATTATACACATCCCAACTATGAATATTAACATGACCCTAATCCAAGAAAAAAAGATGAATACATTCTATCCTTCAAAGCATCTAGGAAGAAAAAGGATACGAGCCCTTACGCGATCGGCGCATAGAAACTAAACTTGCGCTCAGGATCATACTTATTCTTCAGCTCCAGCAAGCGCTCCTGTCTCCAGTCCTCGTATCCATACCAGTTCTTAGTGGTCTCATCACCGAACGCATAGTTGACGTAGGTGTGCATCTCGGCGCGGCCAGTAGCCTCGTGTAGAATGCGGCGGAGCTCGTTCCCCAGGTCGGCGGCCTGCTGCGCGAGCTCAGGCCCCGCGGGCTCCCAGCTGATGACGGGCGCGACGAGCAGGCTGTCGCCGCGGAACGGGAACGCGGTCGAGTCGCTAGCCACCGCCTGCACGCCCTGCAGCGAGTACCCCTCGATCAGGAAGAAGGATCCGTTCAGCGCGGGCGTCTCCTCCATCGCCGACGTGAAGAGGTCGTACACTTGCCGCATCGCCGGCACGTCGTACACCTGGATGTCGAGCGGGAACCGCGTGTTGGCGAGCCCGGTGTGCTGGCACGGCGCGGCCTCGTTGTTGAGGCCGGTCCACGCGGGGAGATCGAGATACGACCCGGTTCCTGCGTCGGATTGAACGGCTCCGAGGTCGTGGAAGGGCTGGGTGTAGATGGAGTCAACTGCCGTGGCTCCCTCTTGCAGGATGTAGAAGTAAGTGACAGGCTAGATGGTCGTTAGAGTCTGCTCCAAAGGGGGGTACCATAGGAGGAAAGAGTCCTGGCTTGCGTACCTTAGGGTCAATAGCAGGAACGTTCAAGAAGAACCCGTAATTGATAACTTCCACTGGCTGCGAGCCGTTCTTCAAGAGATAGTTATTTATGTTCTCATAGAGCCCTTCCACTTTGTCGCCCGTGAAAACGAACATCTCATATGCCCAGTTCTCGTATTGTATGTCGTAGATTTTTGAAGTAACCGATGTCACAATACCGAAGTTATGACCAGCGCCTTGCATAGCCCACCAAATATCAGTGTTCTTGTCAATTGTTACCAAGCTCCCGTTAGCCAGAACAATGTCCATTGACAGGAACTGGTCTGCTATGAGACCGTGACGACCTTGCAGAAACCCATGACCGCCGCCCAGTCCGGGTCCCAGTAGACTCGTGCACTCACAACCTCCAGTCACTACATTGACGCGGGTTAGTTAATTAATGTTCAAAACGAATAATCAGATGTATCGTAAACTAACCTGTCTGCTTTCCTGCTGCCCAAAGAGCGTCCGTGACGGCTTTAGATAGAGTTCCCCCCTTAACCGTAGCAGATGCGCCATCTTCAGCGATTTCAATACCGGTCAATTGATCCATCCAGATTTCGATTCCATTCTGCATCCGCCCGGTGGTTATAATTGCCCCATGACCGCCCGTAACGGCCAGGTAGGGGATATCATTTTCATTTGCATATTTGACCTAGAAATTGTCTTAGTCATTTTCTCTTCTTCATCTCATGAGCCACACCTTTCTACTTCAATCGCCCCTGTCTTTCCTCTTTCCCAAAAAGAAAAACAAAAACAAAAAGGGGAAATAAGTCTACTTACCGTTTGGGCAACATCATCGTCAATTCCAGGAACCACCACAACGTTTACTCCAGGTGCATCGAATGAAGACCACCGATTCGTGGCTTCAGTAAACACATCGGACCCTGGGTAATACACTTGGGCGCTCGCAGACAGCCTTCCAGAAAGTTCTGTCAAATTTCCTCCTCTGGGACAAATGGATGAGAGCCAATGGTTTGCGGGGATGCTTTTACAAGCAGAGGATAGCGCCCATGCTGCCACAGCTGTCAAGACCTCCATTTTGAGCCGCCGGGGAGGTCGGGGGAAGTGATCGAACATTGAGAAGGAGGTGCGGGGAGGGGGGCTAGAGAAAAGGAAAACACCACATGTATTGAAAAAAAGTAAAGTGTATGTTTCGGTAGGCTCACACTCACACAACACACACACACACACACACTACAACGTGTAGATCATCAGATGTAGTTGCAGTTGCAATCGTCACACGAAGTCAAGTAAGGTCATCCACGCGCGCAACCACACAATACAGATAATACTTGGCTTGCTGTTGATGAATGGGAGAGAGCGCAGCTTGCAGATTTGCCCATAGGTTTCCTTTTTAAGGCGGTCTGTTTGGTTGGCCATCTAATTGCTGCGAGATTGGATTGTACATCGTGATTGGTTCTTCGGGTTCGCTGAGCAGCACGGAAAGTAACATAAGCAAGCAAGGGGGTTGTTCGGACAGGTCAACCCAGAAGGGTCCATCCAAAGGGCCTTTGCAGCGGCACAGGACGGAGGATGAAAGAATCCGACAATATCAAGTGCTAGTCTGCTAGGTTGTGCATAACTCGTGGCAGCGGATACGATTTCCGAATTAGGATTCTCGATGTACTGTTATTGTTGTTGGTTACGTGGACCAACAAATGACATGTAGTATGTCAGAAAGTGGCGTGCAGAGTTGGTTGGTAATACATCGTATCAAGAGGGATACATATTTAAATAATAAACCATAATTACAATAAACATATATCCCTTCGTTCTTCTTTTATAATTGTTCACAACCTGTTTTCAGTTGTGATAGGAGCAAGCAAAGTGCGAAATTGCGAAATTGAATTGTCCGTGTCCTCTAGGTTAGTATAGTTGCATTCTCAAACCAACAACAACATATTTTTCCCGATTACAGATGTGCCTGGATGGGTATTTCAAATGAAGATATAACCGACCATGTCCAATTATAGTATTACGAGTTTTACATTTCTTTGAATAGATGGAATCATCCTCCACGATTCTGACTTTGCTAATTCTATATGGTTACCCTATTTCCTCTCTATTCTAAGCCCATGCTTCGGTTTAAAGACTCTCCTCAGTCATAATAACAATACATGTAGTCAAATTAAGTCCTTACTTCCACTTGTAGCGTCGTTTATTATTAGATCTTAGAAATCACTCCCATTATCGGGGTTTCCCATTGGTCGCAGCTTTAGAGGCTTCAAGTGCTGCGTTTCTAGAACCTGCCCCCTTTTGATCACATTAGTCAGTCTAGATATCAAGTGAGTAAAAGCGTTCACGGCAGAATGAGAACAAATGGGACGCAAGCAGTTACTATTATAATAAGAGCAATCGCTAAAGAACTATTCTTTAAAGAGTTCGGGGCGTGCATATTTCTCATATATCCGATCCATAATGGATCTCCGTTGCGTCGTGCCATCGTCCCCATATCCCCAGCTCTTAGACCATAATACCAGACGTATATAAGCCAACCTAAGAAAGGGATCCAGCCTGAGTGACTAAGATAATAAGCTTAAACCCATTTCCTAGTTCACGAGCAACTACCCTCTAGCCCCATGAAGGACAAAAATAGCCAATATCACTTTTCTAACAGCGTGTCACAGAATCAAAGAAATCAATTGTGTAAATGTTCCTCTTTCTATTTGTATTTATATCTTGTCCTAGTATGTATGTCTTCCTTAGTTATATAAAGGATACCGAGGGTTGAGGATCTTAAAGGATGGACATATCAGAAAAGTTGTTTGAGGATCTTACATCCTGTTTCACGTTTTCAAATACCTATTGCCGATTTATAATGAATTTGTCTTTTCCAGTAACCGTGAGTGTATTTCACGTCAGCCATAGCAGCACTGGTGACGAATTAAGCAGCATCCTCCAAGTAAATAGACGAAATCTATGAGAAAGATTAATATTTTCCATCTCTCGATTCGAAACTCCTCTCTTTTAAAAGTTTAGTTCTTTCGATGCTGCAATTCCCTCAATTCGTTCTCGTAAGCTATTAGCTCGGTTGATTGCTTTCCCGCTATTCAGTCGTAATTAACTTGGTCCTGGTCACAACATCGGCGCCATGTAACAGATAGAATTACCAGAATGGTTCCGATCATCATAGTCGCTATCTACTAAGTCGACAACATTTCTTGGAGTTCAGTTTTCCATTATGACTAAACAGATGCCAAAAACGAACCGCCAAGATGAAGATATGGTAATTAGATTGCAGTCGTCGCGTATATCTATTGCCAAGGCAGAAAGAAAAACCCGTACATACTTACAAGGGAGACCGAGCAGATCAGGGTTTCAATGTAATAATATATCGTGAGTTATAGCAGCATCCCGGATTACATAAAACCCGCAACACCACATGGAGCGGGGAGATGCGGGAGGTGTGGCACACCTATTCTAAAAAATGGCTCTCGGCAACCATGTTACCTTGTCAGCATTATAGTGCCCCCCGTCCTATCATGGGGTAGAGGGGAGTTACATCACCCTCGGAGACCGCAGATATACTACTACTCGACGACATTATTCGATCTACTCGGGTCCGGACAGAGACATGCATTTATTATCTGACCCTGTCTCCCCCTCCAGAAACCTGGTAGGATCATTTCGCATGATGTCTACTACCCCAGTCTGAGACTTTCTCTCTGCGCAATCCGACGTTGTGTCGCCGTGACAGACGTACATTGTCCTTTCTGTAATGTAATTATGTAGGTAATATAAGCTCCTAGGCGTAGTCTCCTCTCCAAGAATCAATGGTCGTTGATAGCCTTGAGGGTTGCAGTGAAAGCAACAATGGTTCCCATCGAAGCTGATCTTCTTGTTTCATTCACTCTTCAATCTTTTGCGCCCAGACTTACTTCGCTCTCCCCCCCTTATTATATCATCCCCGTCGCTGAACCTCCAGGTAATAGAAAACATGTCGTCTTTGCAACCCAGTCCGAGTGCTGCGGACTGAACCGAATTACTGTTATAATACCTACCTGATTATCACGAAACCCCTCACGATGGCCTCTGCCCCGGTAGGCACGCTTATAGGGGCGCTTCCGCGAAACGGCCCTGGGAAAACCGACATCATTGTGGAAACGATTTTTCTCGCCCTAGACTTCGTCTCAGTGGGCTTGAGATTGTGGTCCAGGCACTTACAGCGTATGCGACTTCAAATAAACGATATACTCATCATTGCAGCTCTTGTACGTATATAGTAGTTCGCTCCTACGAAAAGATATGCATGTAAGCTGATTCGATGAGAGATTTTTAGACGATCTTGACGGCGCGTTATGCTATCGAAGTATCTTTAGTTCTAGAATGCGGTCTGGGCCTCCACGCTGAAGAAGTGGCAGAGATTGGAGGCCCAGATATGGTCATTCTCTTTCGAAAGGTTAGATATTGTTTCCATCAATTCCCGTGAAAATAGACACAAGCACCAGCTGACAGGTCTGGAAAAATACAGCTTGTCTTTGTAATAGATCTCATGTGGTTGACCCTCGTCACCTTGATAAAAACTTCGATCTTACACTTTTACCTCGTCATATTCCGACAGACAGTTTTTGTGCGTGTAGTGTACCTAGTCTTAGGACTTGTAATAGCTTTCTACATTGCCGCGTTCTTCAGCGATGTTTTCTTCTGTATTCCCCCTGAGAAATCATGGCTTCCGGACACTCCAGGCCACTGTGGCGACAGCAGCACGATCTACATCGCGTTAGCAAGTACAGATCTTACCATTGATATCATCGTCATATTGCTTCCCATGCCGATTCTCTGGGGTCTTCAGCTTCCCACTCCTAGAAAGGTCGCCTTAACATTTGTTTTTGGTTTAGGATTTATGTATGTAGTCTCCCACTATAGCCCCTTTTTCATTGGCATCCGGAGCAAGATTATTGATCAAAATCTAGTATCATTGCTATCACATCCGTGCGCATAAGATTTTTCTCCAACTTGGACCCTCTCGACATCACTTATACCTTCTCGGAAATCGCCCTCCTTTCCTCGCTGGTACCCCTTCTCGGCATCATCAACGCATGCCTACCAGTTCTAGCCCCAGCATTCAAGAGGATTTTCAACTCATCACTCCTATCGAGCACTGTGAAGAAATCGGATAACACAGGAAGCAGCAGTAACAAATTCCATAGACTGAACGAGCCAGAACTCCCTCTTGTAAATATGAACTGTTAGTAAAGACTAGTCGCCAGCAGAGACTTTGGATTGCGTACTGACAGTTTCTGAATTAGCACCTTATAATAGGCACAACGCCAGCGACGCAGCTGGACATATTAGCGTAACGACGGATTGGGAGGTGCATTCGATACAGGCATCAGATACCCATATAAATGATATTGAGATGAACAAATGATTTCGCTCATATAACAGTGCGATATTTGTAAGGCTAAAAACAGGTGCTAGGAGTAAAGGGTGACGTTTGATTATTTTTATATCTGAGTCAACGGAATATGGACTTTTTTTATTCACTGTTATCTCTTTTTCGAACAAATGAACTTTTTTCAGACTCTAGATGTTAATTGAATGTTACTACGATTTTAAATTTGCACTGGGGCTTGATAAAGATGTAGGAACTACGGATAGTTTAGTATTAAGTATAATGGCAGCACCATACACATATTAGTTTATATCCGTCTATGTAGCAACAGAAATGCCAGATTCTGTATGACTACCTAGGTAGACACTGAAGTACCATATATACAAGAATCCAGGCGTAAGATACCTGCATGTAGCATACCCTGGGAATATAAGCATGAGAAGTTCCTCCTGCTCTACTTAGAACAAACCATAAAACGTTACTTTGGGCTGCTCCTGAAGCATATCAACAATAACTCAAAGATAGAAAAGCGACGAAGCCTTCCCGAAATAACTATATTCCACATCTTGAAGAAGTAACTACATTAGCCCAAACATACCTAGGTATATACTGCGAGAGAACATCACATGTTTCTTTATCATGTAGTACATCGATTGTTTATTCTTAACTAACAACCCTGCAACATCACAGATATCGACTAAACCTATTTACTTCCATAAATATCAATTCCTATTCCTGATCCGTATCTTAGGTCAACATGTCTTTGCTTGCTTTGCCGGAAGAGATACTTCTTGAGATCTTGTCCTACTTCCCCCTTCCCCCCTCCCCCTCCCCCTACATTCGACTCCGCTACTATAGCAGGCCAGGCCGTTGGAGGACACCTGATCCTACATCTTTGGAAGCGTCAGAGCGCCAGATCAACCTTTCGTATATTTCGCGGACGTGTCAGAGGCTTCGTCGAATCGTCCTGCCGATGCTATACCACACCATACCAGCTACTTCTTGCGGACTCTTACAAACTCTCGCTGGGAGTAAATATTTATCATCGCTAGTAAAGGCAATTGATCTAACACCATTATGCACATCCTCTGACGCACTTATAAGTGCATTCAAGATTGCTGAGCGCCGTGATGGTCTTAATATTTCCCCTATCATAAGGAAACGCCTTAATCATGACCTCTATTTTCCAGCCGGCACCGCGAGGTGGTATAATGCTCATGCACTTCTACACCTCGCAATGTTACCGAACCTCGAAACAATCTTGTATGTCTGTTCGAAATACAGAGTTGACAAACGCGTGGCCCATTACATCCGCCAATACGAGCCTGCGCTTCCCCGACTGCGCGAAATCCGTCTTGTTCATGACAACATACCGACAAATTCCAGCCGCTTTCCATGGATCATCGCAATGCTGACGCCCAGGATCGAGAGAGTTTATGGCTGCTCTATCGGGTGGAATCTCCCTCTGGTTAGGTTGCAGCCACCTGAGCAGTTTGCCCTACAGCATGTCGAATTAGTTGACACCTCCATCAACCACCTCGAACTAGACGATATGCTCTCACGCTGTCCAGATCTACGAACTTTGCGGATTGCATGGGGAATTGGGAGTCAAACGACTAAGGACCCACTGGAGCTGAACCTCCTAGGCGACGTGCTCCGTAAGCACAAACCCAAACTTACGGAGCTGGCCTTGGATCCTAAGGAAGACGACTGCCTCACACCGTATCTGTTTAGCCATCCCATCGGTTCACTACGAGAGCTCAAGTGGTTGAAGAAGCTAGTAGTCCCATTCGATGTTCTAGTGAGGGAAAAGTAGCGCTTTTTCCTGACTTCTGAGGAGTTGGAAGATCTACGAAGAGGTCGGAGGGGGCATGCTACACTTGCTGAGATTCTCCCTATATCCCTGAAATATCTGCGCCTTCTTCCATGCCCGCATCAAGAGTATATGCCCGAGATGATACGCGCCCTAGATGCAGATGATCGGTTTACGCAGCTCGAAGAGATCCTAGTCATGTAAAATAAGCACGTTTGGGGTTTAACCTATTATATGAGCACACGGGAGCAGCTTCTGAGGGAGGAAGGTTATATCAGCGAGGCAGACATCAATGTTTTCCTACAATTTACGTAACTGCTATGGCAGCTCGATAGACGGATGTTCCCCTATCTTGAGCTTTTACTACATTGTAGCTATAGCCATCAGCGTCTAGTTATACAGCGTAGACAGCGGAATGTATTATAGTATTCACGTCTATCACATAGACTCACGAGCGATAGACCTTTAGAGCTATGAGCATATCAATTAATAGTCTTTGAATAGATATAAAATCAAGCTCCAGCTCCGGCAAGAGACCCGAGTGCACCCATTCTCTTTCCCATACGGTTATCCTGATGCCCTTCCATAACTGCCTCGGGCGGTGTCATTCTTTCCAAAGCTGTGATATTATGAGCTTCCATAGCCAATAGCGAGTAGTAAGCCAAGCAGTTCTGGCAGGACATCACTTACCATCCTTCCTAGCCCGCCTACTCTCAGCAGTATCATACCAGAGCCTCAAGCACCACAACGCAACGAGGGCATCCCTCGTCCTTTTCTCCATAGGCTTCGCGACAGTGATCCTAGGTTTGTCGCCGCAGCGGTCCTCTTGTGCGATCTGTCGTCCCTCAGTATCGGACCACGCATAGTGCCCTCCCATCCATTTCGGCTTGACGTGAAACAAGGGCTCTGAGCTCTCGTCGAACAAGGGATCATCAGATGCGCTTTTGTTCACGCTTAGCAGGGCCTTGAAGTCCGGTTTCTGGAACCGCGGCTTAGATGATTCGAGGCTGATGTTTCCCAGCATGTCTGGTGATGTAGATGTGATATAGTAGGTAGGAGTGCCTGTCTCATACTGAGCCCCCAGAGGATGGGCTAGATAGAAAATGTGCTGATTCTGCTGCGTGGGCCGCTCTATGCGTTCGAATATCACAGAGGAGCCTTTTTGCGGGATAGAAGTCACATTCCAATTCATCTGGTAGAGAGGTGTAGCGTCTGTGGTATCGGCGACAACAAGCTGACCCGCTAGCACGAGTCCCTCTGGCTGCAGCAATGTATTGTCATCTGATCCTTCGTGCCCGCCGTCCTCTCCATCACGGTGTTGCATTCTGCTAGATCCCGGCATCATTGACTTGATATATTGACAAAATCCTGACTTTCTTGGTCAATATGTATATACATAGTATCTAAGTAAGATCAGGACTCGAAAATAACACCACAGCAGAACCCATGTCTCTTTTTAACCACGCCTCAGTCACCTCAAAGCACGACAAGTGACGTATTCCAAGAGCTATGTTAGCCTGGCCTAAACATTGAAGGCATAGCTGAAGTCTTAGCAGAACAAGCACAGCCACCATTGCACTCGATGGACAGCCTGTAGATCATGAGGCACAGACTTGATTATCGTAATACCTTTCTACATTCAGCCCTGTTTATTGACCACACATTACCTATTTTTGTAACTATACTGGGCCGAGTCCGTCACGATTTTCTTGAGTTTTTTAATAATCAAAAGCCAACAAAGCAAGCCTGCTCACCTTCCAACCTACTCACTAAGCTCACCTTACTATCAGAGTACAGAGACTGAGAGGG
Organism: Camillea tinctor; assembly: GCA_022578605.1. Lineage (NCBI taxonomy): Eukaryota > Fungi > Ascomycota > Sordariomycetes > Xylariales > Graphostromataceae > Camillea > Camillea tinctor. Next base: position 401,283 of record MU394064.1, on the reverse strand, counting down.
CAATACATTAAGTCTATCTGAAAAAAAAGTTATGCAGCTGAGTAAAAGGTAGACCTAACAATCGATGCCAAGATGTCATACTATGACGGTAAAAATATAGGTTGCATAGGTACAGAGAAAGAGAAAAAAGAAAAATGAGCGACACGAGCAGGATTCGAACCTGCGCTCCCAAAGGAATCAGGTTAGCAGCCTGACACGTTAACCACTCCGTCATCGTGCCTTGATGCTAATATTGCTGATTGATCAGCTGATTCCATCTTGGAGAGGTCGATCATTTAATACTACATTATATAATAAAAGCTCATTGAACCATTGATATTGCTAAGCAAGTCTCTCACTTAAGAAGATACTATTAAAGTGATTGAAAATAAAGGGGGGTTCAGAGAATATATAGAATACCAAGACATAATCTTTTGCCTCACAGTTTTCATGTAGTTCAACATTGAATGGATGCACTTCATCAATCGCAACCGAATAACGCAAGTAAATATTGAGTTAAAGTATGGAAATGAACATTTAGCAATATGCTATCCGTACACAGAGAAAAGTATCTTTCAAGTAGCTATGACGATGCACTCGTCGTTATTTAATTACATTAATAAGTACAGAACACGGGTAAAACTGATAGAGTCGACTTCAGAAAAACAGATTATTTCATAGACACTCTCCATACCACTGTCTATACATTAGATGACAATTGCAGTATATTTTAAATCTCTCTTCAAGCTTTCCTATCCAAAGGTCGTCTATGGTTAGAATTAGACGTTAGAGGTTGATGAGCATCATCTCGTGCGTATATGGTATTTTCATATCAGTTATTAATATATCTTAATTCTCAAGTGCATAAAGGACCACTGCGAGGCCGTTGTGCAAGTGTGCTGCTGCTGACATCTAGGTGTTACGTCCCAGTCAGAGATAATATATATAATATAGAATCAAGAAATAATGGCTTTTCAGTCATTGTACGAAACCTTTTGGACGCTTAGTTCAACTAGATGCTTAATACAGTTGGACGCATGATGCAGTTGGTTACCCAACCCAACTACAGCACTAGGCAATTAGGACAGGCTGTGCCGTAACTAGGGAGCAGCGTATCCCTTACTTCACTCCCATTTGCTCGAAATATACAGGTTTCCTGTCAGAAAAATCCCAGTTAAGTCCGAAATCTAATGCTAGATCTCAGCCACTTTTATCAGTGTTCACTTACCCCTCCTAATCCTTCTCATTCAAATAAGTGAAGAGGAGCAATTTTTCTTAAAAGATTCATACACTCCTATGAACAAAGCCTTTCTAATGATATACGAAGTCAATTAAACGACACATAATTTAGCGTAATATACCTAGGTAATCAACGACAAAACAATATTCAACTCAAGTCACAATGGCCACTCCATCCGAGTTGATCAAACTCGACGTCTGCTTATACAAGAAGGATGATGTCTCATATGAGGACTTCATCGAATGGATTACGAAAACCTACGCTCAAGAAGTTATCCCTATCATGAAAAAGCATGGCATGGCGAAATGGGTACAGGTAGGCCACTCATCGGGCACTCTAATTTTTTACTAAGACGGAGACTCACGCTCGCTTTTCCGCGTAGACCGTCAATCCCCCTCACTTTCGGGAGCCCTTCCGCCAGCAACTGGAGGATATGAAAAGGCCCTTGTGGACGGTCCCCGACTATGACATCGTTCATACGTACTATATCCGTGGTCACGATGTGTTGAACGGTCTAAGGGGGGATCCTAAGTGGGTAGAGCTGGAGGAGGAAGCGCTGAAGTTTTGCAACATGTCTATTGGCCATATAGTGATCGGTCACGAGATTGTTCATTTTGAGAATAACTAGATCAACGGCGCAGAGTCGCCTGAGACTAGTGGGTAATGATCCTACCAAATATTCCAACTTACGATTAGGCAACTAGATAAATATTCTAGGTTACATACCAAGACAGAAAGCTTTATGGCGAACATACTCTCTAGGAAATGCGACAGATTGCGGTGACTAGATCATTACATGCTTTCTTCCAATATTCTGCAGCTTCTAAACAAGAATTGTTCTTGCTAATCCATGCCAGGAATGAGCTATATCCCAGATCTTGTTTTGAAATGTCAATCCATTCGAGCTCTATATATGAGAAAAACGGGGGTTCCGGTCTTACTATAGGTTACGGGAGCCCGATATCTCCAACGTTACGTTTGCCTAGGACATCTCCCGATCTTGCAACTTCAGGGGATCAAGAGTTGATAAGATCGCACTAAATATTGCATGGCACCATGGATGGCAAATCACCAACCTACGTGATTGGGGTTCCTGGCTTGAATGGTACCCCTTTTTACTAGCCTCAGATCTTGTCCTACAACCTTAAAATACCATTACGATCATGTTGTAGCTACTTGATAATAGTCATCACTAATCTCTTACAAGGGTGAGCGCAACTATCCCCTTTCCAAGGACACTTATCTCAATAAAGAGACTCATTTGCGTTATAAGTTTCAAGAACGAAGGTGTTGAAATTATCTAAGCTAGGAGCAAGGGGCTATACGGTGGCTACTAGGTTATATAAAATTTATTAAATAGGTTGGCTTCCTGAATATGTCTTTTTTTTCCTTTCGAAAGAACTCATACCAAAGCTATTCGGATTTATTACCAGTATTAGAAAGAGGAAACCATCAATATACTTACATCTACACAATGGATTGACATGGTAAACTTTCAACTTGTAGTACTCACATTAAGTGTGAGGAGCTGAAGTAGCCCAGACAACAGAACAAAGAAGCAGTCTGTATACAAACAAGCCATGTTGCTCTGTGTGGCTTCCTAGGCAGCTAGGTAGCTTAGTTCCTCGCGCAATAACAAGAACATTATCCTCCCCTCCATCTAAGGGCTCGCATCATAACATTAAGTGAGGGGTATCTGACAAAATATTGTCGTCATGTGGCAGAGATCCGAACCAAGTTCATATGTTTTTCTCACATGCATTCAAGTGACAAACAGGTCGATGCCCAACAGCATAGACAGTCAGCCAATCACAAGCATATGAGTTCATCCATCTATAAGCAGGTTGCAGGCTCAGTCCAAGTTATCACAATCCCCAAGCGCCACCACTTTATCACCGGGCATCAATTGTGGTCACGAATGATGTGCATGGTAAGGCATATCAGAAGCACCCCAAGTTTGTCTACCAATTGATTCACGGGGAGCTGTTTAACAGGGTCCAATTGAGGCTACGGGTTTCAAGGAACTCCGATAAACTTGGATGATCTTCAACCCAAAGGCTTTTTTTTTTTTTTTTTTAGCAAAATCATAACATCATCTATAGTATAGAAAAATGAAATCATCATAAGGTAGGCATCTCCGTCTGGCCCCCAAAGCAAGCGGGAATCTCCATCCACACTGACATCAGGTCGTCTTGGACATCACCCGGTGGAATATACGCCCGTAATTCGACCGAAAAGAGCCGCGCACACTTCTGGAAATTTTCTAGTGTAGATGCGTCAGGATCAACGCCCTGGCTAGTGTAGTAGTAGCCTGACGTCGTCAATCTTCTTACTAAATTGCCCTGTTTTGAAAGTTCATAATGTTCTTGGCGAGTAGTAATAGTAGGAAAAGAGAAGCACTTTTTTTTTTCTCGCTCTTGACACTGTTCTTTTTTTACTCCATTGCTAAGCTAACCAAGGTAAAAATTCTTGGAAGTTATTACTGAAAAGCCAGAGAGAGGGAATACGATACTGATAGACACACGCCAAAGTGTCAAAGTTATGCACGAACGGGGATCGACTCACCCCTCATCGGAGGGTGGGATAAGGAAGGGAAGGGGGAAAAAAAAGGTGAATAACTATTTTTATCCTTCTGCAGCTTGTTCTGCATGTAGCAGCAGGGTCATGAAAACGCTCCAGGGGTGCAGGGGCACACCCCACCACGACCACCACCTGCTGCAGGTCTTGGAGGTTCAAGTCCCGTGGTGCTGTTCCATTTGGCCGGACTCTCGGGTCCCGGTCTGGAACCCGGGGCTTGTTCAAATCTGTCACGGCTAACGGGACGTGGGGGAAAGAGGAGAGGGCAGAGAGGGAGGGAGAGGGGGAACTAAGAGAGAAACCCCCCCAATTAGGAAAACAGAGGCCGATACATTATACGTGTATAGTAGCGTAAACGATCTCGGTTCCTGACTAGTACTTATTAGAGAGAAAAAAAACAAAGGCAAAAGAAAAATAGCCTTGGCTAGATTAGTCCCATCTTATGATAGAGTTTCAAATGGGATTAACCACTCACGCTATAAGTGTGCACTAGGACATATGAAGCAAAAGAATTATAGCTGAACATCCGATTTGGACTCCCTTCTCATCTCTACGACCCCCATTTAGGTTAGATATAATTGAAAGAGCCGCCTCAATCCACCACTATCTTCTACTAGCTCTAGCTACTTTATTCCCTTTTCTTTTTTTTCCCTGCTCTTCATTATGTCCGTTTCGTCGAATCAATTCAGGCTTTTAATTTTTTTTCTTCTTTTCTAGTGCCACTCCCGATATATGTGTCTCCCCCTCCCTGGGTAATACTCAAAAATCCCAAATCGAAACCGTCGGGAAACAGGGATCAAACCCGCAAATATACACTACATACCTAAACCTACATGAGTTTTGTAGTAGCGTAGTGGGTTGTAAGCAGCCCTATGTCTCGATTTTTATTCTGGGCATACTACCCTACGAACCCTTGCGCAACCCGCGGGCAAATTGCCCAGGGTTATTCGAAATCGCCAGATCAGCCATCCGTGCGTCCCTCCGACATATCTGGTCTGTGGGTTACCACCCATCCCCCCCTTCACGCTTTACCCCTTCACTTATCCCCCCCCCCCTTCTCTTGAGGTATATGTAGGTTTTAAATATACGTGTAGTTATAGGAATGAAGCGGGCGTGCACGTAGTACACGTTATACTTCTTGGGTGTATACGGAATCAGCCGACCGTGGCGGGGCAGGAGGGGAAGGGGGGGGACAAAACAGAGCGTTCGTTTCATACAGAGAATCGAGTATAACGGTTGAAGGAAGGGCGGGGGAGGGGTGTGTATACATTGCCTACGCGAATAGCAGAGAAGGAGGCCTCAGATCGCCTTTCTACAATGACTTTTTTATCTTTCTTTACCCTTCTCACCTTCTAGTATAGGATATCCACACCGAGAATCGAGATCTGGGCGGGAAGGGAAGTAGATGGTGTAGATAGATAGGTGATGATTGAGGATGAAAGCTTTCGCGGCCCAACTAACAACTTTTTGCAATCATAAAGTCCCTTACCTAAACCCACTTACGCTCTATGTAAAATGTTACCCACGTATTGACCTACATAACATGTTATGGATGTTCTATCATTGTTCGTAAGGGAGCTCCAAAAAAAAAGGTGCGTCATTGCGTAGTCTAGTAAAGATCACCGTTCCCTTTTGCTTCTTTTTCCTATTCCTTTCTTCCCTCGCTAAGAAGAAATCTAAATTATCAAGCTTTGCTTTTTCCTGGTGTTCGCTTACCTAGAATAGATCTACGCTTTTTTTTTTCTTCTTCTTCTTCTTCTTTCCCTTCCTTGATAATCTCCCCCTTCTTCAGTGGGGAACCCAACTTGTAGATACTAATAACTAACTACTACCATACAAGGTAACTAAGCTAGCTCTTCCTAGCCAATTCTCATGACTACCTATACGGCACGTACGTAAGGGGAATCCTTTATACCCGTATTCGTCCCCAGGACTCAATATATCTTATACCCGGCTAAGCGCAATCGACGCAACGGATGGGCCGATGCGCGCGGGATTGCCATATGAGAGATCGTGTTGCGGCGGTGCTGATCCGGGGGGTGTGTACGGAATAGTATAGCAAGCTACCTAGTTAGTGGATATCATTAACCAACCTAAGTCGGGCGAGCGCCGCAAACACGAACAGAGACGTCAATGTGAAAGCTAACTTTAGTATACACCTAATACCGAAATAGGATATCGCATAATAGCGTGCGGACTTATTAATATACACGCGTGTGTGTGAAAAAAAAAAATTTTTTTTATATCTCATTATCATCATCATATAGGTTATACTACTGCATCTTAATGATAACAGACTTATGGTATAGCCGACGTACGACGAAATCGCGCGTTCGAGGTTAACGACCTGTAGACTTAGCTTAGACGCACATACGCACACACACACACACACGCCCTTTCTTGTTAATCGCTCTCTATGATGAGCGCCCGTGCCCTGTAAGAGAAACCAACAGCAATAAAAAAGTAACGAAAGGATTTCCTTTGCCTAGGTTAGTATATGTGCGTGTGCGTGTGTGTGTGTAGGTATGTTCTGGGTAAGTTTTGCCGGATCGGTCATCTTCCCTAATCACATTAGCCATCACTTATTCATCAATAGTCCTTGCCTCTCCTCCCCTCTCTCTTTTCTTTTTTATACTTCTTGTATAACGCAGCGGTAGTGATAATGCTAGTTGGTGGAGGTGGTGGCGGCGGACGTCGTCGTCCCCCCCCCGGCCATCTGTGGAGATAATGTGGCTTGCTAGTAATGAACAATGAATGAGTGACGACCCTTTCCGCACTCTCGCGCGCGTGCGCAAGAGACAATGAAAGAGGAGCGAGAGCGAGAAATAACCGCCCAGTCAGTGCGTTTTTTCCGTTGGTGATAATGGCATGTATCTGTGCCCAATACAGCATTTCCTTCCAGTCATGTTATCGGTCCTTGATCAATAAAGAATTTTTCCGAAGAGGGCCAGGTGATGATGTGGGCTAGTATTAGATGACGGATGACTGACTGGCTTTTGACGGCTAGGTTATGTCAAGGTAAGATGGGTAGGTATATCCGATATCATCATCATCTTTTTGCGCAAAATGGTGGTTCAATAATAATAACTTTGCACATCAGGAGGGGACGTTATAGTACGTGCGCTCAATGCGATGCGATGCGGATGCGATGCAATGTCGTCGCCTCGCGTCTACGGCATTCCCCATACCCTATTTCCACCTACATACTTACACAGCCTTACTTTTTGCCCTTCTCTCTCGCCATCTCGTAACAGTACTTACCGAGTATCTCTTCCCTTTCCTTTCCCTTCCCTGTCCCTGGCGCGAAAAAAAAAAAGGGCGGCTGTGTTCCCTATGCAAGAGTCCCGAGCATCGCGTGCCCTCTCTATCTCAAGAAGAAAAGAAAACCAGGTACATGTCCCTTCTCTTCCCTTGTCTTCCCCCCCTCCACAGCCACACCCCTCCCCTTGTCCCCCGGAAACCCTTACATAGGTAGACTGGTAGAGAGACCAAGCTGTCGGGGTCAAATCTCGGTATCTTGCGAAAAGCAATGCGCAAGTGCAGGTGATGATCGATGCTTTTTGCCCTGTTTACCCTTTCTCTTGCCCCCGCCCTCCCCTGCCGATCTGCTGACAGGCACCAGGACCGCGAGAGGTCATGGACCAGGGAGGGATGGAGAGAGAGAGAGGGTGAGCTTTTTTTGTACGACCAGACTACCTAGTACGGGTGCCACGACTAGGGAACGAAGAATAGGTTGGTTTGGTTTCTTAGTCGAGGAGGTAAGGGACGTACCCTGATGTTTGGATCTACGTAAGTGACGGGAGGGAAGATGTGAGTCCAGGTACAATCCCATGGTTGTGATTCGGACCTTCGTCGTTCATCCTAAGACGTCTACTATACACTAGGTTACCTATTTTCACGATGTCTCTTCATAGGAGTGTATCCGAGCAAGACGTAGACATCGTCAGATCTGTCATTATCATTGGTAGTTCCTTGTCGAAAAAAAATCACAATGTTGTTTTCATATCACAGTAATCCTGAAATATAAAAATAGTAACTAGATCAAATATTGAATTAATCGTCGGATTCCCTACTACTGCTGTCCAGCAGAGAAGTTCTCATAATAAAGACACTAAGTTAGATAGCTATGTCATTCTTCGCGAGGTTTTTTATAAGTTCGTTTTCGTTGTTTTCCCTTCGAAAAAAGTAAACCGTATTCAATTCAGAAAAACAATATTCCTATCCTTCATCGAGAAGTTATATAAAAAAGAAACGAAAACAAAAAACAGATAACCAAGATCGATCGAAAAAGACACGCAAGCGCTCGGTTCTCCCAGGGGGGATGGGCGGTTTTTTTTAATTCCTCCTCTTCCTCTTCCTGCCCCCTTAAGTTCCAATAAATAATAAACCCCCATTTTGCTTTGAAAAGTCTCATAATCCCCGAGTGTCTTCCAAGACACTAAATAGATATCCCCGATATGTTAAGAAAGTAGAGGGAAAACAAAAAAACTTTCCTTTCCTTCTCCGCTTCCGCCTCTCCCAAAATCCAAAGCAAGAAAAAACAAAATGCAAATAGTGAAAAACAAAGATGGTTGTTTTCGAATTTCAGCAGCCAAGCCAAGCCCATCAAACAAACCCCTTTGATTCCAACCCCAGGGGTATCATCGATTTTTCTTTCAGAGCCAAATAAAAAAGAAAAAAAGGGGGGGTGATAAAATAAAACTATCTATCTACGATTAAGAGAGATTTGTCAACTATATACTTTGCAAATAAAAGGGACGAGCAGACGTAAAAAGAGAAAAACGAATTCAGTGTGCGGGTTTTGCTGGGGAGTAATAAAGCTCGATCCTTGTGTACGACACATATGGACATTGAATGAGAGAGCAGAGCAAAAAACCGATCCTCCTCGAAGGATCGAAAAAAATGACAAAAAGTCGGCGTAAATAGAATCGAATCGGTCGTCTTTTTTTTTTCGGGTTTTCGTCGTTGTTTAGAAAGTTCTGCTGTATTACCAACTACCTTTCTTCCCTGACTTTTTCTCCTTTTACTTTCCCTTCTTCGTCCGTCGTATACCAACCCGCAGTTTTCGACTTCGTCATAAGTGGTTTTTTTTGTTTCATGTAAAGCGATAAGGAAATTTGTGTCCGTGTGAGAGGCGTTAAAAAAGTGGTATATGAATTGAGCTTCTGGCCGTGGAATGTTTCTTTTCCCGTTCCAAAAAAAGACATGGAGGTAAAAATAATGGTATATAAAGAATGTGGGTTGCGTGTATGCCCGGGGAATCATTGAAGAAGTGAAGAATACCGCCGAGGATCCCTGCCAACTGGCGAGTCATTGAGTTCCTCATGCCAAGTCTATATCATTCCAGTTCCATGAATGGGGATATCCAAAGATGTAAAGGGATCGTAACGCGTCCGAGTGTACTGTCTAGATGTTTGTAGGAAAAAGATAATAGTGAAGTGAATCGGTTAGATTCGTCTGGAAAATTTGGAGATTTTTTTTTAGATCATATTAGACATCCCGTCAAAAGAGGGGAATGCCTTGTGTTGTTCTTGGGATAGTTGTTGTTGTTGCTGCATGACCGATACAGGCGTGGGGGTCGTAGCTAGCGAAGCAGCCGCAGATGTGGTCTGTGGAGTTGCAGGCGCTTGAGGCTCGATCTTGGGCTTGGCGATCTGCGAAGCCGCAAGGGCTCTAGAATGGCTGCTTTCGCGCCGTCTCTTGGGGGCATCTTTGATCTTAGGGTGTGTATGACACTGTATATCCAGTCAGAATTTGATGTCCATATCTCATTTGCATATCCGCAACTTGATCAGTTAACTTACCTTGTATGCGTGCCGGAACCATGTCGTGCCCTTCTTCTTGCTGCTAACTAGAGCAATCCAGTCATTGCAGCTTCCACACAGACCCTCCCAAACATCGGGATTGCCGTCCATCCGTCTTGTTTCTTGTGGTTCTTGGAATGGATTGCCGGTTGCTGCACTGATACCATGTGTGAAACTCTTGTCGTACCAGAAAGCTGAATTCTTTAGCACGAGCCAACGCCCAGGTTTGCAGATGCCACACCATCCTTCGCGCTTGTTACCGTGTCCACGAACCCACTTCGGAGTGTACAGGTCGCCCTCAAATCGTAACTCCTGTTCATGAGGCACCATATCCGGGTCCTCGGGATTCATGTCTTCCGGAGGTGGGGCAACTTGCTCCTCTTGGAGAGAAGCATATAGATCAGGCGGGTCGGACAGGTCCGTGTAATGGCCGTGAAGCGAATGTGGGTCGGCATTGCTCTGTAACATTCTGAACAACCCATGGGAAAGTAGCGGTGGAGGCGTCTCAAAGTGGTGGTGTGTTTCGTGATGGAATCCTTGCGAGGGCAGCTGGGACGGGAGCTGAGTCGGTAACAGCATGCTATTGCGGAAAGCTGGAGGATGCGATACAAGGAAGGGGTGCTGCTGAACAGCCTGGAGGTTACCGAAATTGAGAGGAAGAGGGTTATTCGGGATCGTGGGCGACGAGTGGCGCGATGACATGCGATGAGCGAAAGCGTCGTGATTGTGATGATACACAAATGGAGACGGTCGTCGGTTAGGTGTAGTGCCGTAAGATCCAGTTGACCACCTCTTATTCCTTGCGCTGCTATCAACAGTGTATGGAGCGGATCTCATGCCCGGTCGGGGTGATGGAGAGGCACCACGGCCGCGGCTTTGAGTGCGGACGAGCTCTGAGCGACTCTGTGGGGTCATGCGAGGAGAGGCGACAGGCGACAATTGAGTTGAGGACATGAGCGAGTTGCGGTTTGATGGCGGGGGGTAGTCCGAAGTCAGGGAGGGTGCTTCTGACAGGGTAGCCGAGAAATCTTCATAAGGAGGCATATCGGAAAGGTTGCCAGAGGTCGACATGGTGAAGGATGAGCCGGACATACGGCGCTGGTTCATACCAGATTCCATGCCCATAGACTCGTTCCCCATCTGATGTCCTGCGTACCGAAGGTCCAAAATCGGGATTGCCTCATCGGATGTATAGGCTTGTCCAATATGCACATCTGTCTCTAGGTGAGGGAACTCCATAGTGTCTTCACACGGCTTTGTTGCCCAAGAGTCTGTACTAATTATTAGTTATGTTCTCTCAAACCTAACTCAAGCGAACTCACTCTGATCCATAGTCGTCATGGGGTAGAAATCCTGATGCATAGAGACTGGTCGAGACATAGTATCACTCGGTGTATGCATGTTCATGACTGAGGACGAATCCCAAGACGGCACTGTACCGAAGTCCTCCCCAGTGCAGAAAGAGAACCCTTCATGAATAGTAGCTGGTCTCTGTCGCACACCCTGGGATGTAGGCGTCGTCCATACTCCGTTGGGAGCCACCGGTGCCTCGGTCTTAGGAGGCATCTCATTCCCACTCATGGCGGCGAGAGGTTGGTGCGATAATGGAACGTCGTTCCGGAACTTATTGTTAGGGTTATAGGTGTAAGACGGTGTCTGTAAGTGTGGAGGGCTATATGTATGTGTGAGCTTCATGCGATGTAGGCCTGTCTTGGTTAAACATACATCTGTGTCTGATGAGAGTCCATGGTTATGGAGCTCAAGTAATGGAACGAGCGTGGGTGAGTTTATTATAGGCCGGATGCTGAGTGAGTGGGAGGGCAGTATAATTAGCAATATGAACGGGATGACAACGGGTCTTAATGTCTGAGCTGATAAGATGGGCAGGCGACTCCACACGGTCCACGGTCCACGTATCCAACCGTGGTAACGAAATAGGCCGAGACGATCTATCATGACTTACCAGGCAATACTAATAGGTGCTATGGCGACTTAAGTAAAAGTTATTAATCCCCGGCAAGGTAAACGAGGCGTCGTGGTGGTGAAAAGAAGGCGTGGGTTTGGATCTCTATTAAGGATCGACGCAATAAGTTGTCAGGTGGCCAAAGGAAGAGAGCGTATAAAACCGATTTAGTCGAGCTATATTGGGAGTTGGGTGCGCGTGCGTAAGGAACGTGAGGAGTTGTCTAGAGGGACAACTCGTTAAGCTTGCTGGGTTTTGAACAGATAGGCTGGCGCGTCCAGGTGGGAAAGAGAGCCAGCTCCCAGTATTATAAACCGGAGGGGTAATAATAAACTCGGCTTAAGACTGGAAGAAAAGGAGCGACTAGTTGTGAAAATACCTTCTCGGTCTACAAGTTCAAGAGAGAGAGAGTAAAAAGAGCAGGTCAGAGGAGGGGCGGTGCAGACCCTAGAGGTATGTATAAAAGAAGTACTCGGTGGGTATAAGCATCATGGATGAACTTGTCAATTAGTTCTAATTCAGCACGGTCAAGCTGGGTCAAGTGTTCGGAACAGCGGTAGGGACTAAGCCGGAGTCCCTGATACAAACCTAGCCATGTCTGTGAGCCTCGAGGAGATATTGGGTGTGCGAGGTACTGCTTGGCTTACTGAAAAGAGGCAGACGAGGGCCAGCCGGCCTGTCAGAATTTACAGCACAGGGGTTTACAAGGTTACATCTGTTCGTCGATGATGTGTTGCGTGGGAAGGGTCATCAAGCCTTCGGAGCAGGGCGATGAATATGAAGGTATGGGGGAGTAACGGAGGGCTAGATGGAGCTCAGGTACCTTGCCAGTATGTGAGGAGCAGTTAGAAACCAACTGATTACCAGGGACTGCCCCAGTTAGAAAAAGACCCATGGGTAACCGACTCTTTTGGAATAGTTAAGCAGGGATGGTACATAACAGGACGGGACCCAATTTGATATCAAATAGAAAAGGGAATTCGGCAACCTCAAGGGAACCCAACCGTTTACACTAGAGAAAGGGAAAAAGGACAGAAAGAGAAAACGCACAGATGAGATACATGGCTATGGCTAATTCTGTTGAGGTGAAAAATGGAACTATACAACTACACCAGGAGAGGGATGGGGATGGGGAGAAGGGGGGGTGTGGCTTATTTCGAACCATGCTTGCTCAACTTAAGTGGCTCGATCGTAAAATGCATGGTTTCGATTACTCACTCTCACCATCATGAGAGAAATTGTCGCATCCTCCTAAGGTTAGTTATATTTACCAGACTGCTAGAGAGAAGGGGGGTGAAGGACAATGAACGAGGTTGAGATTATAGCCTCAGGAGCCGCCCAAACATGAAGCTCGAGGAAGATGTACGAAAGTTGGATGTTCCGACAAGAACTTCCAAGGTTATAGGCTTGTATGACACAACCACGACACTCTATTATTCGGATGTGTCGATCGCTAGAGGGCGAGTTTCTGAACGGCGTAACAGCCTGTTGCTTACGAGGGGCAGGTTTGGAAACACATCCTAGGATCGTATAGGGCAGAGCCCAGATGAGAGAAGAACTGGTGGGCTTGGGAGCCTCGCTCTCTACTCCACGTAGGAAGCACGGTGATTATGGATCTTTTGTTTGAAAAAGGATAAAATAAAACAAAATAAAGAAAATCGTCTGACACGGTTGCTCTGCCACTCGGCAACAACACACAATCACAGTATTAACTTAGCCCGTTGAGAAATTCTCTGTCTCTCTTTTTTTTTTTTTTTTTTTTTTTTTTGCCCTTTCGAAATACGGCGTCGGACTTTCTCGCGACGGGATCAGATGGTCCACCAACAAATGCCAACGGCTTGCGCGGCGAGTCATCGCCAATCAGGTCGATGAAGAAGCACAATGCAGATAAGATTTGACCCAGATGACAGGATATATGCATGAGATCGAGCAGACGACTCCAGATCTCTATATCAGAGACGAGAAGAGCAGTGGTCGCGAGTTTAGCCGTCTGTGTATGGTGCCATTGGACGCGCCGCTGCTGCTGCTCGATGCGGGAGGCTGAAGCAGTGGGACGATGGAATGGTGAGCAAGCTAACGAGATGGATGCCTCGGAACTCGTCAACAACCAATGGGCAGGAAGGAGAGGTACAAGATGGGAAGAGGGAACCTGAAGGAAGGGAGAGAGGGAGGAGAGATAGAGAGAGAGAAGGCTAGTAAGGAACGTGGTAGTCAGACCTCTGGGATCATGAGATGGTCTAGGCTAGGCTTTCAGATGAAACGGCGCCCAGAAGAGGAGGGTATATTCGAGAGTCAGTTATCATACGTGGAGAGGGAAAGTGTTTGCGGAAGCGGTCATGGTGGATTGGAATAAAATGGATTTGGGAGGGGGGGGATTACGCGGTGATAGGTTTCCGGTACTTGGTATTTGCTCTAGACTTAGAACTCGGGTAAGTTGAGTGTAAGTGAGTGTGAGCGTGGTGAGCGAGAGCCGACAAACCAAAAAAAGAAAAAAAAAAGAAAAAAAGAATTAAAAAAAAAAGTCTATTGAGAGAAAAAAAGACTTGTCGTCTCGTTCTCTCGGCGGAGCGTGTTTGATGTTGAATTTAGGGGGGTGGAGAAGACCCTCTTCTGCTAATCCCATTGGGTTGATGCAGGGAAGCCCCCTGCAGAAGTCTGTCTCAGAACCTGTTACAGACTGAGTCCCTGACTAGGAACCTCGTTCGCCCCCACTTGTCCGCCAGGGGAGCCAAGATCTCCAACCGTCCGATCCACTACCGTTAACTGTTCCTGATTGGCTGTGTTTGGCCGTTTCTTTCTCCAGCCGATGCCATTCGAGTGTTGCCCATCGCGAAAAAAATAAACTGTGGTGAGGAGCAAAAGTCAATAAAGCTCACTAGATAGGATAAAACTAGGTTAGTGTACTTAACTTAGGTAGAGCACTCTACAATTACATACACCGACTTACACTACCTACTAGTTACTCACTTACATGGTTACAGAGTATCAATAATCCCCCCATCAACACACCCCTCGTCGTTCTCGGAGTACAGGACATAATAATAATTTCAAAAGTAAATACAATAGGATTTAAAATGGACCTTTTCAGAAACAATTATTATAAATGAATAGAAACAAAATTATACTCGTCACTCGATGCATCCCCCCCCAAAAAAGCCGATATGAATACGGACTTTTTAGTTACAAAAGATCATGTTGGGCATAACGAACAAGAGAGACGGCATTTCCTGAGAGCCCACTCTTATGGAGATCTCGAGCTAGGTACGGAGTGCACTAGGTTAGGTACTACTCCTACTACCTACTACACTACACTATACCCTCTCTGCTAGTGTTGTTAGTCCTCACCCACAAAAATAATGTAGGTAGAACGGGAAATGCAAATCTCGACCGCTTCTCCACCTTCGATAAGAGCTAGGAACTAAGAACTAAGAGCTAAGAACGAAGGAAACGTTCGACATTGTTCCCGTGTTTGGTTTACTTCATTGGTGTTTTGTCTTGTCGGAGCCTGCAACGGCGGACTTCGGTTGACGAACAAGTAAAACATCGACTACGTACCATTGATATTCTTTTTTTGGATGCACGAACTCTCGTTTAACTCTTTTTTAAGCTTTCTGCTCCTCGTTAGTATTTGCTACCGTTCCATTGAGATGGAGGCGAGCCGCAGGTCCAACGGCCTTAACCTTATCGCAGAGCGTCCGTGACGAAGATAATCCCGCCTTTTGTAACATCACGTGCACTGATGCGTTCGTATACAGGTACATGTGTATTGGCTCCATTGTTTTGATAGGAGGTAGCTAATAGTAGTGAGGAATGTTTGTGAGTGAGGAAAAAAGAAAAAAAAAGTACCCAGGGTCAATATTTGTGACCGCCAAATATCCCTTGCCCGTTCTCTACGCTAAGTACCGGGTATTGTTGGTTCTCGCCCGGCTCTCATATGCTCATCATTATTGTCATGGGTTTCGTGGACACTTGTACCGAAATTTTCCGACCCTATGGATTTGTGTTAGGTTAGATTTGCCTTAGATTTGCCATATCCCATTTGGGATATGGCAATGATTCTGGGCCGCTTTGGTTTGCAAGTAAACCTCCGGTTTATCTAGATCACTTGCCGTTGCGCTAAAGCAAGCACTTTCCAGGTCGCGTACATAGGTGTATTTGCCCGGCGGAGGATCTTCAGTGTTTCCATGGTGTGTAGTAGTGTGGCTGCGTCACGACCGCTGTGGTGTACGGTACTCAGGTTATCAGGTAATATATTAATAAGTCACCCAACCGCGTGTGGTAGTTCGCGGGTCCCGGCTTACGACGCGAAGGCTTCCTATTCGGCTGTTGTACCGCGACCTGTCCCGCTCTGTCCAGGTTCTAAAGTGAAGAGGAGGGAAAAGGGGGGGTAAGGTACCAGCACCTATTCTCTCGTCTGCCGAATGACAGGCGATGTGAAGGAGAAGTGCGGGCGCGCTTACCCTTGAGTGTTCTCGCGTCTTGCCCTTGTAGCTGACCGACAGCCCACTTGTTTGCCCAAACCATGGCATATCTGAGACCTTTTGATCCTGTGCGATCTTGTTTCTTGCAGACGGGTAGGCTGGGTGGTGGGCACCAACGAGAGCCTGGCGGGCTTCCATACGTTCGATGAGTTGTTCTGTGGGCCCTCCGGACACCCCGCGAACGGACAATGTCGCCAGGGTAGGCCCGGCTCGTCGCATAACATTGGCAGCCGTTTTGGGAAATTATTCAATGCTTGCCTTGTTCACCTTTATCCACGGGTCCGTAATCCTGATTATATGACCGCTCTTATGAAGATCTCGGGGGAATGATGACAAGATCACTTCCCCAGAAAGACGCATGGCTGGGAAGATCTGGCGTTGACTCGCATCGCGGGCAGTGCAAGGCGCAGGCAGCGATATGAAAAAAGAACAAGTCTGGGGCCAAGGCTGATGATGAACAAGTGCCGCGTATACACTGTTAGACAGCGTCGGGATCGGACGGACGCTGAGAAAGGAAAGAAAGGGTCACGCCTGCAACGGGATATTTCTGTGTATAATATGGCTTGTGTTATCAGCTATCGACATGTTTGATGTTTCAACATATGCCCCCAAGGCACACCCCCCAAAGACCCCTCCATAAAGGGCAGCTGCCATAGCGTGTCCTGTGCGCAAGGCCGCCAGAGAAGGTCGCGGGACCTTGGCTTGGATATAATAGTACCTAGAGAAAATTCGGGGGTAACGTAAACAGAATAGAAGACCGCCTATAGCGTCTCCCAATACAGAAATCTCGCGCCGACTAGGTGGGCGAGTGAATCGCTAGTTAAGCCGAAGAAGGGTCGCGCTCGGGGACACATCGCAGGTGGTCCCGAAAGTGGCTCGATGTCATCGTAAAGTCCTATTACTCCTTGTTGATTTTCTTCCACACCTCATTCTCAGCAGCCACAAGTTTCTCACCCGTCTGTTGGGCTAACTTTTTAGCTGCACCCCATATGCCCTCGGAATCATCTGTGGTGTGGGTTTCCAGCTCACTCTGGCAGACGGCCGACCTCTGATATCTATCAAGCCCCGAGGCATTGGCATTCTGCTGATAACCAGGAGGGTGCTGGAGATTTTGGGTGTCTTGACCGCCAGCTACACCTAGTCCGGTAGAGGTTTGCTTACCATAGAGGGACGACGGTGCTGGCCCTGTGGCGGTTGCCGTAGATGTACCGTGCTGCTGGGAAGGATAAGAGGCAGCAGGGGGAGGTATAGACATCTGGTGAGGATATGGCATGGATACGACCTGCGGTGCTGGGGTGGGCTGAGGGTGCTGGTACTTTTCACCAGCCCTCGGCGGTGGTGGGATGCTGCTGACAGGAACAGGTCCTGGCTGAGGGGGTGCGGGACCAGCAGTGGCTGTATGGGTAGGAGTTGGTGTGGGGAGGGATGGTGCGGCACCAGGTTGAGCTTGGGGATAGGAAGAAGCCTGTGTGGGTGGTTGTATGGGTGATGCCGCTGTAGGTCTGGGAGCTGTTGATGGAGGTTGCTCCGCGGGTGCGGCCGTCTTGGGTGTGACCCCCGAGGGTTTAGCAGCCGAGATAGGGCTGTCGGTATAGACAGGAATGGGGGCCATGATGTTGAGTGAGATTAACTGCAAGGTCTTGAGGGTAGAAGAACAAAGAACCGTGCTAGAATGTGGTAGTAATTTACAGGCAGTAGAGGGGGAGAGAGAGAGAGATGAGGATGGTGGAGACACAATGATGGAGACAATGATGAAGAGGCCACAAATCCTATGTAATGTATGATTAGGGAAATGGTGATGGTGACGGTGATGATGGTGCTTGGATTAATCTAAGGTGGGTAGATAGGTAGGTAAGATGAGTTGAGTAAAGTTGGATTGGTTAGTGTATGTAAGTGAAGAAGTGGTGTAGTGGTTGTATCACTGTTTGGTGGTGGTGGTTGTGATAATGATAGTGATAATGATAATGATAGTGATAATGATAATAATAATGATGATGTGAGTGGTACCTTGTACATTAGATTAGTGTAAACGTAAACTGCCATATGGTACATGTAGGGAGTATTGTAGGGAGTATAGTAGGCAAGATACCTAAAACCAGCGACGTCATCTACATACTAGTGTACTACCTATGGCGACACTAGCCGTAGTATGGCGGCGGGATATACATACAAACAACAAGCCCCGACTACTACCTACTATGCAGCCTGTACTATGTACCTAAGGTCGTACGCGTATAGGTAAAAGGTACTTAAGTACACTACCTAGGTAGGTATAGCAGGTATCTACTTTCCGAAAACCGCCAAGTCAGATGACTCCCGGCTAGCAGAATCCGTCGGCGTTTTGATCCTATAGCCAGCACTTTCTAGTGAGGATGTAATTTACAGTCTCGTCATAGCGGTGGCAGTCAAGAGACTCGAGGGAAATTGAAAAATAGTCTGTCTTTCATGCAAACGGTGTTGAGAAGACGACGTTTTCAGCTACCTTTGTCTAGTCATCAGACTAATAAATGAGACTGCTACTCTCTTTAATTGTACGGAACCACCTATAAGCTCTAGTGCTGGGAATATTAAAAAAGGTCTGATTAGTTCTGCGAGTGGTGAGATGAGGTTACGATATGGAATTTAACTTTTTTTGATCGAGGGGGTTACAGGCCAACAGGGGGTAGGTACCAATGGTACATACATAATCTGATGCTAGGTGGCTATAGCCAGCGGTATACTACATAGTAGGTAATAAGATGTAGGTGTATAAGTATAATCAAGAGCATGTACCGAGAAAACCCCACCCGTGCACATTGGATGGATGACCTGGGTTTCGGTTTCAAAGTTAACAACCTAGCTAAGCTGAGGTGCAGCAGCGCAGCCCAATAGGGCTTACCTAATAACTTAGTGGATTAGTGGATTAGTATTACCTAGGTAGTGCATGGATCAGCTTGAGATCTAAGTTCCTGGAGCTTTCCGCTTTCCTTATCAGATTACTCAGATTAACTGATAGGATAAAGTATTATAGCGGCTACCGACATGCTAGGCTAGAAGAGGCATGGTGGAGATTTCTAGGTTAGTTACTAGTGCCAATATCGAGGAACATTTGAACCATATAGAGTTGGACGTTGCGATCTTTGGGGTGGACTTAACGCGGCAGCGCGGCTGGTAATAGCCCTGGGAAGTAGGTAAGTAGGTACGTAGGTATGTAATAAGGTTTATCTGTAAGGCGCAAAGCACTGAAGCCAAATTGAATCAATCAAATAAATCCGGAATCGACTAGATCAATTATTTATCACTCATTCAACTTTCTTTTCAATGTTCTTAGCAACCAACAACAAACCGCCAAGGCGGGTTTAACTTTGGAAAACAAAAATTCCTTAGAACAACCAGGAAAAGCAAAAGCGAAAACAATAATAAATAATAATCAATAAACTTAAACCATCGTGATTGGAAGAAGAACAAGAACAAGACATCTCTACCTAATCCTCATTCTTCAACCACCCAATGTTATTAGGAGAACATCACCACCACCGCATCGTTGTGAGTCGTGAGTGTTGCAGGCCGTAATCATCATGGTCGGTAAAGTGAGCGAGCGCGTTCTCCTGCGCGAAGGTATTATGAACATCACCATTCCCAAAAAACATCATCGCGATCTGACGAATCCCGAAACAGGACTCGAACGAACCGACAATGGCATGAAACAGACGAGTTGGCCAGATGTCACCCCCATCAACCAGAAGAATTATTATACGTATGCTTGCTTGCTTGCCTTATCCCGAGCTTGAGGAGAGAGAAGATCGCGACAGATGGTTTTATAGACGAGGCTGACCGTGACTATTCCTCTGACCTGGCAGTGATTACATGAAACGGGATGACCAAGTGCTCGCATTACGACTACAAGCCGAAGCTACACGCGACAGACTCGTCCAGACAGCCAAAGACCGCGATAGAGCCCTCGCCAGAAATGGCCACGCCGAAGTCCCCCTGCCCGTTGCCGATCTCCAGCCTGAGGAGGCTTCTGCCACCTCCAACGACGGCACAGACCCTTCCAAGGTCATCGTCATACACCCAGGGAGTCAGAACCTGCGCATAGGCTTTGCCAGTGATGCTCTGCCCAAGACTATACCCATGGCCATCGCCACCAGATTCCCCCAGACCGAGACCGAGATGCACGAAGCCTTGCCTCGCCGCCAGTTCGAGGCCAAGACCATCGACCAGCAGTATGGGGAGGAGTGGTCCAAGAAATATCAGAAGATGTGCAATGACCTGAAGGTGGAGATGCGCGCCGGCAAGCGCAAGGTCCTGCCCAACTCCAAGGAGTTGGTGGTGAACTACAACCGACGAACCGAGCCGGAGGAGATACCACTCCACAACGACCCCCTACAGATCGATTGGACCGACATAAAGACATTAGACGACCCCGAATCCGTGGCCTCGTGCTTCATCGGCAACGCCGCCCAGCGCGTCCCCGACGACTCGAACCCCAAGTTCAAGCTCTGGTGGCCCATGCAGTATGGTTGGCTGAACGAAGATGATTACGCCACGGCCGAACACCTATACGACGACTTCGAGACCTTGCTGGACAAGGCTATAAGGCAAGAGCTCGGGTTGACCAAGAACAGCACCTGGAGGAACTACAGCTGCGTTTTCGTCATCCCCGACTTATACGACAAACGATATGTCGAGTTGGTCCTGAAGTCTTGCATGACTTGGTTTGAATTCAGTAGGATATGTTTCATTCAGGAGAGCATGGCTGCCACATTCGGCGCAGGCTATACGCAAGCCTGTGTCGTTGACGTAGGAGCCCAAAAGACGTCGATTGCCTGTGTTGAAGACGGGCTATGCATAGAGGATTCGCGCATCAACATGAAATATGGTGGATACGACGTGACCGAAACTTTCATCAAGATGATGCTCTACGACAACTTCCCCTACCAAGAGATCAACCTTCGCAGGCGGTATGACTTCCTCCTTGCTGAGGAACTAAAGATCAAGCACTGCACCATGCAACCGGCCGACATCTCCGTACAACTATACCAGTTCCACCTCCGCGCCCCTAACCAGCCCACCTATAAATACCAGTTCAAGACGTATGACGAAGTCATCCTTGCTCCTATGGGATTCTACGACCCTGTCATATTCGACAATTCAGCCAAGCTTCGGAGTCGACGGAAGCTCATCGACCGTTCCTATAATGCTTACGACGTCGATGTGCCCGACGATCCTGCATCTGCCGCCCAACTTGCCATCCTCGCCTTGATCAAGCCGTCTGTGGTTTCCAGTGCTAATAGCTTCAACCCCAGCTTATCTGATCCTAACCTCGCGACCCCCAGCAGGGAGAAGGCCCAGCCGTTCAACTTGTTCTCGCGTGGAGAACTTAATGGCACACCCGGGGGCTCGGCCGCAGCCTCGCCTGCCCCCGAGGGGACCTCGACCCCTGTACCGCCGACTTTCCATTTCGGCGCGAACGGCACCGTTACAGGCACGGGAAGCCCCGCCCCCAGCGGCCCCAACGGCCCCAACGCGCGCAACGGCACCTCGCCGGTGCCGCCTCCGGGCATGTTCGTGGACGCCGCGGCGCGCAGCGCCAAGTCGCTGGCGGCGGAGCGCGACGCGGTGCTGCCCGTAGCGCCGCTCGACATCGCCATCCTGACCAGCATCCAGAACGCGGCCAAGGGCGACGACAAGAAGCTGCGCGACTACCTGGGCAGCATCATGGTCGTCGGCGGCGGCTCCAAGACCCCCCTTTTCACCCAGGTCCTCGAGACCAAGCTGCGCGAACGCCGCCCCGACCTCTCGGAACGCATCCTGGTGTCGCGCAGCGCGCGCGACATGGATGAGCAGGTCGTCACGTGGAAGGGTGCGAGCGTGTTTGCCAAGCTGCCCGCTAACGATAGCTGGATCACCCCGTTCGAGTTCGAGAGGCTCGGCGCGAGGGTCCTGCATCATAAGGTGCTGTGGTCTTGGTGATTTTTTGGGGGGAGGGAGAGTGGAGAGCAGGGATGTTTGCCTTGGTTTCGGGGGGAAGGAAAGGATAGGATGGTATGCGTTTGTGTTTTTCTTTCCCATTGCTAGCTAGGCGAGACGGGTTGCATAATATCCGTCTGGTCCCCATCTTGTTTCTCTTTAACATTATTGAAAATAAAGAAAGTGAAAACTTGCTAGAGGGAAGGAAGGACAACGCGGGGATAGTAAAGGCAAGCAAGGTGCTGTTTGTTTTGCGCGGTTTTGGGGAGAAAAGGGGGAGAAGGGGGAGAAGAGAGGGGGGAAGTGAAATGGGGTAGAGTAAGAAAGAAAGAAAGAATGGATGAAATATAATGAAAACGAAATATAGATTAATGTGAACATGGTGCCTTGCTCTTAAAATAATTGTGTTTTGGTTTTTATTTTTTGTTGTTTTGTGCTGTTGGACTTTGGAGAGATATGATAATATAGGTAAACATGTAAGTTAAGTCTGATACAAGTGCTTCACTTTATCTCAGGGTAGTTTCTAATAAAGCATTGAGACACGGAGTGTATGAAAAGACAGAAGCGATGGGTAGGAATCTAGTGAGAGTATTCTATATACTTATAGGTTTAAGTAGGTAGATGAGTATAGATGGATTAAAATAGATATATATTACCTCGAGGCATCTTTTCAGAACATCGATATGAATATATAGTAACTAGTTAGAATAAAGTCGGGCAAAATGTCATGCTGCAAAATAGATACTGTCGTGACAGTAGCCATCCAGAGGGGCCTCGCCCCTAGTCCGAGTCCCTTTCTAAATTCTCTGTATACAAGGGCCTTCTGGCACCTATAATCTCTGAAAGGACTAAGCATCTGTGTATGTCCTCTCCTCCTCTATACTGATGCCTCCCTAGTACCTATGGGTCGTACCTAGCCTGATCCCCGTCGTGACAGCAGCATTGTAACAAGCCGTTTTTAATAGGCTCACTACAAAAAGATTTTATATTTAGGTTCCTTAACCTGATAGGTAATAGTGATTTAAGGTTGGGTTGAAATAGCTTCACTATTCGATCATCAAAAGGATTTTGTATACCTTTTTACATGGTTATTAGAATAGAACGAAATACTTAGATTGACAATTGGCAAATGAGAGATCATAGGAAATTTTAGTTCCACATATACACATTTCAATCGCTAAAACTATCCTAATCCTAATTCTTCTAGGCACCGTGATGTTGGCGATGCCTTCTGGTTTCTACTGTCAGCCTTAGAATAAGATGTTGTAATCTATTCCTAAACAGTTAACTGTATGTTGAAATAACAGTTCTCCTCTTTCTCGGGCTTATCCATCCAAATAGGTTGTGTCGTAGCAGGCATATGTCGAAATATATTGCTATTTTCCCGACTTCATATTGACCTCCTAACAAAGGATGTTCCTGCTTGCAACATATTAAAACGGCCAGCCGCTTCAATCGACGGGACGCATATGTTATAACAATGTATGCTTTCTGATACGTCTATGAAAAGTGAGGCGGGCTTTGCATATGCATATCACATGCCATAAACCAACTGCTAAGGATATCCGGCAGGGTAGTCTAGGAACTTTGTAAGTAGACCACCCACTCCATCTCATAACCTACCTGCATGCTAGGATCTTGGATCTTAGTACAATGTAGGAAATTATCAAAAGGGATAGAGTGAGCTGTAGGACGGCAGACTTGAGTGACCAACATCTAGGAGCGCCGTAGTATTCCGAATTGGTCTTGGCTTGAGGTCAGAGGGAACATGAGCCGTTCTAATGTTGGTGACAGTAATACCCTTTACCGATGCGGAATAATGATTTCATATATTCTGCACTACACCTACAACTTCTGCGCAACTAAAGAGCCATATTGTGACATACCCCTTATGCCCTCTTAACTCTCTTAAGGTAGGTATATTTTAACCTGATTGGGCTTGGGTTGTTGTTTGGCGCAGGCTAACTATTCCCCACTGATTTCCTGATCTCTACCCTTGCATCCTAACGGGGTACTATAGATATTGAACTGGGGATAGAGGAGACCCCCTACCCTCAGGCGAATGATGCTGTGAGGGACTAGGGACTATAAGTCCCTAGTCGATGGCACCCAACCATCATACTGTTATAAACGATGAAGCATCTGTAAACCAGAATTTTAAGATCCCGTCAAGCGGCCGATAGGACCACCCTTCAGTACCACGCTTGGTATCTTCAAAACTAATTTCTACAGTATAAGTCACCACAATATAGTTTACCCGATTAGGAGGAGAAGTATGCGTATCAACACGGAAGCACAGCCCTTGCGGCTGGAAAAATTGTTTTACATGGTCGACATGTAAGCGGCATTGCCCAACGGCTCGGCGGCCACCATTAAGATAGTGGAACATTATGCCACGACAACGCTCCCCGCTTTCATCGTAAAAAACTTCAACCGAAGAAATGTCCTTAAGGGGGGCCCATGAAAAATATGCACTTTCACCAAGCGGGTGTTGCCCTGCTTTGGGTACTGAAATAGGCTTGGGTGGATGGGATAATACTCTGCAATATGCTCCAAAAAATGGTACTGGGCGTTCCTCCTTCGGCTCAGCGTAGACCAGAGTTATAGGAGCGCACGCACCTAGACATTGATCTGAGAAACTCTGTGGACTTTGTGGTCCG
Source organism: Camillea tinctor (assembly GCA_022578605.1). NCBI lineage: Eukaryota > Fungi > Ascomycota > Sordariomycetes > Xylariales > Graphostromataceae > Camillea > Camillea tinctor. The sequence continues at coordinate 376,627 of MU394064.1, read as the reverse complement.
AGGGCAATGTCGCCAACCTTTTGTGTTCTGGTTAAAATACTGAAGCCTGCACGCGAAGAAGGTTTTTTACGTGTACCAAGCACTAGAAGGGGATCACTCTTGACGATGGGCAAGTAAATCCAAACCACGGCTCGCCGACGTCGGGGCGTAAAGCGCAGATACGTCGACATCGCACACGACTCCTTCGAGTGATGAACATGGACCCCGAAAAGCTGGCTGCCGCAAAAAAAGAAGGTGATGCCTGTAATTGCATTCATCTCGATGGCGAAAAAGCGCTGCCAAGCGGGGAGATATGCAGGATCTGCTCTGCATTCAGACAGCTTTGGAGGGGCTGGCGTATTCCAAATCATAAGGCTTAGTCGATCTGGTGGCAGCTCAAGGCGTAGTAGACCATCCTACGAAATGGTTAGATTGCGCGACATAAGGAGATAATATGTAATACAACCTTTAATTGTGCCACAAGCCCGGAGAGGTCATCCTCCTGCTCTACGATAAAAGCAAAGGAGCCCTGCGACTCCCCCGTGTATGCAGGGTAGCAAGGTAGGCGTTCCACGCCGCTGATCCCATCGGCATCGATGGTGAGTCGTATTACCGGCAACAAGCGCGGCGACGGCGGCGAGACACGATCTGGTTTCCCACCACGCCTCCAGGAGACAATTTCGCATAGAGGTATTTTAACCAGGCACTCCGAGCTGGTTACCGCTACGAGAGCAGCTAAGCGAAGTGCTGATGTCGCTCTCCACAGCAAAGTGTGCGCAGAATAGTCTTGAATCATCTGGAGAAGCTCGGGTGGAAACCCACACAGCCATGACATTCCACACATCTGGGCTACTCGTTCAAACGAGTCGCGATCGGGGAGTTTGTCGTTCGCGAGATAAACGGGCGGTGCTTTTCGCCAAGGATTTCTCCACGCGACTATCGTCCACAGCCGGTGTAATGCATCGGAGCTTTCGAGAATGCATGCCTTCCTGAAGATCTCGAAGCACTCGTAGTGTATAGGTATAAACTCGGGTGAAGCAGTGCACATCTTACAGTTAGGATGCCGACAAAGGTGAAAACCGTCTACTTCAGTAGTAAGATACCCCTGCTTTGGGAAAGGAAAGGGCCGCGTCTGTCCGCGGTACGAGGTCGAATCATCATTGCCGAAGACTATAGGTATCACGAATTATTGATGAGACCGCCAAGAAACACGCTAAGAACTAAAGGAAGATGAGGCATACGCGCTTTCACCCTCTCGTGCTTGAGTATGGGGTAGGTACAAACACCACATACTGGGTGAAGTCCAAGGTGTTGGTAGGGACGCTCCGTCATCCTTGGGGTGGTAAAATCATAAAAGCCTGCCAGATGTTGAATGCTCCGGAGGCTGTGGAGAGAAAGGAATTCTGCCTTGTTTGCAACGAGACGTATAGAAGTAGACCGTGCATTTAAATCGGTAGTGAAGTAGTGAAGTAGTGTGGATAAGGATGTGATATTGATGATATAAGGGGTGTGTATGAGCTGTATGAGGTGTATGGTGGTTGTAAGAATGATGGTTAGCTAAAGTACCTACTACCAGCCATTGGGAGTTCTCCGTTTATAGGGGCAGCTACTTTCCTGTCACGTGCTTTACCCCACTAATGATGTTTATTGGCCTAGAAAGTATTGGAGTTTAATTGCTTGTGTCACTAGTATTAAGACAGAAGAACTCAAGTTATTGTTTACCTAGATGATGGGTACACGATGCCCCTACTAAACGACTCCTTAAAATGTCAAGGAAACCCCATTGGATATCTACGACAAGCCTTCATAATACCCAGAATAAACACATCACTCACCACAAAGGCAAAGGCCGAAGCACTGGCATAGAGACAGACAGACAATTAATCGACCCAGGCAAGTCTTGTAGGTTATGGGAAAAGAACTGACTTGATCCACCTGTATCTACTCGAGATACGAGCAATCTCCTAGATGAGAAAAACGAATTAAGCCCGCCTAAGGATTGTCCTATCTATCCATAAGGCCGACAGATCTTCGTTTTAGAGCCCGTCCTTTTTCACCTCCCACCTCTCCTTTCGATGAAAGGATACGATGCGATACGAACCAGTTTTCTCCCTCTCTTGAAGACTTTATCTTCTAGGATCAGAACCAGACTCCTTATAGATCCCTGACGCATTTCCCCTATCTTTTAGTCTTGTCTCCCAATGTCTCCCTTCCCTTTCCATCGCAAATGCGCATGAAGAGACTAAAGACCGAAAAGAGAAAAAGATCCTATAACATCTACATAACCACACAACATGTAGCAAAGAAGTAAAGACAAAAATTAAGAAACCACCACAATCACAAACCATCGGTTCTCTTAGCTTCGTGGGTATCTCGGAGGGGGGGAAATGCAAACCATGCTGAAGAAAAAAGAGTAGAACCACCATCGCCACCACTTAGAAACGCCAATTAGAGAAAAAAAATTGATGAGAAAGAGTCAACTGTTATACCAGAGTGGCAGAGAGAGATATAGATGTACAGGGAGGTGGGCGAAGTATGTAATGAAGAAAAAAAAAAGGATGGTGGGGGAAGGGGGGGGGGGAGGGCCGTGGCATCTATAAGCCTATCTAGCGCTGCTAGGGAGTCGATGGCCCTTACTTGAAAGGGTCTTTAGCCGATGGGCGTGATGGTGGCCTAGACTGAGACGGTACCGAGGAAGAAGGTGCCGCGATGTGTCCTTGCTTAGGGGTCATCGTGCCTTTAGCCAGGGCATTTTTGGCCCAAACGGGGAGATCTGGTGTAGCCGTCTGCAAAGACTGTTGTTGGGCCTTCCTACGCTCCATAACAGCTTCCACAGCTCTTCGATCATCTATCTGGTGCGATTTGCCAGAGTTCGACGGCATTCTCTGGAGAACCTGTTCAAGATGCTAGGATGTATTAGCGGGTAGGTTTAGTGTCGATTCGGGATGGGTAGATTTACCTTTGGGTCACTTTTAGAAGCTTGAGGGTGTTTGGAAGGGTTGAAAGCTCCCCATTCTGCATCCGTCATACGATTCCATGAATCTAGTTGTGTTCTAATCTCAGATGCGGACATGAGTGCTAGCTGATCTGGATTGACGATGCCCATACAAACCGCTTCGACGAAGCGCTGAGAAGATGATGCGTTCAGAATGGCCCATCGACTAGCAACTCGAAGCTCTTTGCTCTGACCTTCTGTCTTCTCCCAAATTTTAGTCCCAACTGCCTGAGAAATTTCTGATCGCTTCTCCTTTTCATCGCCAACTGCATTCTTGGTGAAAGCATGGCGAAGTTCGCCCTTGAAAGTTTGCCAATTGTTGAGGTCTCGGCTTGGACGTGCTGAAGGTGGTGGAACGAAAATCGAGGCGTTTGAGGGAAGTCGAACTTGAGCCCCCTGCAATCCATCATCGTGAGTACCTTCTATGACATGATGCGGAATAGGTTTTCCTAGTCTACGGGCTTCGTTTTCACGAATTATCCTGTTAGCCTCTTGGCGATCCTCAGGTGTCAACTCGGCATCTTCAAGTGCTTCCTCTTCAAAGGTGTCCATCATCGTAATAGACCTGATAGCTGTGTCGTATTTGTCCAGGACTTGATCTAGAACAGCATCTTTGTTGCGGTGCTCACTTAGATCTTGCTGTGCGGGCTCTTCTGGCATATCGAAACCTTCGTTGAAACGCTGAGCTTTCGGGATTGGGTGTTTTTTATCAACCACCCGTGAGGCCAATTGCATCTTCCAGATAGCCTGGTTCAACAACTTTTCCTCAAAAGTGCCCCCGCAGACAAAACGGTAAACGAAAACCGGCTTCTTCTGCCCGATTCGGTATGCTCGTCCAACAGCCTGTTGTTCTTCTTGAGGATTGAACTTGACGTCAAATATTATGACTCTGTTAGCTCCTACGATGTTCAGTCCTAGGCCACCAGCGGTTGTAGAGATGAGGAAAATGTCCACCTCGCCCTTGTTGAAGTCTTTGACTAGGGACTGACGTTGATTCATTTTTGTGTTCCCATCTAGCCGTGAGAAGGAGTACTTCTTTTTTCGGAGAGTGGCTTCAAGGTAGTTAAGAGTTCCGATTTGATGAGAGAACAAAAGTACCGAGTCGCCTACCTTCTTGCATTCCTCAAGAATGGCAAACAGTAAAGGGATTTTTCTAGAGAGTGTCAATTCATCGATATTCTTGTCCTGCTCAGCATTTTGTAGAAGAGTCATTTCATCGCTTATGAGCTGCTGAGGCAAGGTGACATTAACAGGCTGGTTGCCATTATGGGCTTTTTTGCCAATGCTACCATTCTCCTGAATTTTTCTCAACTCTCTCAACCTGCGCAGAAAAACATATGGATGAGAACAGATGAGACCTAGTGTGCCTGTGGCAGCAAATGTCCCGGTGCTGCTTCTCTCTTGCCCTCGATGCGTGATGTAGATTTCATATGCCTGTCTTTGTAGATCGGTCAGGGGTACCATGAGAACGAACTCCTTTTTGACTGGTATATCGTTTTTCAGAACCGAAATCGTTATACGGCTGACCTTTGGCGCTGCCTCTGACTTCAGAACGTGCAACATCCTCAATGCCTTTCTGCGTTGATGGCTTGTACTATCGATGGAGAGGCCGACTTTGATAGGTTCACTATATCGAGCACGGAATTCGCGAGGATCGCCGAGGTAATTGTGGGCAACCCAATTGATCATAGAATAGTATTCCTCAACATTATTTGCTAAGGGGGATCCCGTCAAGGCTATTCTTATTGTTGTCTTGAAGTTTGCTGTTGTTTCGTGCAATTGGGATCTCGGGTTTTTCAGCATGTGTGCCTCATCGGCAACCACGATATTTGGGTTCTGATGTAAGATCTTCGCGAAATGCTCGTGTTTCAAACATTCCTTGAATAGGTGATAGCCGATAATTAGAATTCCGCCGAGATCACCCCAATGTTGTATGACGTATTCCCGTTCATCGAAGGAACTTGTTGAATCTAATTTGTAGAACCCGCCAAGGTTGTGCCCTTCAGGGGACCAAAAGAGTAGCTCATCCATCCAATTGTTGACGAGAGTAGAAGGACAGAGAATTAAGGTCTTCGATTCTCGTAGTTCTTCCGGAATTTGCGAATGGATTGTTGCGTCTTCAGAATGCGAAGCCTGCGCAATGGTCACCAAGAGAGTGATTATCTGCATGGTCTTTCCGAGGCCCATAGTATGAGCCAGCAGACAGCCTTGCTTTGTCTCAGCATCAACGATCTGATTCCACATGAACCTTACCCCTGATACTTGGTGCTCCTTTATGCGCTCTGCAATTTCCGGATGTACATAGATGAACCCCTGATCATCCGCCTTGCTTTCATTGATAATCATGGTCGTCTGACTGCTAGGATCTATTTCACCTAGTGCTTGCATTCGTCCAATTTTTTCACGCAGAATTTGTCGTCGGCGGGCTTGCTCTGCGATTCGTGCTTGGTCGCTCTCTCGGAGATTTGCTGCTTCCTGATTCCGAACTAATTTACGTTTGCGCTTTTTTGAGGAGGACGGTTCATTATCCCTACGAGTACTCGTATCGCTGCCGGTATCAGAGTCACTTGACTCGGTGGATGCAACACTTTTATCTTTCTGTTCCTTTATGACTGGAACGGGTGTTAACTGTCCATATTCCTGGTCTTCAGACGGAGCCCAATCAAACCGATCAGATAGTCTGGCGAGAAAATTAATGAAGATCTCGAAGTCATGGGCATTGTCCTTGGATCTGAGGTCTCGAATCCTTTGTTTCCCTGATTCGTCCAGTTTCTTATACCGGCTCAATCGATACGAGGTATCATCCTTGTACATCTCGAATAAACGAATCATGATGTATGCAGTAAGGGCATATTTTCTGTCCTTTGTGTTATAAGGTCCTCGAGGGAAATTCTCGTTGTCCAACACTCGAAGCACGAAATCTAACCAGATGTTGTCTGGTGGAAGCTTTGTAGCCATCGTGAATATAAAGGATAGGTACCAGGGGTGATACTCTGTCAGTGCAAGAGCGACCCCTTTTTCGGCAGATTCAAGGTCATTAATAGACATGATCAACTTGGATGGTCTGTCTTCATTCCCAAAAATGGAGTGTTGAGCAGTAGAAGTTCGGCTTTTGATGAAAAATCTGTTGGCCCGGGCCTTTCTTTTAGAACCGGATTGGGTGCTGGGTGCAGAAATTCGCTTTGAAGGAGTGGTCAAGTCGATAACATCATAGTTTTGATATCTGGAAGGTGTGCTAGGACCACTGATCTGAGTGAGATCCATGGGGATCGTGCTTTCATCGTCCTCATCCACGCCATGCACTGGTACAGCATCTTCTACAATCTCCATGGGCGAACCGTGTTCAGGGACAGCAGGCAACTGGTCCTCAATGGTATCTTCAACGATGAAATCGTTAAGCCCACCCTCTGAGTCGGTCGTTAAGATTTCCTCATCATCCTCCGCGACGGGACGCGGAACTCGGGGTTTTCTAGCGGATTTCTGGGACGGGCGTGTCACTCTTTGGGGTTCGTTGGGACAGGTTAGGACATTGAGAAGCCACGAGGAATACTCTCTATCCTCAACAGTTTGGTCAAGAATAGCGGCAGCAATATGCTTCAATTCCTCCGTGCGCCACTTTTGTCCAGGCCCTTGAAATTCTTCTCGATACTTCATAATTCGGGCCTCGAAATCTCTAAGATCCTTCTGAACAGCTTCAATCTTTCTTCTCAGCCCGAATCTCCGAGCTTCGTTCCAGAGTCTGTTAGCCTTATAAGAGACTTTGGGAAGCTTATACTCTTTCCAGTCTGAGGCAATGCGCTCTATGGTCTCGTCAAGGACCGCGTTGACTTCTTCAGTGGTAAGACCTTGCGCCCGGTTGGGGGCTGCTAGTTTGGCTTGTTCCTCGGCCTCCACTTCATTCCACGTGGCGGAATCGCAATCAGAATCAGAATCGCCATACAGGGGAAGAACCTCATCATGGTCGGGATTATCGGCACCAGGGACCACATCTGATTTGATGAGAAGACCTCGTTGGTATTCCTGACCTCGCAATAGGTAACGCTTCATGAGTCGATGCAATTGTAAGTATCGCCCACGAGGTAAAACGCCTCCTTGGAATATGTTCATTTCTGCATAACTAGAACCATCCAGGATCTCGACCCTAGTTATAGCATCTTTCCCAAGGTACTGATTAGCAGGGTCGTGAATGATCAGACTATCGGGGAACTGAGTAAGCGGTCCTTTCCGTGAGGAAATCACATCGGCTTCGGTAGGTATGTTGCGTATAATACTAGGGTCAACTTCAGTCGAGACTACTGTTGGGACAAGGCGCCGTTTCTTGGGCGGTGGATCTTCTGTGATAGTAGGAGGTTCATCAGTTTGGAAAGCAGGTGCAGGGGTGGGCGTACCCGCACCCGCACCCGCACCCATTCCAAGATGAGAACTGGCGTTGGATGCATGCAATGTTGGGTGGTTCAGATTAGCATAGCTACTTAGTTCAATTGCCGGGATGCCTGTGTTTTCTGTAGGCTGTGAGTCCTGGTCAAGATCAGAGGCCTGTCTCTTTAGACGAAGACGGTATTTGGGGCTGAGTAGGCGAATGTCCTGAACAGCACTCTTCAACGAAGACTTATGTTTTAAGATCTTCAGGCCCAGCTCGGCACAGAGGTCGGGGTGGTCATAGGTGAGGAGAACTTCACCATCCACCTCATGAGTGCGAAGAAGGGCCTCAAACTGATCAAGAGGTGGGAACTTCAGAAGGGAGGAGGATGGAGTCCACGTTCGGTTAGGGGAGCATAACTCCTGGACAACCCTCTCCACGTCCCAATCCAATGGGTCGTCCATGGTGCCTATGGAACTCAGTTCATCTACAGACACATTGGCGCTTCGATGAAGCGAAGCATCAGACTGTTTACCTGCACTGTTTATGTTGCTTATGTTGTTAGTCTCCTAGGTAATGCAATAACCTTAAGGTTAGGTATAAGAATAAGGGGAAGGAGGGTGGGGGAGGGGGGTGAAGTGGAGGTGGGGGATAGTTTGGGAGGATAAAGTGAAATAAATACATAAATGTTTTGCATCACCACGTGTGAATTTTACCAATAATTCCACAATAATTCCCGGGTCATTGTTTGATGGGGAAAATTGACAAAAGAAAAGAAAAATAAATAGAAGTCGATCACTTACCACAGATAATCCCAAGATTAATAAAGAGGGATTAGGTGATAGGTATACTAGATAGGTAGGTAGGTTAGGTGCCCACCTGGGTACTTAGGTAAACAGACAGCCAAACAAGACAGACGTGCAAGATACTTCTGAGGAGACGGTCTTTGCGATGAATAACAATGTACAAAAGTCGTGAACTGTGCGCGTGAAAATTGCGATACTTATTGCTCGTAACTGTGTATCATTGCAATGCGTCTCGCGCTTTGCCGTATTATGCTGTGTTGTGCTGTGCTGATGGGGTGGATTGGGTATGCAAGGTGGAAAAGTGAGACCTTATTCCATTAGCTTAGATTAAGTTCCAATTGGAAGTCTAGTAGATTAGGTAAGTAGGTTAACCTAGGTTAGTAGGTTAGGTAAATAGGGTGATTATGTAAATTTGTCGAGGTGCACGCACGCGTTCACATTAGAAGTCCGTTGTCGCGACACACGGCAAAGCCTTTTAGGTGCGGAAGGTGGTAACCTTAATAGTTGCCCAGGTAATTTGGTGGAGAGAGAAAGAACGGGGGAGGGGGTAATCTCAAACGCACGTGACTTGGAGGGGTTACAGAGTACGTACCTGTATGTTGACGTTGATAACCTGGGCAACGCCATCTCAGCTGCTAACATTGGGGTAGGGTACTTATAACTTACGTATTGAGTACTTAAATAAGTACTACCATAAGGTACAGCTTATTATTCACATAAAAGTATTATATACATTTACATTTACATTCACAAATTACTATATTTAAGGTAGGTACGAGGGTCTCGAGGTGTTGGTGCAGTTGTACATTAAAGAGGTTACATGGTGGGGTTCCGATTACTCCTCCATGTACTATCCAATGTACATAGCGCTAAGTAAAACATGATTTCATAAGCAACTCAAATTGCTGCAGGTGCTGCATGTGTGTACCTGTGTACATGATTCTAACCTTACCTACCTGCATACCTAAGGTCACTCTAAAGGCAATTAAGCTAGCAGACCCGGGGCTTAGCCTGTGTACGTTATTAATAATCCTAGCGACTTATTAAAATACCTCCTTCTCCATCCTCCTTACAAACTCCCTACCTACATCCATGTACCTACAATAGGTAGCTTCACTCGTATTAGCTGACTATAAATCCTGGGTAGGACTATGAAACTCATTGCAACCCCTAAAATTACCTCGTATGATCTTGATTGGTTAATATTTATGTCTAGGTGAACCAACAAAAACATGGCTGCTAGCTATCCTCCTGAGGTGACACCCGCCGAGGGCGACAGGCTGACCGAGGTCGCCAAAGACTGGGCCTTGGCTCATGGACTCACAGTCCGGCCACCCCCAGCCATCATCTCAGCTGAAGCAGACCCTGTTGGAATCCTTTCTACTGCTGTTCCAGTCACCCTATTTCCCAGCCCGTTCCCCAAAGTCTGCTTCGACCAGGGAGTTGCAGTTCAGCGGGCTTATAACGAGCTCTACGCCTCCATCAGTCAAGACGAGGACTTTTTAGCCCATATTGTGAAGGAGTAAGGCTACCAAGCAGGGTTAGGAGACTCAATCTGGCGGGGAAGGGCTAACAGTCCACAGAATAGGAGATAGTGATACCTTTATAACAGAGCTGTGGAAAGTTCATCTGCGGGTCAAAGCGGAGGGCTATGTCCAAGTTCGTCATGTCTCATACTCGACCATTCCCCTCCCCTCATGCCATGACTAACTTTCTCGCAGCCGAAATCTCTGGGACTATTCCGTTCTGATTATATGGTCCACCAGGATCACGCCGGCTCTACTCCTCAGATTAAGCAGGTTGAATTCAACACCATAGCTGCCTCCTTTGGCGGGCTCTCATCGCAAACATCTTTGCTCCATAAGTACCTTGCCTCCACTGAGTATCCGTTGCTAGAGAACTCAATCAAGCATGGCTCGTTGAAGTTGCCTCCAAACCACAGCGCTTCCGGATTAGCTTCGGGCATCCACCAGGCCTTTATCGAATATGGCCCTTCTGTCACTGGAAACCAGAAATGTGTTATCTTCCTCGTTCAGGATGGCGAGAGAAATGTCTTTGACCAGCGCCATATCGAATACGAGCTCCAGCAATCTCAGGAGCCATCGATTCCTGTTTTCCGCCTTCCATTTTCGCAGACTTTAGAGCATACTAATACAGTAGATGGGCCTGGTCGACAGTTGCTATATCGACCGCCGCAATTACCTAACCACACCTTCGAGGTTGCTGTGATTTATATGCGATGTGGGTACGGCCCTGATGATTATCCCGACAAGTCGGCCTGGGAAGCTCGTTATCATCTGGAGCGGTCAGCAGCTATCAAGTGCCCGACTGTTCTGACTCAGGTCGCTGGCACGAAGAAAGTCCAGCAAGTCCTAGCAACACCAGAAACCCCATCGAACCCTTCCGTTCTCGGACGCTATATGTCTACTGACGCCGCATCGATATCTAACCTGACAAGTACCTTTACAAATATATATCCCCTAGACGAGACAGAGGCTGGCCTCAAGGCACGAAAACTCGCTACCGACCCTGAGCTTTGCAAGGCCTATGTACTCAAGCCCCAGCGAGAAGGGGGTGGAAACAACATCTACCGGTCCGCGATACCTCAATTTTTGAAGACGGTACCGGAGGCACACTGGCCCTCCTATATCCTCATGGAACTGATTACTCCACCTCCAATCAAGAATACCATCCTTCGGACTGGAAAGCTGGAACATGGAGGAGTCATCTGCGAGCTCGGTATCTACGGGACGTGCATTTGGGACCAGAACACTAAGGAGATATCTCACAATGAGCAGGCTGGGTACCTCCTCCGAACGAAAGGAGACCAGAGTGAAGAGGGTGGTGTTGCGGCAGGCTTTGGGTGTATGGACAGCTGCACTTTAGTCTAGATTATCCAAGATCTCATGGTTATAAAGGGACCCTACAATAGGGGCGTATATAAAGATTAGCATCTATTACTTGACGAATTGTACCTACGCTTAGAATTTGTCCGGCTAGGTTTGAGCTATCCGCTGGTGGCGGTTTGGCTCCGTAGCAACGCGACTCGGCCTAGCAGTATTCCTCTGCCCTGGAATTAAATATGTGCCTTCTGTTTTCTTTACTCAAACGTGCTGCCGCGCAACGACTTTGGTGGGGTCGGATACTCTACTATGTACTATTCACTTCTCTTTTTACTGATGTACCTAGTGACACCCGTTGCCCAGTGCCTTCTCATCTTCAGAGTAGCAAGCAAGCCATATGGTGTCGTCTCTCGCTCTCACTCTCTTTTTATTCTTCTTTTTCTTTTAGTGTGTTTATCTTCCTGGTCTTCCTTAGAGAACAATAACACTTCGACACCCCAGTGCTCACGTTTGGGAGAGTCCCTGGTCTAAAGTCGACGCCTCATTTCGGACTCTCAGATACTTCGCCTTCCTCCGGTAGGTACATGCAATGTGAAAAGGATAACGCCTATAATCTTGCGCCTTAAGCTTACTTTCCGACAGGATTATATAAAAGTTGATGCTATTGAACTTGACTGAGCACCTGCTTAGTTGCTGTTAACCTGAACGCCAATGCCAACGCAGACGCCGACTCCCCGGTGTAGAATCAAGGTTACGAGAACCTATCTCTACCAGAAGATCAACAAAAAATATATTCCCTGGTAGCTCGACAATCCCTATCTACCGACCAGGAGGGCTTTACTAGTCGGCTCTTGAGATTTGACCGTCTAGGGAGGATTCGCATCTCTGCCAAGTGGAAGTCACCCTACCTCTCACTCGACTCCTCTCACTGCCTCTCTGCACGTAGAGCAACTCTTTACCTCTTCGTCAGTAGACACACAGTCTTACCCATTACGCGGGTAGGCGTATCGGGTTTCTCTACACTCTTTATTTTCCCTCCGACACTCAATTCACGCGCCAACATTCTTTTCGTCCTATACTTTCATACCGAAACGCCTCCATCGTACCTTCGAACATCTCTCTTTCCTCACCACACTAACCCCGACTCACCTAGCACGAGTCACTAAATACCTACTATGGACATCAGACTCCTACTCAACGAGTCGCCGGCTCAAAGCAGCCATGACGGGGACCATATCTGCAACAACTCGCGCGCCCAGCCAACACCCTCAACACCAGCCTCTGTTCCCCTCCAACCCGCAACTCCCAACCCACCTCACGCTTCTTCATCCCAAGATGATATTACAACCCCAAAAGAAAACCCACCCCTCCCACACCACGCCGCGAGCATCCACAACCAAGCAAACCCCACCTTCTCCGACAGCGAAGACAGCGAGGACATCCCCCTCCGCCGGCACCAGCAGCAGCGCATCGAGCGAAGAGCCCGCGCCCGTCGCGCGAACCCCTATATCACGCCGCCGACCGACCGCTCCCGCCAGTCTACTTCTATTATTCCTACTCCCACCACTATCCCCTCCTGTTCTACCACCGGCGCCGGCGCTACCCGCCCCAAGCTCCCGCGCAAGGGTATCTTCCGCTCGGCCGGCCCGCGGAAGAAGCGTAAAAGCAGCAGTACGGGTCAGGAATCCCCGGGCTCTGCTGCCAATGAAGGGACCGCGTGCCCGTTCGAAAGCCGCGCGCGGCAGGCCACGGGGTTGGATACACGCTTAGGTGTTCCCGCCGCGGAGGAGGATGCCGATCCGGAAGCCACGGAGGTCGATTCGGAGGCCACCGTGGACGAAGACGAAGACCAAGAAACGTGCGACGGCGCGGATGCGCAAGGGCTCCCCGCCCATTCGGGCTGGACGCCGATCAACGCGCGCGCGCTGCCAGCAACAGGGTTCTTCGCGTCCCCGGCGCGGCTGTCGCTGGCGTATCCCGTGACCCCTCGCCTCGAGCTCACTCCCCAGCCCCAGCCCCAGCCTGGATTCCAAACGAAAGAGCAGTACCAGACCAAAGAGCAATACAAGCAGGCAAAGAAAAAGGGCAGGAGAAACGCGTTCCGGGCCATCGTCTAGAAGGCGTTCGTGGAGCCGCTCGCGCGCATGGAAGCCGCGGCGTTGCAGGCGTGTAGACGGCGCAGGGGAAAGGGGAACTGAGGAGGGTGGGTAAGTATGGTGGGAAGGAAGGGGGGTGAGGGTGTGGAGAAGAAGAGACAGGTTTTGCAAAAGTGAAAATCGAGTGGAGAAGGAGTAGAGGGGAAAAAAGGAAAAGAGAAGCTGTAATGCTGGAACTAATAAGAAAAAAGAAAAAGGGGGTGTAGATGTGTCTTGAGGTCTGTTTATATAAAAAAGAACGCGGCGACAGGGAATAGTATGAGGACCCTCTGCATCTTCAGACCTCTATCTTCTGACTGTGGATGCTAGCTTTCTAATAAGACAAGATCACACGGGTATACGCTACCTAGACCAGTGGAACCACAGTGCTCTGCTACCATTCAGTGGATAAACCAGACCCGTGATCGCCGCAACCGTTCATCTCGGATGGCCGGGAATAGGTATGATACAGCCTGACCTGGATGATACACGGAGTTGGGAGGCCTGATAATCCAATATGGTAGCACGGCTGCTAGCGGAGATAAAGGGGTAGCAGGACGTATGTGCGGAACTAGCTTGCCTCCTGCTAGTAGACTTGATCATCGCACATCTACCTGGTATTACTTTAGCGAGAACCGTCTTCAAACCAGAAAACCAAGCGTAGAACGTGGGGTTACCGATTGCTGATTAGTATAAGCTTTTCTTTTCTTCTTTTCTTTTGTTCCTGACATAGAACTCAAGTCTAACATGATACCCCTTTTCTTCACACAAGAACTTGACTAGATAGAAGAAAATAAGGGAAAAAACAAAATCAGTACATACATCCTATAGCACCAGACCTTTTCCACTCCTACTATACACGTGATAATCCGTGATATCTTACAGCCATAAGAATCCCCCTCCCCTTACATCATACACATACAAGAAAGAGGAAAAAAAAAGGGAGGAATAGACAAAAGAATCTCTCCTATAATAGAAGGATCATCAAGAAGATTACATGGCGGGAATTGTTGGGCAAAAAGTGGAGAGGGTTCCCATTCATCATGTGCAGCGTAGCTAGCTAGCTCGGATACCTTGAGGGGGATGGGGGATGACGGCGTGGAAAGGGAGACGAAGAGAGAAGAAATAGGAGGATTTTTTGACCAAGCTTTTGTTCCTAGTTTATATATTGGTATCGTAGACCCGGCAACTAACGGGAGGTAGGTAGGTAGGTAAGGCAGGTAAGTAGCTGACTGACTAGCTAGCTTTCATCGCTGCGTTGGGTTGTTCCTCTTTTTGGGGTTTTATTTTGGAATTTCTCCTCTCTCTATCTCTCTCTTCTCTCCTACCCTGCTATGTTATTCCTCTTCTCCCCTACGTAGGTCGCCGCGTCTGCCGTGTCCCGTTTACTCGCTAGGGGGTGGCGGGCGGCGGATAACCTCCATTTGTTCTATAACGTGTGGGTCGTTCCGTTAGTGATGGTTCATCATCCTTTGAGGTTTTCTTTTTCTTCATCTTTTTGCCCTCCCCTCCCTCCCCCTTTACATGGGATGAAGGTAATGGGGGTACGTCGGAAGAGAGAAGAGGGCGGATGTAGGTATAACTTACTCTGGTAGATGCTCAACGACGTCCTCGTCTTGCCCTCACCATCGGTGTAAGTCTTCATGACGGCATCGCCCTCAACGTAGACAGTGGTGCTAGAGTGCGGGAGGGAGAGAATCTTGCGTTAGCCATGCTATATCGTCTTCTCATCCCATGCATAGTTTTAACTTACCCCTTAGTCAAGCTGGTTATGAAGTCACGGCGCGGCCCCTCCTCGGCGAAGGTAGATACGCGGAACCAGCTGGTTTGGCGATTGTCCTTGGGTCCGTGGTTGCTCGCGACGGCATACTCGATCATTTCGCGGCCGGTACTAGTGGCTCTGACTTCAGGCGAAGCGGCGAGGTTGCCGATCAAAGTGATCTTAGCGACATCGCGGGGAGCCGTGGCGCTGAATGCGCGGGACATGGAAGTGCGCATGGCCGGTGCGGCGGCGAGACGGCGGGTGAAGAGCGAGGCGGACATGTTTGTTTTTGTAGTTGTGAATGTATTTACAGTGTAGTGTGGTGTGATATGTATAGCGTGTAAGTATGGTGTATCGGATTTGGAGTTGGAGAGTTGATTGGTGTGTGTATATGTATTTTTTTGGTGTTGATGAGAGAGAGAGAGAGGAGCTTCAAATCTTCAATTGGGTCGAGAAAGAATTTCTTCTCTATGCGACCACTAGAAAGTGGGATGGATTGGCCGATAACCACCGATAAAGCAAGCAGATAATACCTAATCGGGGAATTGTGGATATTCTGGGCACTTCATTTTTTTTTTTTTAAACTTTTTCTTCTTCCACTATGGGGCAAAGCGGTATAAGTCGTTTAGTGTGTGTACGGTAGATTAGTGGAGATATACTAAAGAAGACAAAAAAAAAAAAGAGAGTTTGTGGAGTGGCTCTCTGACTTAGCGCCCTAGGTTAGTTGATGTCAAGCCTACCAGTGCCTGACGCGACATTAAGCTTCGGGAGATTAAATTTCACTCTGCCGACCAATCAACTTGTACTGGATTCCATCCCCTACATTGAGTAAACCCTAGTCGTGCAGGTTCGTGCAAACGCAGACCAACGGCATATCACATCGTAGAGGTCACATTCTGCGTTTGTAAGTCCTCATATAGTAAGTAGTATCTTGATCTGTGTAGGTAAGTACAGAAATAAAAATCCAATTCTAATGCTATATTATAAATAGGGAAACTCTTTGAAATGTCTGAACCAATTAATATATATATATATATATAATACATGTAATAAATAGGTACACAATAATACATCGCTGTTTGAATATCAAAATTATGCATCGTGTAAGTTTCTCGTGAACTTCACATTTCCAGATGAGAAGGTTAGGTGAGTAGGAAGTAAGTAATCACATAACCTAGCCACTTCTACCTAACTTTCATCCATATCTCGCCTTATTCCTTGCACATCACAAAAGGGGCAATGATGTAACGCCCTGCTATTATCCATATAGTGCATGCTGTTGTCGTGTTGTTGCTTAATATCATCTTTCATCGGCTTGATTATATCAAAATCGGACCCGAGAAAGTACGAAACCCGCTCAGGTAGGACATCTAGGGGTTCAGGGGTTCGCCCATGTTAACAGGAATCTCATCATGCATACTAGGTCATTGGAGAGAAAGTAGAAGACAGAGAGATAGAGAGATAGAGAGAGAGAAACTTACGTGTTCTAACCTGACTTGCAGTTTGCCTCATGTCCTCCACAAGGAAGGGTTGGACTGTGAAGAGCTCTGATATGCGACGCCGCCAGTATCCCCAGACGAACATCTCAAGACCCTTAGCTGATGTAGCATCACCCCCCGTCATCTCATAGCGAAACTCATCCATCAGGGCCTCCAAAAGCCGTGAATTCTCCTGCTCCGTTTTATCAGATCTGATCCTTTCTGCCTTTTCTGCGTTGCAACTTGCGACGGCGAAGGTCATACCCGGGCGATAATCTTCGCGACTTGCCAAACAGCGGTTCTCCTCGTCTATCCCCTTCAAGGAACAACAAGTATGTGTCATGTCGAGAGCTTCGAACGTGAGAAACCGAATCAGGTCTAGCGAGTGCTCCAGAACTTTGTCGCTCTTCACACCCGTAGGATTGATGGTGCCGTGGAACACGATGTGGCGTACCAGCTGTTCTCTTCGCTTCTTGCTCCGTTCCTGGCTCATTATGCCGCCCCCTGGGCCTTCGTCTACGTGTGCTTTCCACATCGATTTGAATGCTGAACATCCTTTGCCCTGAGGGTTACACCAGCAGACACAACCATCGCGATAGCCAGGGGCTGCCAACTCCTTCATGAGATTGCACATGAATAGGGGCTGAGTATCCTTAGTGTCGCTATATTGTATACGACCTGACCCATACATACTGCTGACATAATTCCAACCTGCCGTCGTTGTGTTGAGCCCTATGCTCCATGGGTCCTTAGCTTTTATATCGACCATGCCGTGGTTGATTGTCCAAAGAGCGATGGAGTATTTCTGCTTCGGGTTGGAGGAGTACCGTAGGCGGTAGGTCCCACGAGAGATCATGATAGCCGTCAGTCCTATAGGATTATGGGAGTCAATATCCCGAAAACCATTTTCAAAGAATGCCGGAAAGTGGTGGGCGGATATGCCAGGGAAAAGGTATATCGTCTTATATCCCGGCGGTACTCTCAGGTGCCTTGGGATATGGACACCCGCACTGTCCAAAGCCTTGCATAGAAAAACTGCTTCGCCGTCTGCAACATGGTATGGGCTCTTGTGCTTCATTAGTCCCAGCTTTTGTTGGGCTAGTTGGAGAAGATTTCGTCTCCTTTCCGCCAAGTTTGCTGCAATAACATTAACACATTCATGTGATGCCCACGCAAAGAGCTTTGCTGTATCACAGTTGAAAGACACATCGCACCCTGCCTTTAAAAGAAGATCGACGGACCGAGTAAAGTTCAGGCGAACGGCCAGTTGAATGGGTTGGAGATACTTATTTCGTCGTATCTCATGGCTGTCACCGACGTCTACCAATGATCTTGCCTGTGTTTTCAGGAGCCTGCTTAATCCTTGTGGCCAGGTAGAACAAAGCTGAAGGGTTGTCAGACCGAATACTCTTTCTAATGGTGCGCAAGGATCGTTTGAAATTATTTCATCGAGATCTTCCAGAGACCGGGAAAGAATCGCACGAGTTATTGGAGAGAGCTCAAAGTCTATAGGCATAAGTCCTCGTGTGAGCTTGGAATCGTGATAGCCAGAGAAATTATTTAACGTGTGTATACATACCACTCAGAACATCTCGTAAGTGTCCTATAACCGGAATTATATCTTCGCATAACGCCTGCCGTACGATATCAACGAAGTCTACTTCGAATGTGCCTGCGAGGCAAGTGATCAAACTCTGCCCATTGATCCACTCTTCTCGAGATGTATCTCCAAGGAACTTGTGCAAGTAACGGATCAGGTCGCTCAAAGCGCTGGTTTCAAATAACATATGTCAACATACACATGTTACACTGATTGAAGTATGAAAGCTTACATCTTCTCATCTGTAGGCTGAACGACTTGCAGTAAGGTCCGCAAGATCCCGAGGACTACCGACATGACAGCACTGTCAGAGCATATGTGACTAAATATGCCAATATATGGCATCATTCTCTGGATGAAATACTGTTCCTCTGTCAGAATACTATGGCCCGTAATAGGGATCAGTAGTTTATAATCACCGTAACGTGGCTTTCTCCGTACTCATCTCGGTCACTGGGCGATGCCTTACCATCTCGATACATGGAGAGAATGGCATTCTCGCATGACTTAAGCCGTCTGACTATATCTTCGCTTGATCGAGACCGGAACTTGATCCACGTTTTCATCTTGTTCATCTCGTCAAAAACAGGGCTTTGTCGCCGTGGGACAACGTTATTATACTGGATTGACAACCCCAGATCCCCACTACCGGCCGTGTAAGAGAGAGAGAGCTGTGCAATACGATCCAAAAAGTAACCAAGCTTCAACTGGACTTGTGCCTGCATGGTCCATTCGGTCTTCTGAGAAACGTTCTGTAACTTGCAGTTCCTGTGATGCGATATAGGGGTTTTCTGTTTGAATCGAAATGCAAATCCTGCGCAAGCATACCAGTACGTAGCCGAGTGACTTTCTGTCAAACAATCACATCTTGGTGATCTTGTACTTGTCTTTGGTATAACCTTCTTAGTTGGGTATGTGTCAGTAGGTGGTATGATAATAGAACTATGTTGCAGTAAAGATCGGTTCAAAGGCGACTTGGTAGCAAGTTGTCTTCTCGTTGATGTATGTCTCTCTTGGTCTTTCTTATGCAGTTGGGAAATTTGAAAGGACTATCAAGCATAATGTTAGCTTTAATTAATTTGCCCTTGAAGCTAATGGTTGGAGGATAGTACCATTCCCGAGATTTGTTTCGACTGTGCTTCCATCTTTTTTACCAATCCTGCCACTATCTCAGAAGTTACTTGAGATCCTAAAGCAACTGTCCGGATATCAGATTGTATTAATCTAAGCGATCCGTTGATATCGCCATGAAGCTCTTTGATTCTCCATTCTGTCCGAGCTAGTCGGCCTTCTATATCATAGAGGGTTTCACTGACAGACCGTTGTAATATTTGAAGCTGGATAGAATTGTGTTGAACTCGTATGTGTAAGTCGTTCATGATTTCATTTTGGAAGTGGAGGCCGGCTTGAACATTCTCGATGGACTCCTCCACGGCGTGAATTACGTCTTGGTGCGCCAAATCAAACTTTCTGATAAATGAACAATATCAGCGGTCGACTCACCGAAGAACAGAATACCACCTTACAATGATGAAATATGGACTGCTAAGTTTAAGTTGTCGAGAAGTCCCCGTGCTGTTTTGTGAAGCAGTTTCAACTTCCCTTCTCGAAGTGGGTATATTAACGAGCTCCCAGTCTTCTTTAGGCTTTCCCTAGTATCGGGGGAGCATTCCGAATCTGGACCCCTCAAATCAACCAGAAATCCTTGGAGCTCTAGAAGCCCTTCCTTGCAATCTTGAAGGCATTGTCGTATAACGATAGAGTCGACGGGCGCTCTTTTCTCAATAAGTGGTAGGGTTTCGTTCAATGAATGAAATATCGATACTACAGCTTGAATCTCTTTTAACCCAGTCGCGATCTCTTTCTCTTTATGATCCACTAATCGGAAGTATGTGACAAGGCCTTGGCAAACCTGTATGCCAAGAGAGACGATACCAATGGCACTTCCAACTGTCTGTAGTGTCTCTGACATTGTGTGAAGGACTTGACATATCTCTAAAGCACTGTACAGGCTTCTTCTAGTCTATGATTGAATGTGAAAAGTGGTTTTAAAAAGGATTGCTCATGGAGAGGCGAGTATAGATATATATCATGTCAGTCAAAGCTGAAGTAATATTTTCGCGCTCCCCCCCACTCTATATTTAGTAACTAATCCTCCTGCAAAAGCCTGAGAATGGATGCAACACTATATCGTGACAACCTAATGGCTATTATATTCGAGACTACTATTAAACAGTACATATACCGCGGAAGATTTATATGATAAGATTGTGTTAGATGGCCCCTTCATAACTTCGTCAAATCTATCTGTCATGTATCCACCCGGGTTCATTGATTACCTAGGTACCTACCTACATATAATATTAGCTACTGGCTGGCATGAAGAGCTGTTGTGGTTTGGCCCCCACCGGACTACTACGTTGATGATGACACGATATATCCCCTGTAACCCAGATATAGAATGAAAACACTTCAGCATCATTTTGGCGAATAGGGATTCAACCCGTTATCAAATAAGAGTATTTCACCACGATACCTAACGAACTTGGTATAAGGAGACCAATTACCCTTGGTTATATGAGGCGATGAGGGTGACTAATGTATATCACCAATCTACAACATCTTGTTATCATACAATTTGAGTTAAAGGGAGAATGAATAGCAAAATTATGGGGATATATATATCTTGTGGAATGTAAATAACTCCTTAAGAAAAGAACTCTCTTGAAATTCATCACTTTATATATGTGCTCTAGCTCTTCTATCGCAATGCGAACCCCAAGATACAAGAAAATGTTATTCTTGTTGTGCGATGAATCAATCTACCTAGGTGACGACGTAGAGTAGCGTGGTTGTTTACATACGAATAGCTTCGTGGTTCTGATCCCAAGCTAGTGTTCATCTCTTCAGAAGTTCAGCTCCTCACATTGTTTGTGAAGCGTATGTACCCCAGCCACCTGATTCTAACACCGTGACTTGGGAACATCAGAGTCTAGTGTATCTCCATTTCTTTCCATTCTCGAGATGATTCTTTTTTCTTCTTCATGAGTTCGCAGATATAGGCGTCCCCAATAATCTCGTATGTCTCTTTCGGGCCCTTGACACAACATCTTCGGACAATGAACGGGATTTTAGACCCTTTGAACAAGCAGACAATGTCATCTTTTTGGACTGCAGCAGGCGCTAAGCCAATATGTCCATCCTTTGTGACAATAATCTTTCGTCCCTAGAGGCATACAAGAAGATGATATGCTAACTCCGGTGCATGACCAAAAATGATACTCTCGATTTGCCTCTGTTCGTGGTCGCTGATTTTGATATTGGCGTTAGCATTGTCACCCAGAAGAGTTGAGAGGCCGTCCCAGGGCGATGTGACCAGTGCCCAAAGTGCCAAAGCCATTCTTTGGACCCGACCAAGAGACGGACGTGGTAACTCCAGAAATCTTTGGACTATCTCCCAAAGAGGGAGCCCCAAGAATCTCATGGTACAAAGCCCCCATAGCTGTCTCAATGTATTATATTGAGTGTCAGTGGCCTAGTCATATATCCCATACTCCAAAGCAGGAACGCAGTTGTTGACGATGGCTCTCCAAAATTGATCCTGATCGCTTCCTTCGGCCGGCATCCCTTTCGGCCATTCCATATCAGAAGTTCCGAATACCAAGTTCTGCCAGTTCTCAAGCACAGAAATGACATTGACGAGATCTGTTTGAGGATCACACGCCAGACCAACCTTGCTCACTGGGGACACCTGACTTGCTTCTAGAAGAAGTGATCCACGATCTAGTAATTGAGGCTTAGGCACTGCATCTTTGGCTGGTCTAGGCACTGCGGTCATTTGAAAGCGCTTCAGCTCCCCCCAGGCAATCTTGGAGGACATTGACTGGGCGTGAAAATCAGCAACCCATGAGGAATCTGGGCTCATGGCCCCGCGGAGGCGCAGACCTCAAAGAAATTGGAGGTCGCCCTCAACGATCAAGCAGTGATGGATAGCTTGTCTTATTGCTTTCGTCTCATGAATGGTGTAGTCTGGCTGTAGTCGTCCTGCATGATCCCAATCCCGAACCATGCCCAGAAGACCATAGAAAAGGTCTTAATGCCATCCTGCTTTAGAAGTCGCAAATCTCTCCGAAGTTCAGGCAATGTTAATCCACGGCGGGCGTGCCAATCTTCTTGGGTAGTGATCATCGGTGGGACGATTTGTTCAAAGTTCAGTAGGGGGTCGAATTCATCGGCGATGAAACTATCTGTGAACTTCTTGGTTTCTTCATCATGACGTCTCAAACCATTTTTCACCTCCATCAAGTCCTCATACCGGAATCGATTGTCTCCATAACGAAATTCAATTTTAGGAGGCAGGACCATTTCCTGTACCACCCAAATCTGCCTCCAACTGAAGCTGAGCAATTTTGTAAAGGCTTGGTATTGATTTCGATGCTCCCCCCCTATTCGGGGTCGACCATATAGCCCAATCTCAAAGCAATCCCGAAATTCTTCGCCCTGGAGCGTCATCATGGCAAATGCGCTGCTCAGATATCTCCCATTTGGGTCCTCTGCTGCATCCCGTTCATCTTGGATCCCTAGCCACATAATCCCACTCTCAGATTGGCTGAAAATTTCAGCCATCATTCCGACCTGTATCGACTTCTCTTGCATATTGTTGGGATCGATACAAAGGGCATCGGTCCACATGTTAATATCATGGGTATTCTCTTGTAATAATTGCCTGAACAGACGATATAGGCTCGCAGGCACTCTGAACGAAGCACCATTCACAAGGATCTGTTCTTTCGGTAGGTGTTTTGTCACGGACTATATATATGAGCTAATAGCCAAAAGCTATTAGCATTTGTTTTTTAGCTTTACATGTTTGAAGTGGCTCCATGAATGAGAAATCGCCGTATATTTGAGTTTCTTTGCTTTCTCGAGTGTGACATCTACCGTTTTAAATGATATCTGTCCGCCGGTTTGGCATGCAAGAAGGGTGACAAGTCGAAAGCAACCCGGGGTCACCCGGGAAAACTGGAATGGTGCTGGGAGTTGACCGCTCATGGTGCTATAGACCACGGAATCGATTGAAGTTTAATAGTGATAATGTAATGGAAAAGAAGTGGACAGGTGTCATACGTGGACACTGCCAAGGCTGGTTGGTAAATATGATACCCTGTTTCGGATCACATGTATTGGTCATGCTTATAGATAACCAACTTGCATAAGGAATGGATACCTCAGGCCTTAATGTATGTGTATAAATAGGAGCATTATTCTCGACATGGGATCCAGGAGAACTTAGAACCTTAAGACTCCTTGAGACCATAAGAGAATTATTAGTTGAATATGACTCTTTGTTCCAAGCTATGACCCCTTGTCACAACAGGATAATGAGTGTGTTGTTCGATAATAAGATGGTCTTAAGATCAATGCCAACACAATGATACCATCGAACCTGTTGGATTGAGGTTATGAGGTTGCTTAATTAGGTGAATATTTATCTCTGGACGACGGGAGGACCTGTCCCTTATATACATATAGCTGCGGATACATTTTGTACTTGTACCTGTACTTGTACCTTGACAGATACCCCTTATCACGTATTTCACCAGAACTCCTATATACTTGCAATCAATAATGTTCCCTCGGAAAACAGGCGGGGCCGTGCAATTCAATCATATTGCTTTTTTAATTACAAAAAGACTGCAAAGTTGACTTGTTGGGTGATCTGTGTCTGCCGCCTTTGCGAGTGCTTGACTGCATTATCCCGGAACCATGGGGTTGGTGTAGAAGGGGATTACAACGTACAGCACGCATTTCACTTGCAAGATGAAGATAAGTTTCCATGGTAGATGCAAGGCGTTTTAAAATCGTGATTACTGGCTCCTGCCTAATAATGAATATTCCTTAGATAAGTTTGCTACTGGACCACGACCACTATCCTACCAACAGCTGAGTAGCTCTATCTAAGCGAAGTAGCCAATAACACAAAACCACGAGGTGATCAATGGGATATGATGGATCGGGCACTTGAAGTGATCGAAGAAATTGAGATCAGATTGACAGTTATGTAGGAGATATATGAAGCACATGCAGGACATCGAGACTTGATTAATATTTGAAAGTATGTGTTAATGATATACTGAAATAGTAATTAAGTCTTAAGACATGAATATACCAGTAAGTAGTTTGAAAAAGAGAGTGTGTGACAGGCGATCTGTACCATTTCCTGTCCTTTGAATCTATAAAAATCACTCCGAAAAGGCACATAAATTGTTATATTGCTTTTATTCTGGTTAGATATTTCCGCCGCATAGTTTACCTATTGGCGAGTGGAATATTAGCTATTATATGCACCGCGATTGCAGAGAAGAATTCCACTTCCCACAGAGCCTCAACCATTGCCTGCGGACCGTCCGATTAGCTAGATAGGTCAGATTCGGGAATCTTGCCGGTAGGTAGCTGAACAACAAAAGGACCACTACACCAGCGCTGGGGCTTGTCACAAGTAAACCAGCATACTGGTGTCAGAATACTCTGCGGTTCCGCCAGCCACCTAAACCACCTAACCACACTACCAGTTCGCAGGCAGTCGTTGATGACAGCTAGTTGGCGATCATTGGAATTCGAGCCTATTCACTAACCGCCACGGCATGTGGCAAAAAATGAAATCTCTATCTCCCATACGGGGAATCGAACCCCGAGCTCCGCGGTGAAAACGCGGTATGTTAGCCGTTACACTATATGGGACTAGTTGATTGAACATGAACTACTCAATGGATCTTCGATTGACACAGAAGAGAACTATAAAGTGCACCCTTTTAGTCGATAGGGTTAAATTTCTAGTTACAAGTCCGACTTAGTCACTATCTGAGCTCGGTCATTTACTACCTAGACTTGATAGGTATAGCCAAAGACTATATGTGATGTTCCGGGTCTGGATTCGAGTTTATTGATAATTGTAATGAACGCGGGGAGTCCGTTAACATTTAGTTCTAAAACCTTGATCTGAGCAACTGTATTAATAGGCATATATTGAGTCTTAGACAACTTGAAGTTAAGATTATCTGCAAGCCATAGCTGATCAAATCGTCCATGTCTGACCAAGTGGGTCATCGTTTCTAGAATCTATTGATTACGAGCAGTTCAACTTTGGGTTATTGATAGAGAATGACGTGTGTAAAGGTCTGTGCCCCTTGACTGCCGAATTGGAAATAATTACATAGGCTACTAGGTTGGTAGTGCTTACGATGGCATCTTTTCCCCTTTTACTTTAGGTAATGAAAACATTATAATAGTAATAACCGGAAGGAATTAACACATACGGTCCGGGCCGGGCTGATCCACCTGAAAAATAATAATAAATAATAAAAATTCAGGCATACTTCTGAACCCGGATGAGTATTTCCAGAGACTATCTATTCGATAGAAAGGGGTACTTTTAGGTATGTAACTTTGTCAATTGTTCATACTACTATTTTATTCACCATCCGTTGAACGCCCGCCTTTAATCAAAGTCATTGTGCCTTTCCTATACCTTGTACCGAACCACCCATCTACTCAGGTAGGTAACTTTGGTTCATATCACCCTATATCTCACGAAGGCTATAAATATATACTATCAACTTTTCCTCAACTGATGCGCCTCTTAGTTAATGACACATACAACCTTACCCTTGGTCTGGTTGCTCTCAAGGAGCTCATGCGCCTCGTGCACACGCTCCCATGGTACAACACGCTCAATGACGTGCTTAAAACGCCCATCAACCAGCCCAGGCAGAACATTCGCCTCGAAAAAGTCACGAAGGCGGATCTGGTACTCTAGGCTTCGAGACCTGAGCTGACTCCCCTGGACACGGGCACGCTTGGTCAGGAAACCTGCGATATTGGCGTTGCCCTGAGTATTCGGGCCATCCAGCCAACCCAGCTGCACGATACTTCCATCGATAGCTAGCACATCAAGGTTTGACTCGAGGTAGGGACCTCCCAAAAAGTCAATAACGAGGTCGACGCCCTGGCCACCGTTCTTGGCCTTGATCTCGCTCGTCCAACTCTTCTTATCAGGGTGTTCTGACATGTTCACTGCACCTGTGGCGCCCAGCTCCTCCACGATAAAGTCGCACTTGTCCTGCTTGCGAGCCGTAGCGAAGACTTTAGGTGCGGGCGAGCTCGGAGAGTCCACCAGGTGAGCATATTTGGAGAGCTGGATACCGGCAACAGACACCGCTGATGCACCTGCATGCCACACAATCGACCGCGTGGTCTCAGGGCTGTACTGGCCAACGAAGTGGAGTGCTTGCATCGCAGTGAACCATGTCTACACATAGTGAAAGTTTATCAGTAAAGTTTCCAGGTATAAAAGTGTAAGTCAAGAGAGCATACCTCGCAGAGTCCACCAGTCTGCTCAAAAGAGAGCTCCTTGGGCTTCCTAATGAGCATTCTCTTGTTGACGTTGACGTATTCCGCGTATCCACCACCGTAGAGCAACCCAAACACCTCGTCCCCAACCTTCCACTCATCGCCGGTGTCATCTTCGCCTAGACGCGCTATGACACCGCTGAACTCTAGGCCCATGGTCTTAGTCAAGTGGGCGATCCCGGGATACTTGCCATCACGCTGCAAGATATCACCACGGTTGATGCCAAAGGCCTTGACTTTTACAAGGCATTCGCCAGCCTTCACTTCTGGGATCGGCGTGGATTCATTGATGAACAGAGCAGATGAAGGCCCGGCTCCGTTCTTCACATCAACCTAGAAGGCTCTAAGTTAGTGGGGACTCGATCGCAGGCTAACGAAATAGGGAGCGACATACAGCTCGCATAACTTTAGCCATGATTCTGGAGGGTTGATTCGGCTTGTATAATTTATTGTAAAATAAAGAAGACCTGTAGAACTTTAAGCAAAAAAGATGAGATGAGTTATGGAGGTATGGATTTCTGTGCTGTGTTATTGCCGAGCATTGACAAGAGAATTGCTGAAGTATAGAATTATATAAGAACTCGAACTCGATAGTATGAACACCATAGCAAGTTCTAAATCGAGTATACTCGCGGTGAGACCGCATCCAACGTCGTGATACCAGCCCTGCTGCATTGCTGGGGCAATAAGATATGGTACATCTCCCTTACATGCATGCATCCTTCCGCCAACAGGCTGAAGATTTATAAGCTGACTGCAGAGCCGTGGTACGCAGCTATACACAGCAGGGAGATTAATAGCCCGCCATACCTTTTATCTAACCCTGATGGACAGTTTCTATAGCTTAATCAATTGAATGATCTAAACCAGCCATTAGGAGGAGGTATGATGTCTTTAGGCGGGATCAAAAATTCTCCTCATAAGTGAGTAAGCTGACAGGGAACGCTGCTACCACGCTGTCTCAGGTAACCAGAGATCCTTCTGTAAGGCTGTCATATTAAACTACTAGGGACATCTTGGTCTATATCTGGTAAACTAATCATGTTTATTAATAATAAGTTAGGATTCAATTATCATAGTGTCTCTGTATCGTATTTCGGTAGGGGATATTGGATGATTAATACAGTACTGTGATGAGGCTGGAAGCTGAGAACTGGGAAGTGAGCCTAGTGATCCTAGGACACAAGGGTTCCTGGCAGACAAAGAAATAGAATTTGGATCACTGTCTCTTTAGCCCTAGTTCTTCACGCAACAATAACTACGTTTTCCCCCTTTCTGAGGCGTACATCGTGATAGATACCTGTTACTCTGACAAGGAACTCTAGATTAACAATTGAAATCACGACATCTTACTGTGACTTTCGTCATGATTTTCGAATCTCATATGGTATTCTTCTGGGTTTGTTAAGCATAGACTAGAGCTCTAATATTCCCCTATTTCAATCCATATGGGATTGTCAACATATCGATGCTAGCACTGCATATGCATGTTGGAGTCTTACATATTGACACCAAGCTTTCCCCATCCCTCACTCCCAAGGGATCGCCGCCGAACTTATGTAGATCCATATGCAGAGCATGTTAAATTTTTCCTGGGCACACCGCCCCCCAAGAATGTTACCTCATTATAGGCCTAGCTTTGCTAGTCAGCAAAAGCTCACGGCCGCCTTTTCGGCTGATGTGATAACTCAGATGGTGGGACGCTAACGCATCCTGTTGGTTGGTAATGCCGTACAGAGGCCCCCAACGTTCTAGAATCCATTTGAAGTTCCTTGCATATGGCGTATACCGCTCTACCTACACTGGTGTAAAAATGTGCTCTATAAACGCATAACCTATGTCATTCAGTGGCATAAGGGGCTATCGCAAAAGCGCAACGATGAAATTTAATCGTTGATTACATTTACTTGTGTTGAAGATGTTAAAAGCACGAGATAGAAAGATAGAGATATTTAGATAGAGTGTAATGAAACAGTGATGAATCTGGTTATTAAGTGGGCGAAGCCCCTATATATATACATAAGATTATACAATTATACAGGCCCCTTTTTCTTTTCAACAAAATGAACCCACCCTCCTAATATACAGACTCTAACAATACAACAAATAAATACATATAGATACATAAAATAACCGTACAAACAAAACCCTCTATATATACAAAATGTAAACCCTATTCAAGGCAGTTGTGCTAGACAACGTGATCATATACCAGAGTCGATCTGGTCCACAATATTATTGCTAGTCCACTTGTTCCAGTCATCGCATGTCTGGTCCATGACGAACGGGATCTGCGTCTTAGCCAGCTCGGCCGGCCTCTCAAGGATGACGATGTTGTAGCCCATGGATGCGTGCCAAGCGATGTGGCAGTGGTACGACCACACGCCCGGGTTGTCGGTCGTGAACTGGATGACCAAGTGTCCGTAGCGGCGCTGCATGTGGGTGTCGCGACGCAGCGGGTTCTCGGGGTTGACGATGGTCTTGCCGTCCCAGGCGCCGGGCCCCTCGGCCAGGACCTGGAAGTTGTGGCCGTGCAAGTGCATCGGGTGCGCGCTCTGGTAGACGGTGTTGAGCACGATGCGCACCGTCCGGTTGGTGCCGAAGTCGTACACGTTGGCCCGCGGGTCCGGGAAGCTGAAGTTGCCCTTGTACGCCTCGAGCATCACCGGGTGGTTGTAGTCCGTGTACTGTGTGGCGTTGTTCATGATCCAGACGTGGTGGCCGGTCGCGTTGGTGAAGAGGTCAACTTCAATGGTCTCTACTGTGTCTGGGTTAGGATCAACCGCTTGAGGGAAGTACGGGACCGTCTTCTCGAGGTCGTCGTTCTTGCACAGGAAGGCCTTGTCATCTGCTTTAGCGGCAGCGGCACTGATGGTGCTATTGGGAAGCTGGATGTTGGAGTTGCCCTCGTAGGCGATGATGGCCTTGGCTTCAGTGTTGTGGCTGACGGAGCAGTTAAGCGATATGGTTGAACGCATCCAGTAGGTCGCATCGGGATTAGCATCAGCCGTGACCAGGATATCGGTTCGCTGAGCAGCGCCCAAAGTGATGTAATCCGCCTCGTAAGGGACAATGGGCTCAAAGTCGTTCGTAATGACTTGCATCTTGTGTCCATCGATACTGAAGTGAACAAGAGCAGCAGCACCAGTGTTCATAAGACGAAGACGGTGGGTCTTTCCAGGCTGGAAGCGGAACTGGGAGAGACCAGCCTGCGAGAAACAAGTCGAGTTTTCTGGAGCCATAGAGCAGTTGTAGTTGTTCTTGCCGTTGATCAAACTGTTGTCAGACCAGGGGACGTAGACATTGAAGTCCGTCGAGTTGCTAGCAGCCGCTTGGACAACATCATGATACTCGCTGTGGTAGTAATCACCCAACATGACGGGTCCGAGATCGACGTCATATTCAACGTGCTTTGGTCCGTAGATAATCATCGGTCCCCAAACACCTGCAGTGTACTGGGCAGAGAAATGCGAGTGCCACCATGACGTGCCATACACATCAGCACGGAATCTATAGGTGAAGGAAGACTCAGGAGCAATGGGACATTGGGTCACTCCTGGGACACCATCGAACCATTGCGTTCCTTTTTGAGTAATACCATGGAAATGCATCGCAGTGCCCTCGGCCTTCTCGCCGTAAACATCCTCAATGTTGTTGTGCACGCGAACTTCAATCCAATCACCCCAGTTGGCCTCAATAGCTGGGCCAGGGAACTGTCCATTGACAAAGATACCGCTCTTTTCAAAACCGTCAGGAGCTAGTATGGCCCGGCGAACGTCGAAGTCATAGTAGCGGGTAACTCCAGTAACTGGAACATTGAGGTATGGGTTATTGTCGTGACCGTCTCGATAACCCCACGGTTTCCCGCTTGGTAATGGCTTTAAGATGTTAGTTGTGACTTAGAAGAGTTCTTTGGTTAACTTGTCTTACATTGTCTGTGAGGAAGTCAGGAAAGGTAGAAGCCCCGAGCGTACCCCAGGTTGAATTGCTATTATAAGGTTAGTTCAGTTTCTAAGAGTTAAATGTGATAATTCATCATAAAACATACCCATTAGTTGTATTCTGCGGCATACGAGCTGCCAGCATTGTGCTGTGAACGCCGCCAATCACATTGGCTAAGCAGGCCGCAACAGCGGTCGTGTACTTCCTGACCGACATAGGAAAGGAAAAAAGGAAAGAGAGTTAAGAAAATACAAGAAAATTCTATAATATACAGAAGCTTAAAGGAAACGACGATAGGAAATGGAAATGATGATTGTATTGTAAACTCCCTTGATGCTGAATAGTGATCTGGTATTATAACTTCCCATCCTGGTGAAGATCCTCCTCTATATATATTCATATTCATACCTCCATCCTTCACCCAACTTCAAAAGGCCTCCATACACAATTACGATATTCACATCCCCAAAGACCAACATCGCCATGAATGTAGATGACTGTGTTTCCCTTTTCACGCCTCCTTCAAAGGATGCTACGATTGCAACTGGGCGTTAGAAGTTGTAAGCTCTTGGCCACGTGCCGCACGCAGGAGAACGACGAATCGAACCATAGGCCCATGTAATGCCCAATAATAGGAATTTGAACTGCCATATTATGAAAACGTGGGAAGATACCATACCCAGAAGGAGGCTTGTACAAGCAAGTAATAGGACTTCAGGTTATAATAAAAACTTACTAGAAAATAAGACCCCAGGATTTATTCTAGGTCTCCATGTGGCTGTATAGCTGAAACGACACTTTCATAGATTTCAGTAAGCTAAGGTCGCCTTACTTGCTGGCCATACAGAACGCACGGTTCTTTCTCAGCTAGACCATAAGGCGTGCCAATTGTTCCAGACCTGTCAGAATGTGTGAGCAGACGCTATGAAAAGGATTATACCACTTGGACAGTAATATAGTGAAGGAGCTAGTAGGCCTCCCCCCATCTGAGCCTCAATTACCTCATTGGTCAGAAGTAGACATGTCAGGGTTTAAATGCATAGTGCTTATAAAATGAATATCAACATATACAAATATTATATGGGGCGTAACACGGTCTGACCGACCCAAGCCCGGAAGATTATTCAACGTAATACTCTAGGCCGTCGCTAGGGTCCGAAACATAAATACCTACAGGAATAGAAGGGAAAATAGAGTTAAATGTAACATCTTACTTTCCATGTGGTGGCTGTCCACATGGCAACATCGGTGAAGCCCACTCCTATGGATCTCTGTAGTATGGGACCCACTGGCAGTAGTAGTTTACGGATTAACATCCTCCCAATTCTCGTATAGGAACTATGAGTGTGTCATTTCAAATACTGTAAAACATTCGATATTTGCGAGAAAGAGAAGTTATATCTAATTTGGTAGATTCGGTGGTGGATGTGATAGTTTGAAATATCTGAAATTGTTTAATGGCGTTGATTTGGTAATTCGGTAGGTAGTGATTTTCGTCGTGCATTCTAAGGACAGGCTTCAATTCGAGTTTAGTATTTGGTAGCAAGTCAAGTATATATGAAATTTTCGTGGTATCGAATGTTAGTGATTTTCATGTATAGTTGAGAGAACGACGGTGATGTAAAATGATTATATTTTTGCACTATATTTTCTCACATCACATATTATGAACATTGTATAGTCAATACCTAATAACTTAACCTAGAGCTTGAAGGAATAATAGGGGTATTATAGAATCAATATGATCGACATATGTATGTAACATAAATATGCATCAATGGGGGGTTAAGGAGTTATATTGTAAGCGTGCTTACCTAGGTAGTTGGATGATCAAGACCGTGATCGCGTGTAAAGCTTCACATGTAATAACTTTATAGTAAAGGAAATCAATTGAGGGATCAAAAAGAAATAATTGATGGGAACAAAAAACAAGCTTTTATTTAATAGACAAGCTTTGTAGTTAAGCTTTGAATCCTTTTATCTATCCTGGAACTGAATCCCAATTGCTGTGCCTCCCTCTTTTTTATATATACCGAAATCTAAAAACAAAAGAAATAATAGACAAATCCTTCCAGCGGAATCCTGGCTTTGTACAGTCTAATCTAAAATGTATGTGCAGTAAGTTTATACAATTCTAATGCTCCTTCAATCCTTTCCCCTGAGCGGCTCGTCTACAAGCGTGCGCGGACCAACTCAGCGAAGCCCTTAGTGACGACGGGGCCTGCCGTGTGCGCCGCCCGGAGAGCTGCTATCTTCTCCATCTGTTCTGCTGACAGCGCGCGGGTGCCGAAGAGCTCTGCCCTGGCGGGCTTGACGATCAGCTGGTTGGGGTAGCGGGGCTCGACGATGACGTCCTCGCCCAGGTTCCAGAGCTCGGACTTCTCGCGGAAGTAGTAAGGCCGGCCATCCTTGGAGATGAGGTCGTGCGTCTCGCGCACGTCCTTGGAGTGCACCGTGGTGTAGGCGCCGTCGACGCTGATGGCCAAGCTCGAGTGCCATGGCGAGCGCGGGAAGTCGCCCGACTGCTGGATGATGAGCGGGAACGAGAGTTTGACGGATCCGGTGGAGGGGTGGATCGACAGGCGCACGTATTCAGGGCAGCGCGCTTGCAGTAGCTTGGTGAAGGACTCGGCGCGGATCATCATCTGGATCGCTACCTTCTTGACCATCTTGCGGTAAGCGTTGCCGCTGATGGCCTTGGAGCTGGCGGTGATAGGGCTGAACTTCAGGTCGCCCTCGAGGAAGCGGATGAAACCGCAGTATGTGAGAAGAGTGTCAGGGTCATCCTTCATCATCTGGCGGACCTCAGCTTCTGTGCGTCCATAGCTGGCGAGGATTTCCTCCCGGCACTTCTTAGAGAGAGAGAGGTAGAGTTCCTTGTCGAGGGCCTTGCCCTCAGTGTAGCCAAGGATATCCATGACCCGGAGAAGCTTGACATTCTTGAGGCCATGCTCACGAGCCATCTCTAGGAGGCCCTCTCCGTAAGCCCAGGTGTCTTCGTCGGGGATTCCCACGACATCGTCAAAGACAAGACCATCAGTAGCGATGAAGACCTGGCCACCTAGGGGGTAGATAGTCTTGATATCCTCGCACATCTGGTTTAGACGGAAGAGCGCAAGCTCCTCACCAAAGTCGGGAAGGGTGCCAGTGACTTTGTCGACTTTGTTGACGCTCTTCCAGGGGAATGCAGGTAGAATGAGGCGGATGGGCTGGTTCTTCTCTAGCTGTGCCTTGACCTTGCCCATGAAAAGGGGCTTGCCAAGCCACTCACCGGAGTGTTCCTCGCCATCTTTCGGAGCTAGATGTTGGCCATAGCGCTGGATAACGTCTAGGATATCACTAGCAAGCTCCTCCAAGTCCTGGACAGGAGTTGCCGTTCGAGGAGTCAAGGTAGGAGGTGTGAGCTCAACTTCCCGGATCTCTTCACGAAGTTCTCCCTTCTTCTCATCCTGCTCTAGATCAAGTTTCGATAGAGACTTCTCAACTTCAAGAACATCGTTGTCCCAGTTCCTGATAACCTTGTTGGCTTCCCAAACAGTTGAAGGAGTGATGTAGGTGTAGCTGTTAAGAAACAGTGCCGGGGCGTTCTGCTCCTGAGCAAACTGCTGGCGCTGGTGTTCCATTGTGATCGTTTGGGAGTTGTTATTTGGTTTTTGTGGTGTAAGTGAATGTATTGAGGAATGATTGTGATATAAGTGAATTGTTTGAAGAAACTCAGGAAATCTTTGGAGATGAGGTGAATGAGGTTGATGATGCAGTTAGTTGGTTGTAAGGAGATGTGTTTGAATGGTTTGATGATGATGATGATGAGAAAGATAGACCTTCAACGAGGGAAATCGAAGCCATATTTCTATTCGAGAGAATAGAGGCATTCGACAAAGTAAACATCTCCAAGTAGTATTGATAGTTCTAATTACGTACAATGGTATAGGATACAGAAATTTTGTGTAAGTCGTCTAGATCCTATCATGAAGCTATTTTCAGAAGATAATGTCAGCAGTATAGCCTTGTATTAGCTATATCATATCATAAGCACGTGGCTGTTCTCGGTTGTGCCTGGATTCGGCCCCGACTAAGATACATCGAACTTAATTACTCTTTTCAGAAGCTGAATTGCAGGGGGTGTATACTGTGCTGTGATTGAGCCTCAATTTTTAAAAACCACCAAGAGCAACCAATAACAACGTAGCAATATAGTAATATGGAAAGGAATATCCATAGTGCCGAAAGTACACATATGGCATGGGGACAATATACACCAAATTAACACATTTTGGGGGTTATGCTGTACAGTATTCCCAATAGCAACAAAACGAATATCAGAAACACGCACTTTATTTCCTCCATGTTTACTTAATTACGAGATGGAATACAGAATACAGCAATTTTTGTCCTTAGTATTGTTTATTTTCTTACTATGTGCGTAGAAAAAACCCTTAGTCGCTTACTGTGCTTATACCTACTGGCTCGGTCCTCGCTCCCGAGTATTCTGCATGCAATGCGGGTAAGAGGCATAAGTGCCGTAGCCTAACCCAGAAACCGCCGCTTAGGTAAAATAGCATACACGTGAGATGCGCAGTCTCTGTATATGTTTCAGGAATCCTCCGTTTCTGAGATTATACAGAGGCCTATAGCGAATCTTCACGATCTTCAGGAACGATCTCTATTTACTCGATCCTCCGGCCTCCCCGTCCTCGACGCCACGCCGATTTGACGGCCCGCGGAGATCCTGAAACGGCCGTAAGCATCTCCGTGAGATACAGTCGTAGTAGGATAATTTAATATCATATTATCTGAAAAGTCGGTGTCCTACCAAGTGCCGTGGGTATGCACGGTTCTAGTATGCTCGGATGTAAGAATATTGTCGTACAGATCTTATGGTTTAGACGCCATTGAGGCTTGAAAACTATCTTCGCCCCCCCTTGCGTCGCTGAAAACGCGGTTACCTAATAGAGGATCCCCTTGGAGTTCTAAGCTGAAAGAGTGAAGGAGTTCCCGTGGTGTAATGCGACTCTACAAGCTACTAAGCTATTCCCTCGATTATTAAGATGGCCCGAGCTGTTCGTTCGGGTTTATTATTTTGGAATGCTTTGAAATCCATATTGGCGTCGGGCAAAACAGAGGATGAGATGTTGTATTTTAGTCTAGATCACTGCATTACTCCGCCGAATCCAATGTATTAATGGTATCTCTGACTTTCCGTGTACTTTGTTCGCAATTTTTCATAGACTAGAAGTGACCATAGAGATTTTCTTTAACATCTGAACCTCCTCGACGTAGAGCCAAGAATCTGAATATTCAATTCCTAGGTGTTACCTTCACTTTGTTCGATTTTCTTTTTTTCTTCCCATATTCTTTTTCTTTCAAAAGTTCGTGATACTTACTTCATACGAAGCTCTTGAAACTTTGCTCAGGTCTTTTTTTCTCTCTTTCCTTTCCTTCTTTCACTTCTCTTTTGGCAACTATAGAGTTCTCATATTCATATCTCACCTACTGGTCTCTTTCCCAGAAAATCTCTTTCATATCAGTTCTGGGTTTCTCAATTTCGGAATTTCTACTTAGAGCATCTCATAATGGCTATGAATCTGCAAAGTCCGTATGACTCTCCGGTACATATGCACCCACCAAATTCTTCGGGGAGCGCCGTTCCTAGCACCATCCCCGAAAAGTCTCAACTCTCACTCAACGATGTTCCCCTCGTTCAACAACAAGAGCATGCTAGAGACGAAGATGTACAGCTCAACGGCGGGTTCGTTGCCTGGTCACAAGTATTTGTCAGCTTCTTGCTTGTCTTTAACGGATTCGGTTACTTTTCATCTTTTGGCTTGTTTCAGTCACATTGGACGGAAGTATTGAACGCAGAAACTTCAGATATTGCCTGGGTTGGCTCACTGTCGCTTTTCCTGCTCTTCTTCCTGGGAACTTTCTCAGGACTGCTCATGGATATGGGTCATTTCCGCTCTATAGTCATTGTCGGTTGCTCGTTTCAGATTCTCGGTGCTTTTTCGACGTCGGCCGTGTCCCAATACTGGCAACTGATCCTGGCCCAGGGTCTGGTACAAGGTATAGGAAATGGCCTGTTGTTCACTCCATGTGTAGCGCTGGTTTCTGTATACTTCACCAAGAACAGAGCTGTTGCGCTCGGTCTGGCTGCTTGTGGGGCTCCCGTCGGTGGAATTATCTTCCCCGTGGTAAGAATCTCACCCCTGCCCCAGAATGAATGAAACTATTACTAATTTGCCATTGGTAGATCTCTCGTCAACTCTCGGGTAACATTGGCTATCCCTGGACAATCAGAATCATGGGCTTCATTATGGTGTTCAATACGGTCCTCATTTTGGCCCTAGGTCGACCACGGAAGTTCAAGAAGGAGAAACGCTCTCTGGTAGACCCTTCAGCGTTCAAAGAGCCGGTGTACCTGTTTTTCGCTATTGGAATTTTCTTCACGCTCTGGGGTCTTTACATTGCCTACTTTTATGTGAGTTTTGTTCCTGCTGCACCCCTACTTCGCCTAGCGAATTGTTGCTGACTAGTGTAGACATCAACGTATGGGCGAAATGTCATTGGAATTTCCGCGGAGGACTCGTTGACGCTTCTTATCGTGCTCAATGCCGTGGGAATTCCTGGGCGTTTGATTCCGGCCCTTCTTGCTGACCGTTTCTTCGGTCCTTTCAACACCATGTTGCCTTTTGTCGCT
Organism: Camillea tinctor; assembly: GCA_022578605.1. Lineage (NCBI taxonomy): Eukaryota > Fungi > Ascomycota > Sordariomycetes > Xylariales > Graphostromataceae > Camillea > Camillea tinctor. Next base: position 339,621 of record MU394064.1, on the reverse strand, counting down.
ATCTCTAGCATTCTGTTGTTCGTTTGGATGCGAATTGACAGCACCGCGAGCTTTTACGCCTTTGTCTCACTCTACGGCATTAGCTCGAACGCAGTGCAGACATTATTCCCTTCAACCTTGTCAAGTCTGACTAAAGACCCAAGCAAGATGGGCCAACGGGTCGGCATGGTATTTAGTGTCGGTAGTTTGGCGTGTCTGACTGGCCCACCGCTTGCTGGTGAGCTTATTGAGCTTGGCGACGGTAGCTACAAGTACATGCAGATCTATGGTGGCCTTTCTGTCATCATCGGATTTATCTTTTTGGGTATTTCCCGTTCCTTTCTGAACCGGAGTCGATAAAATCGGCCAATCTCTAGACAAGTAGCCTCTGTACTTCCCGTACGCTTCTATGGCTTTTATCCTAAGTCGATCAGCTTCAGGTCAAACGCGGGGATTCCAAAACTTTTTTTCTTCTCTCTTATAGATTGGACTATATTGTACACATACCTGTAAATATAAAATAAGGGGTAGTGGAGCTGGCGGAGTTGGGCGATTGATTGTTGGTTGATTTTAAGGTATAGGGTGTTCTTTTGGATAGCAAATTACACTTGATGTGCTGGTGCATAATCATATGGCTAGAAAAAATCAGTATCTGAATGCTTAGGTATTCTCCATCTTTTTTTTTTTTTTTTTTTAAAAAGAAAAGGAAATCGCTCGTGCGCAATGATATTCGTATTTGTGTGAATTTCTGTATAACTTGCTATAAAATATTTCACTTACCATTGTAGCCAAAGTGTAGTGAGCTACTCCAGATGACCCTTCCCGGTCAATTTTGCTCATTGCACTCTCTCAACCCCTATACGTGATGATGCGAGAGTTGTGTATACTTGCGTATACGCCATGATTAGATTCTGTGACAATAACCACATAACCAAATACACAAAGGAGCGTTCCTTTCGCTTCAGCTTTAGTGGCTGGTGGTACTTGTGCACATATAAAAAACAAGAATAGGGGCAAATGAAGCCACTATGGCTGGCTGGATGGTGCTACGGAGAGAGCGATCCTTTGAAAGGAGGCGAAGTGTATAGGAACCAATTTGTGTTGGCTTTCCTGACTATATCAATTTGTTTTTGGACCCCATCACCAGAACTTAGGTAATACTTCTGTAGCTAGGATGTGGTAGATAATGGATTTTTTGGCAGGCATGCTTTGGGCACAGCACACCGATATTCTATGTCTCATCCCTATTATTCTCTCTACGTAGGGCTCCCTAACTAGTCCTACTGGCCAGGATCACGCAGGGTCCCATATGATAGAATCTCTTGTGTAGAGGATAGGTATATAGGTTGCTTCATCATCACATACACTATATGCACTTGAGCGGCACGGATTGGGTACTGAATTTTCCGTGTTGCTGAGTAGAGCTTACTTCAGCTATGGGCCGTCCACCGCTCTCTTATTACGTGGGACGAACTACTGTAACCACACGTGCATTTTAGGGCGGCAGAACATAGCCGACTAGATCTCAAGGATCTATCCGTAGCAGTCGCACACTCCGTAATGGTACTGGGTTGCCGGATTGGGATGATTCAGCCGCAATATAATTTCGACCAAGACATAGTAAGCTATCCAAGAATAGTCGCCAGAAGTACGGATAGTTTAGCACTACTCATATGAGATTGCTAGAAAAGGGACAGGATCTTCCTGTTCTTCGAGAATTAGGATAGCATCAAACGCATTCAAACGCTCTTCTGTACACACTTTCCTTTTCTTTTTAGTGTATTGCTTATCATGGCTTTGTCGTCTTCATTTCTCGCTGCCTTCCTCGTGGCTGCTGCTTCGTCGGTGTCACAGGTAGCGCATGCTATGCCTGGAAGTATCGTTATGAGAGCTACTTCCAACTCATCCATACCGGGTAACTCATCCTCATCGAGTCCTATGGCGCGCGTATGCGGTCCAAACACTGCCAACGTTACCTGTTTGAACCGCTATGGCTCTCTCCTACCCCCATCCTATTCTCGCGACCCTGATCCATCCATTGGGTACACTGGTGCTGAAGTCCCAGACGACTCATCGTGGTCGTTGGTGCAAAATGCGGACTTTGTGCTATTTGACGAAAAGCGCGGCTTAGAGATTCTTGGATCGGCACCCAAGATCTCGCGTGGAATCATCCCAGTTCTGAACGTTATACACGAGGCGCCTGTCTTCGTTCCAGGGATCAACAAGCTCTTTGTGACGCAGGATGGCCCTCCTGGCAACATGTCTATGCTGCAGCTCGACCTCAACACCGACCCACCTGCTGTGTCGCTCATAGAGACAGACCCGCCGATTTACCAACCTACCGGCGGTCTTTACAACCCTAAGGATGGCATGGTTTATCTTGCTGTACATGGAAATAATGGTTCGCTGCCAAACGGACAAAAGCAGCATGCTGGAATCGCTCGATTTGACCCCAAGACTCTCAAGGCCGAGTGGTTAGTCAACAACTACTACGGTTTCAACTTCGCAGGACCCAACGATCTGACCATCGACCCTGTCGGAGACATCTGGTTCACTGACACCGACTACGCCTACGTGATTGGCGTGTCCGAGTCGCCCAAGCAGCTGCAGCTTGCGACATGGCGTTACCGCCCATCGACGGGCCAAGTGCAAGTCATGGATACCAGCCTGGACTACCCGAACGGTATCCAGTTCTCGCGCGATGGCAAGACGCTCTACGTCGCCGACTCTGGTCTCGAGAGCTACAACCCGGTACCTACTCGTGGCGCAGGCGACTTCTACAACTACCCGATCAGAATCCAGTTCAACAGCACGGGTCCGCGCAACGTGTTTGCTTGGGACGTGGCGCGCAAGGGCCAGGACGGCACGCACCCGGTCATCACTGGCAAGCGCGTCGTCTTCCAGTCGCTCGAGGGCGCGCCCGACGGCCTCAAGATCGCGGCGAACGGGTACTTGGTCATCGCGGGCGGACTGGCTGCTGGCGTCGACATCACTGATGAGCTTGGCAACCAGATTGCTAGGATCCAGACGAGCCACCCGGTGGAGAACATTCAGTGGTCCGGGGACGACTTGAAGACTCTGTGGCTGGTGGGTATTGGAGGCATCACCAAGGTCGAGTTTGACCTCGCTGGCCCTGATCTAGCCAACTATTACAACTAGAGGTTTAGATGATACTGTACTTTTTCTACACTTTTTTTTTCTTTTCAACAAAATATGTATATAGTTGCGCTGTTATCATTATTGTATTTTACTTAGACGTATATAGAAACTGCAGATCTTTGGTGTTAGTCTAGATAGAGTGTACAATCCCATCATCCTGTACATAGTCTCTGATTATCTGATTATTAAATCCAATTAAACTGAATTACTTACATCATTAGTTACGTGAAGATATCTAACTTACTTACTATATAACTGATTATTAAAAGTATCCCTGTCACCACCTGCTTAGGCGTATATAGTCCGGGGAATTAAGAACCCGCGTTACCTAAGGCTGAGATTACCAATTCAATGTTAGCAAGCAACAAGGGGGCATTCCTAACAACTCTTCCCTTGTTGTTTGTTAGTTTAGCAAATTGGAGCCTAAGCACCTAACTACATAACTGCACTAGCGGTTCAAATGCCGTGAGTTAAGAGATCGATGCAACTTGGCGATCCAACTGCATCTGATTGACTAGGTTCGTATAGGTAAATATTTAGGCGCTTAATGCGCAAGTTAGACAATGGTAAGCACAAAAATGTCCCATCCTTTGGGGTTCAGTGTGGCGGAGGCCAGGGGTAGTAGGGCTTTTGGTGATCCCGCCCCTTTTCGAATTGACCAATCAAAATCCGAGACCCCTCCGAGAAGGGTAATTCTAGAACAAAATCTCTTGGGGGATCTTTAAGGTCACAGAGGGTAAGCTGACGGAGCTAGGGGGTTTTAGTATGTAGGCGGTCAAGCCAAGTGCCTACCAGTGCCTATCAATTCTTCATTGAATCCCCGGATATGCAAGCTGGTAAGTTAACTATAATCATGTCTGACTGGATGCATGTGTCTCTCTACATTTAGTATCTGGGCCTCCCGAAATCTGACAGAATAACGGTCAGTTTCTATTCTGCTGACTCTGACAGATCGTATCCTTCCACATAATTAGGTAATGGCGCTGATGTAGTGTATGTTTGAATAATAAGAATTATAGTCGATTTCAATTCCATTAAAATGGATTTAATTGGGTTTATTGGGTAGTCGTTATCTAGTTGCACATTTACGGTTACATCAATTAAGAGAGGTTAGGTTACCTTATTTTCAACCTGACGTTTAGAAGATGCGTGTAACTAGTAGTTGTGCGTTAAATGTTTCTTATTCAATCTCATGGAATTAATTATAAGCAAGTAGGTTATCTAAATCAATTTACTTGTAGAATGAACAAGGCCACCAATCAATTGGCAATTTACCCATGTTTCAATTCCTTTCAAAGCTTTCTTGCATGGATCTACTAGAGACATCTGCATCCAGGTCGCAATGTAGGTTAGAAGGAAGCTGACTACATCGAAGGCTGTTTGTCCTTCCACCGCCCCGTCAGTCCAAAATAACAGTGTTACACACATGTCACATAAGCTGAATACTAACTACCTAGCCTACCTAGCCTAGGTGTTATTATTAAGCGCTGCCATTTATAATCAATTGACTTATACTCCCTTGCGCCAGACTTTCTATATAAGTCGGGTCAAGCGCTACTTTCATACCCAACATCTTGAAAGAGAACACACACTCACAACAAAGACACTTACACCAATACCTCTATCACATCAAGATTTACATCTTCATCAACTCTCTCTCTCTCTCTCAACTTCACCACCTACCGCTAAACTACCTCCTCCACCATCACCAACACTACTATCTCAATAACAACTCTTCACCACCTTACTCTTTTCAAGATGATGTCCTCATACAACCTCCCTGCTCCCCGCAGAATCACTGCCTCCAACTTGCCCCTCCCCTCCCACCACGCCAACGATGAGCACGCCGAGCCCGGTGTCGAGGTCAAGGACGAGGCCCTCGAGTGCCAGCCTCTGTTCGACGGCAGTCTAGTGCGCGCCGTTGTCGCCACCAGCAAGCAGATCCCCACCACCAACGACGGACAGTAAGTCAAGACTTCCAATTTCATTCGTTCAAAAAAAAAAAAGACATACCTACTTATACCTCTCTTCCAGCGGAGACCTTGCTCTCGATGACATCCCCGGCGCCGGGATCGTCCTGCCCGGTGGTCTGAACATGTACTACCTCGACATCGCCCCCAACACCGAGGGCACCCTGCACCGCACCACCTCGACCGACTACGTCGTTGTCATCTCCGGCAAGCTCAGCCTGCTGACCCCCAAGGCCGAGTCCTACCACATCAAGGACGGCAAGCCCACCTGCGGCGAACTCGTCGAGACCGTCTGCCAGCCCGGTGACGTTGTCGCCCAGCGCGGCATGATGCACGGGTAAGTTTCCAAAGCGGCCCCCACCCCTCTCCCGCTGTTCTCGAAATTTCAACATGCTGACATATTTTCTTTTAGACTTTCCAACCGCACCAACGAGTGGGTTAGGGTTCTCGCTGTTGTGCTGTCTTCGGCCCCCAACAAGGTTCCCGTTGAGCAGGCCGGCAGTCACAAGGAGCTCGCTGACCAGTGGCTCGCGTAAAGCTGGGCTTTGGGACTACAACTCACTTGGTCTTGCTGCCGAAGATATTATCTTCATGATTATTAGGGTGTAGATATTGGGAAAATGGAACTTGGTTGGGTGTTGTGATTTTTGAAAAAATGGCTTACAAAAAATAGATTATATGACTTTGATATGGAGTTCCTATGAATTTATATTGAACTTGTTTCGTCTCACGTCGCTCGTAGTGTCAAAGCAATCCCATATTGAATTCTTGTAATCGTTCACTCTGGTAAATGTGAGGCAGTGATATAGTAACTAGGATCAAATAATTTATGATTTAGTGACATCGTGGTATACTTATACTTTTGACTATGAAACTAATAGCGGTCCATGTATACTTTGACCTTAAGTAGCCCCCCCTCCCCCCTTTTTTCCGGCGCATCCCCTAAGTCATCACGTACACGATAAAAACGCCTTCCTAGTCCAATCTAGTCCATTTCGCACAACCACATTGAATCTTCGATCGGCAGCGATAAAATCTCCCCTGAGCTGTGCGTATGTTTTACTCTCCTCCACCAGCATAGGTTCTTCACCATCCGAATCTTCATTCCAGATCCTCCACCCCTCTTCTCTATCAATCTTCCATTCCAGTACCACAGGCGGGTAGCTGTCTTCACCTCCTCCTTGGTCTATTTGACCGGAACTATCTAATGCTAGGACGAAAATATCCTTGCTAGAAGTCCTTGAGGACCGGTACAATATCCTAGGGCTACGACTAGGTGTCGAGTTAGGGAAGAATATGGGGTTGGCCAGAGTTCGGATCTGCATCTCTTCCGACCCAGGTTGACTCTCTCCTTTAAGGTGGAATCTTGCCACCTTGGGATTGCAGAATAGCAACGGTAAGCATAGATAAAGCATATCAGGATCCCAGTGTGATAGAACGTATGGTGCCCGAAGTCTGTCAATTGGCAATCTGAACTTGTAAGTCAAGCGCTGGGTCTCAGCGCACGGCTGCAGGAAGCTATCCTCGCCTGGCTCCCCGAATGGGAAGACAGACAAGAAAGCTTGGCAAGTAGACCCAACGCCCCCACTGTCGGAAATCATAATTAGCAGGTAGTAGAGATATTTGCCGCATGGTGAGAAGCGCATTTCTATAGAAATTCGTCAGTGAACTCTCATAGCTACAGGGCCTCATGTAATCTGTTGCCTCTTACCTCGGCATTCGATAGGTGCCGACACACTTGCAGCAGCAGGCTCTTCTATCTCCAGACAGGATTTGTGTCCTGTACTCAAATCAATAACCTGAAGCTGGCCCAAACGCAGGGAATACACTGCAACCTGACGCAAGGGATGGAAAGCACAAGATATTTGTTGGCCAGTCGACTGTTCAGTCCAAGGAATCCAAAGCGGCTTTTCGCCGCTGCAGCATATTACCAAGCAATCAGACGCCATGGTCTCGTGGTTGGTGTCGTGCTCCAAATCGTCGCTAGACTCATCATCAGAGCTGCTCCAATCGTGTTCTGAGTCTGAATCGGTGTTGTACCCCGAATCCGACTCTCGTTTCTTCGTCCCTCCGAAACCCGCATTTCTAAGGTGCAATGAAAATGCTGAATAACGATACGTTCCAGATTGTGACTCTACGACAAGGTGCCACTGCTTTGTGAGATCTTTGGGGTCTTCTAGTATGAAACCTGGTTTAGTTGCAGTGAATGCCACCGTCTCTCCACTGGAGAAACGTCGCGCATCAAGGCTCTGTAATGAGAAAGACCATATTACAGAGTGACTGGAGGATGATGTCTGAGTGTTGTAATTGAATCGGATTAATTCTCCCGGTTTCTTGTGGTCTGGTGCTAGCATGGTGATAATGCCGTGTTCTGATGGCTCGCTAGCAGAAATAGGACCTTCTTGCCAGCATGCTGTGCTTTCATCTAGGTACGTTATCCGGGTGTATAGCTTCGACTTGCGGAAAAAGACACTCTCCAATGTTGGAGTAAGAGACTTTTTAGGTGCATTGATGGTAGACATTCTGATCATTTTTGACATCATCGATGCAACCCCGGGAAAGGTATCCTTTCCCATTCCGTCAATCATGCACTGGTCGCTTGCCTCCGGGTATGAAACAAGTACTTCATGCCATTCTCTGATAAAGTCGTAGAACTTTCGAGAGATACGGTATCCTTCTGGTTTATAAGCCTCAATCCAGTGTGGCAGTGGAATCGCAATATTATCATTAATATCTAGTGTTCCTCTTTGAGTCCCAGGCACAAACGAAGTCCCACCGATTCCCGTGTACCGAGCGAACAGATGAGGTCTCACTTTGAGTTGCACCGCGAGGCACGTCCAGAACGATAAGCTCTCAGAGAATGATTTGACTTCGGAGAAGAGCTCTGTTGAATGGTTAATATGTTGGAGATGTTCAAACCAGAATGCTGCAGAATACCTCAGGAAAGCATGCTCGTCGCGGTTAGACAAGACCGTGGGCATGTCTACCTTGGCTTGGTAGCGCTTGAACTGAAGGTACTTTAAGCAGCTCCGCCCAATTTCCAGGTGACCTTCTTTCTCGTCAATAAAGAAGTATCGTAAATCAGGTCGATTTGATGCTATTCCGAGCTTCTCCGGATCTTCTTTTAAGAAGTCCAGCACGGATTTATGAACAAATTTTATTCTACAATCATCATTTTCATCTTCGGAACTCTCCAAACGAATCAGGGATCCGCCAAGGGATTTGACGAGCTCAAGACTTGGAACACGACCTGGCTGGTAGTCATCGTACCTTTCTCCTATCTTGATGGCTAGAGCATTACGCAGTTCGTTGATAGTGAGTGGCTTTAGTGTGCATACTAGGAAGACGAACATCCGCCTAAAACATAAAATTAGATCATCATAATCTTTATAGGAGTCTATTAACACATACCTTGCTAGGTTCCGTTCGAGTTCTGTCCTCGTAGAAAGGTTATGAAGACAGCGTGTGTAGCAACCAACCAATCCCAGGGGGAACTTATTTAATTCCTCTATGATCTCGTCATTGCAAGTAACTCCGTTCCCACAGATAATATCGAACATGAGCTTAGAGTAAAGGAAGTTCTCCTCTGATGTTGCAGTCCAGTATTGAATGCATTCCACGCATTTCTTTGAAACCAGTTGATTCTGTTGGGCGTCAAGGAATGTTGTAATATCCCTCATGATCACACCTGGAGCGGGGCTGATCTTCATGCACTGTATGTCCTCCATGAAGTCTCCAATAATTGGCAGATCGCAGCTGGTGAAGAACCATTTTGTTATGCCGTATGTCTTGAACTGGATGACTTTACGAAAGAGTTCGAGGCATTTCCTCACATCAGAGCACTCATCCAAACCATCAACTATAATATGAACCTTAGGTATCGCTTTGATAAATTCTTGCATCACTTCGGTTGCTATCTCAAGATCTTGCAACTGGTATATGTGCCTCTCGACTTCTTGGTGGTATTTCTGTTTTACTAGGTCCGGAACATTGCCTGTGATTGACCTAAGTTGAAGGGCTATTGATCGAATAGCACTTAATGGGCTGCTTCTAGTGTTGTCATCGAAAGAGTAGCGGTAGTATACGAACTGGTCTGTTCTTTCGAGGTGATGAGCTATCGCAGCGGATAGGACTGTTTTCCCGGAACCAGGTGGTGCATTATACCAAGCCACGACATTCTTTGAAGCTTTGTACCAGGATTCGAAAATTGAATCCTCAAAAATCCAGTTACAAGTACCATCCTGACGCATATTACGGCTCTCGACCAGATCATTTTGACAAAGCAGTTTTGAGGCATCTTCTCCTCCCATGATCCACTTGGCTATCCTTTTTGTCAGATGCACTGGATTCGGAATTAGCTAATTAGTATTGAACGATTATATACTATGAATATAGATAGAATAAGAGAATAGTGGTTCGCTTGATCTGAAATCATGTATGAGTGCTTACATGCTTGGTTCTCTCGAGACTCAGTAGCATTGGTAGCTTGAACCAGTGCTAGGACTGCTTGGGAATTCCTCTGTAGCTTATCAAGGCATGTTTTCCATTCTGATTCTATGGGGTTTGCCAGACTGGAAGCTGAAATTCTTATGGCTGTGATTACTGTTAGGATTGGATGTGTAAATACTTTTTGGAGATGGCGAAGACACACAGTTTCGACTCAAAACTTGAGATGCTCTATTCCAGAATCCAATTATTGTCTTATATACGTCAAGAAGCAGCTCCTGGACGTCTTCTGATGTCTCGTATGCAACTGACAACTTATCGTAATATTTTAGGTTTCTTGAAATTTCAACCATGATGTCGACAATTTTGTTAAAAATTTCTGGGAGTGCGGCAGCCAGGTAGAGCACAAGGCGTGCTCCTGAGAATGCGACCTGAATTCCAATATGAGCCTCCTGGACAAGATTACCGCAAGTATTCATAAGACTGGCAATGCTGTTGACAAAAGGTTCAAGTTTTAAGCACAGCTTAAGGGATTTGCTTGTTTTTCGTTTGGTAGTCTCTAACACTTGGATATAATCGGATAGTTCTTTAGCATATTTCGCGCATGCTTCATGTCCGCTTATACCGGATAGATCATTTCGGACCGTCAGCACTTTCTCGTAGAACAGGGTTTTCTTTCCTTGGTCATGCTCTAGTTCCAGTATCCATTGCCGCAAGGCTCTGGAAAATGGAGTCTCAGGCTGTGATGTACTAGTCATGCCGGGACTCGTTTTCCTTAAGCTGCAACATGACAAGTAAGAAATGATGTGACAGATAAAGGGATACAATAAGCGCAACAGTCCCCGAGGAATAGAGAGAGTATTTCAGGTATAAGGTAGGTAAGCTTTTGATGTGTGCCATGTGATATTGGGTTAAAAGCTCTTCTCAACGGCTTGGCTGAGTAAAGAGGGATAAGATGATAAGTCGGGTTACCATCGATACGTACGCCGCATTATAGCATATTGCTCGGATGGGTGCGTGTAATATGTAAGAGAAGTGCTAACAAACCGGGCGATATTACTATTTCAACGCAAGGCTGTATTATGAACTAGTTATTAACGATGACACAAACCTGATTATGCAACCCAGAAGTATAGGTACAATAAAATTTGTACGTACGAGTTGACGTAACTATCTCCCGTGAAAGGTTTGTGATCTCCCGTAGGTTCCCATTTCGTATTCTTGTTAGCACAGATTTTGTAGTGTTGACTGCTGAGTTAAGAATAAAAGCCAAAAAGTAATAGATATATGTCACGGGCTATATATGAGCTAATAGCCAACAAGCTATTAGCGTTCGCTTTTGCTTGACAATATACAATAGCTAAGTTAAACTGTTTATTTGCAGATGTAGAGCATTGCTTATTAGGCAACAGCAGTCCTGGCTGTTATCTTAATGATGACTCTATCACCAAGGATGTCAATACACGCCGAATAGTTTGATTGAAGAACATGTGAATATTGACCAATAAATGGTCGTCGTGGCAGATCTACGCAACTGATTTGTACATACAAGTAGATCATATACTTTTGCACTTTCCTGAGCCTCCTATCCCATCCTTCGATATTGTGAACCGATCAAGCTTGCTTACGTGTCTACCACACACGTAGATCCTTATATATGACATGTCACAATTGGTTTGGAACAGAAAACTAAACCGAGAAACAAAATTCTCTACAAGAACCGAGTGCTCATTGTTCTCCGATTCTGTATTATATATATTCCCTCCAGCCGCGAGAAAACATTACATTTAGCTACCTGCCTATTCTTTTAAGCTCTACATGTCGATATAATACACAATATAAAAACCTAACTTCCAAAGGTACCGGCCAAACGATTTCCATTCTGGCACTAAGCTAGTTCGCGCCACGATGGCAGATCGTGGGAAACAATGCGAAATTCAAATACACAATATCCCTTCAAGAGGGGCCAGCACTATTAAATATGGCCTCAAAAGTCTTAACCCAGAAGGGAACTCATACGCTATAGTTCTCGAAAGACGGTACAAGGAGAACAATATGCTCGAAAGCACAGTATTACAGATCAACTCGCCGCATTTGCTCAAAATCTTCAAGTCGGTTGTTAGGTACTATCCTGCAATACCCGCCAATTTTAATTCCCCGTTCCAGATGAAAGGCCCATTTCAGATGCTATTCCACTACTGGGATGAGCTACATGATCAATTGGACAATGATGCACTAGGAGACGATGCACGGATGCACCTAAGGCTTCTGCTTGAGTTCATGAAGACTGAAATGGGTCCAAGTAAAGAGCAATTGGAAACCATGCTTGAGTGCGACGTTATTGGCTTCTCAAACATGTGGACTATATTCAAGCCTGGTTGCTTGGTTTACACCGAAGTGAACTCTTATCCATGGGTTCTCCGACTAGAGAAGACAGCATACGAGGAAAACAGACAGGTAGGTAAGTTCATGGAAGTCCATTGTGTACACACAGACTACGATGGTCACTGCTATGGACAAGCTACATGTATCATTCACATTATCCAAAAGCAGCGTTTTGCAGCCGACAATCCTAGCAAAATTGCCGAACTGAATGTGAAACCTTTTAAATGGGTTGAAACAGAAGACATGCAGGAAAAACTCTTGGAAAGGGGTATGAGGTTTCTAGGTATAGGAGGAATTCAAGTGAAAGCCTATGATGGGCTCGCTACGTACAAGAAAGACCCTCCAAGTAGTTGGTATGATCCAAATATGGATAAATTCAACGCTGTTTGGCCATCTTACACGGTGAGAATACATTCTTTCTAGTCGTTGTAAGATTCATTTACTGATCTGACTTAGGAGACTGGACGTATAGTTCTAGACCCAAAAACCTTCAAAGAAGAAAACTATTCTGAAGGAGTTTCCGTGTTCCCAATGAACACCGACGAGAAACAGATGCGCCTTCTTTGCCCACCCTACGCTTATGGGTTTTCCCTCTCCCGGAAAATGTGGTGCAGGTTTTACATTGACAATATATATGACATCACTTGGAACAGATCAGCGCTGGATGGCTTGGTCCTCAATGAGGAACGCAAATCCATTCTGCAAGCGCTAATATTCTCCCATGAATTCCCAGATACTCCACGAGATCAGACAAAACATAAAGGAAAAGGGTTGGTGATGCTGTTACACGGTAGCCCCGGGAGTGGGAAGACTTTGACCGCAGGTTGGTCATAATGAATCTCCGAATTGTATCTACGTGTATCTTCTAATATATCAAGTCTAGAATCCGTGGCAGAAGCAACTCAAAAACCTCTCATAACAGCTACGTTAGGAGAGCTTGATCAAGAGAGAAAACCTCATTACTTCGAAATGCGTCTAAAACATATACTCCAATATGCGACTACATGGAGGGCGGTTGTTCTATTAGATGAAGCCGATGTCTTCCTAGAGGGGAGATCAGAAGCTGTTGGCGACGCAACAGGCCACAACGCTCTCGTGGCTGTATTCCTCAAATATCTAGAATATTTCCCAGGAATCATATTCCTAACGTCAAATCGTGTTCTCGTTTTCGATAAGGCTATGAAATCCCGTATCCACCTCGCTCTTGAGTACAAGGCCCCAGACTATGATATCCGGCGACGTATCTGGACGCAATATCTCTCAGCTATCCCACCAAGCGAAATTGGCCTAGACATCGAGGAAGATATGGACCAGTTCCTGCGCGATGAAGTCAACGGTCGTGAGATCGCCAATTGTATCAATACCGCGAGAACTCTAGCTCGCTTTAAAGGCGAGAAACTGGTGGCCAGGCATATCCACATGCTACTAGAAACAAGGCGGGAGTTTGATACAAGCCTCAACAAGATGCGTGCCAAGCGGCAGCAAACAGATATGGCCAAGGACGGCATTTTCCCAATTGCCAGAAGAGACACGTTTGAAGGAAGTGATGGTTAACAAGGTGTGCGAGTGTGCGAAGAAATGATACGTCGATATTCTTATGTTCTTAGATACGTTTCATATTGGTTCACGATTCCTTTTGAATCTAGTCAACTTACCCCCTGCAATAGGCCTGTGAACGCCTTTCAAAGAGCGCTCGACCGGCTTTTCCTTTACTATGAACCCAGTCTGAATGTAATAGATATTCGAGACATATCTATATAAAACTGTCCTTCAATTCATAATATTTTTAGAGCGAATTATTTCGTAAACTAGAGTGTTAGAATTTGATCATTGGTTAGAGACACTAACTTCAAATTGCCTCCTTGCATTTAATAATGTCTTGGCGACGACCGGTTCTTTATGAGCCCAGGCCAGGGGAATCCTTCCTAAGACTCGGACTAGGTAATCCGTAAAGTGGCGGGCGCTAAGCTTTGGAGGAGCAGGATTATTGTGGTTTTTCGAAGACAACCTGGGGAGATTGTCTCTTCGTTTAGGGTGCTTATGTTACCTGCATATATTACAGAATTCGATCACATTCGAGAGTCTTGCAAAGCTGCTTACAGCCTGCCGTCCGGAACCTATTTACCCCCGCTTTGGCGGTTTATATAAAATACTGTTGCACTGCACGCACGCTCTCAAATCACGTCTCCGGTTTCCTTTCAGCCTGAATCACACTCGACTGTCAGTCGAAAAGAAAATGACGACAACGGATCACATAGACGTTTGTCAAGTTGCTTATGAAGATATACCTGCTTGCTTCGGAGTCCTCTCAAAGAGCTTTGGCCACGATGCACCGTTTTTCGATATATACTTCCCGAATCACGATACACTAGGGGGGCACGGCCAGGGCTCCCAACGTCTAGTGGCGTGGAAACAGTCTTGCGACAATTCCACATTCTTGAAGGCGGTTACGCGCGATAGAGAAGGGGGGCGGGAACGTATCATCGGCTTCGCCGTTTGGACGTTTATGAAGGAAGCCCCACCGGCGGAGCTTGTCAAGGCGGAGAATATTCAGGAGGTCTGGCCCAACGAAGGGGACCGCGAATATATGAGTCGCATATGGAGAAGCTACGTGATACCGCGAACCAAGGTTATTAAAGATTCAAATGGAAAAGGAGTTTACGGTAAGCTTAAATACCCAGGCTGGTGAAATACAGATATGGTGTTTACTCACCTCCTGTGAATAGTTTTGGAACTGTTAGGAGTCAATCCAGAGTATCAACGCCAAGGTGCTGGTTCTTCTCTCGTCAAGTGGGGCACTGATGAAGCAGACAAGCATGGAGTAAAGGTATGTTTCTTTCAACCTTTAGGTCTCTAAATAATACTCTTTTACAGAATAATTGACAATACCATGATATAGGCTGTAGTCGAAGGTACTCCAGTAGCACGACGACTCTACGAGAAATGTGGCTTTCTCTTAGAGATAGAAGAGATGGCATTCGACGACATTGGAGAAGAATTCAGCGAACGAAGGAAACCAGAACTTCTTTTTATGGTGCGAGACCCCAGATAACGGAATGGATATCAAAAAGATGTTGAACACTTGAACTGGCGGACAAGCCTAATATTTGTCACGCCAAAATAGTATAATCTCTACGTTTAAACGAAAATCCTTCCTTAAAAATCATGTCACAACTAAAGTACAGTTCCCCGTTATTACAAGAAAGTGTACCTACCTAGGTACCTAGGTAAGCAAAAATGACAGTTATCAGAAGCTATTCAGATTTTATATGGGTACAGTAATGGAACTATTTGTTATTTACAAACGTTTCCATTAGACTATCATTTCCTTTACTTGTCGGTACTTCCATATTTAAAGACCCCTTCTCTTGGATAGTCGTTTTTGAGTTTCCAACACCTTTCTAATGCCCGGGCACGCTGCTTTGATTGCTTCTGCTATTTCATCCGACTGGCATTTATTCAACCACAAAACAGCCATATCTTGGTCCAAGGGACTCATGCTTTGGATCTTATGACGTGCATAGCTCGACAAGACAGCGTTAATGTGATTGTCCTTTGCTCTTTCGGGCATTCTTAATTGTAAAAAAGCATTTGGCTCACAGATGATAGCATAGTCAAGGAACGATGTGACGGGAACTGATGTGAAAAGCTGAATCTAATTAGGTTAGTCCACTTGCAATTCTTCTCCCCAAGATGGCCGCATGAGAACACTTGCTAATTTGTCGATCTCATCCACATATCTGATAATGAATTCCATGGGGCGAGATTTAACAAGGTCGATTGAGCAGATGCAGGTGTAAATTCTAACGAAGAACTCGTATGAGTTAGCTATTTTCAAATTCAAAACTTTCATCTATATTAGAAGAGAATTAGAGATACGTAGAAACGGGTCGAAGGAAGGTTTTGTCTCGGTCAATATCCTATTCCACATTATAGGAGACCGTATATAATATCTTGTTGTTCTATACAGGTAGCGTACTACACTGCCGTGCTGAGTTCGGCGAGATGGTTAGAGACCTCTCGGTGCTAGAGACGTGTCTACCGCGGCAGGCTCAGTTGCTTCCAGCAAGCCCCTACATCGGCTATTAAGTCGTCGACGCATGTTCTCCTCCATATCGTTCGAGCTCTCAAGGCTCAACTGTTCTATTTTTGCATCTATACCTGCCATGGGGTTTTCATCATCAGCAAAGAACAGAGCTAACAATGTTAAAGGGGCTATTTCCTCATCCCCCATCATTGTTACATGGGCTTCGACAAGTTGAAACAACTCGAAAGCATGAGCACGGTAGTACGGATCTAGGCTCTCAATTATTGTATCAAAGAGTCCCTCAAGCTCCGATGGCAGATCGTCAAGACGACGTTGTAGGTCTGATATACGATCTGAATTAGAGAGTCCTGTCAAAAGCGATCTAACCACCAAGTTAACCCAAAGAAACACCCCGACTGCCTGGTCGACAATATTGGCAATGAGGTCAAAGGCAAATTTGAAGTTCTGATTTTTGAGCTTTGAGAAATAATCATTGCCCGTCAAATGGTCCGAAACATACAGTGTGATAATGGTTGAGTAAGATATTCCATATTAAGACTCAGTTGCCCGTTGAAAGCTTCTTCAAAAATCATCCACGGCCGACTGGAAACACAGACCTTGGCGTGAGGAAGTTTCTCCATCCACAAGATGAGCTCAATAACTTCTTCAGTCTCTTTGGTTCTTGTTCTCTCTTGGGTGTCCTCAAGTTCGACCAACCCATCCACAACTACGAAATATTTTCGGGAGTTGTTTGATAGCACAGCTTTTGAGGCATTCCTTAGTTCAAACCACGTCCATTCCCATAAGTTATTCGAGCGTCCTCCATTGTATAAATCGTATCATTGCTCAAACGCCTTAGGGGTCAAGTCCTAGTGTCGAGTTGTTTGCGAATCTACTCGACTTTATCTGCGAGCGCACGAATCTCAGCCTCTTTCCAAACGCATGCCAGAGCCTGAATGAAGGTATCCCATTTCGTCGTTCGTTCCATAGACATGAGTTTCTGGACTACATCTAGAAGTTGTTGTGAGATCATTTGGCCTTCCCTACTCAAGGATTCCAATTGTTTTTCAGCTTTAGATTTCTTTTCAATACCCGGCACTTTGGGAAGAAATTCCGACTACTCGGCCAGTCATATCCTTGCTTGGCCTATGATTCTATTAAGCAAAAGCGCATGCTAATAGCTTACCCTGCTATTACTTTGAAAACGTCCACGACTAATACCCCTGCTGTTCATTAAGCAGCATACGTAGCATATCGGAGCCTTTCATCATTCCACCATTATTCGTATCAAAGAACCATAGGTTTTCTAGGGCGCAAGGCCAGGGGACTCGTTCTACAGCCTTGTGCCATGCCCCCATCCCATCTGCACAAACCACATGAATCTCCTCCACGTTTACCCAACTCCGGAGTCTCTCTTTTTCAAAGTGGTAGAACCATGTCTTCTGGTATTCGCGCTCGAACCTCAGCCGCTTGATGGATTTTGCGACGTGTTCAAAAACGTGGAACATGGTGTTCCCAATAGAAACCATATCGATGTCCAAGTTGAGCCACACATAGCGCGAATCGAGGCCTTCGGCGACGTTGGCCCTGGTGTCAGCGATCTCGGAGAAGGCCTGCTTGTATAGACCCAAGTTCCGAGCTTCTGAGCAGGTTTGGAGTATTGCCGGAACTGGCGTGGGCGTGATAAGCTTTTGGACACTTCCGTAGCATTTATATACGACGCGGACCTCTACAATACGAGGCTCCACTGTCGAGGCCCAGATGTGAAGGCGAAGCTCGATCGGGAGGTGTGAAAATAAATGAAAGGTGGACATCGTTGTTGGTTCCTAAGAGCAGGGCTCAGCGTAGGTAGACAGCGAAGTGAGTATGCGGCTCGTAACTCGAAACGGAAGGAGAAAGGCTGCCAACAGCTATTAATAGTCAGAGGATAGCATGTGAGGAAATATATGGATGTTGGTTCTGAAGTGAATAGTTAGCTTTAACATGATTTTATTTACCACTACGCTGACGAATCTCATTCACCTTTGTGACCTGTATATGGTCACCCGTCTTTGATATCTAGGGAATGGTATCTACAAAGACATTGTTGGCCCCTCGCTGAGTATCGTCTCACAGCCGCTGTGGCACAAACTTGCTCGAACTGTTACATGCTACCCTTTATACGATCACACGCCCGGAAACTGTATAAGCGGATAGGGAGCGTAAAGTGTCGTTGCAAGGAGGAACCTGCTTATTCGGTCTTGACTCAGACTCTAGACTACAACTAGACTAACACCGATATGAGCCGTAAGATGAGATATGCTTGGCGCCAAGCGATGAAAGATGGAAAGAAGAAAAAAAACAGAAGTAAGCAAGCGAAGAAAGATCACTAGTTATAACCGTAATCTCTGCCCATGATTCCAACCATCGCTGGACATCCGTTCCTCGTCCTACCGCCGATCGTCCCTCGTCCACTCCTCGCGCCATGAAGGCCTCCCTATTATTCCTGCTCGTGGCGCTCCGCAGCGCCTGCGGGACCGCCACCCCACAGCTGCAATGGGATCCAGCGACAGCTGCAGACTGCGTCGAGTGGTACAACAACAGCGCGGGCGAGTCATGTGAGTACGTGCGCGACTACTTCGGGATCACGGCCGAGGAGTTCCACGCATGGAACCCCTCCGTCGGGCTGGACTGCCAGCCCTGGGAGTGGCAGTCGTACTGCATCGTGACGCTGTCGCGGCTCAACAACACGACCCCGAGCACTTCATCATCTGCTTCTTCCTCGACGACAGCAAGAACGTCTACTAGCTCTACGGCCACCACCCCCGGACCCTCGCCTACCTCCTGGGCCGAGAGGGGGTGCTACGTGGAGGACCCCTCGCTGCCTATCCTCGAGGAGCGCGTGAGCCCCGCGGGCGGCGACGCCGCGCTGACGGTTCCCGCGTGCGAGAACGCGTGCTATCTCCGGGCGTACGTCTTCGCGGGGGTGCAGGACGGGAACCAGTGCTGGTGCAGCAGCTACGTGGCCGGCAACTGGGCGGACAACCAGACGGACTGCAACACGCCCTGCGCGGGCGACAACGAGACGTTCTGCGGTGGCAGGGGACTGGTCAATGTCTTCGGGGCTGAGGAGAACACGGCGTCGACTACTGCTACCGCTACCGCTACTGCTGCTGAGATCTCGGGGACGGCTACGGAAGCAGGATCTCCTGTCGGCGAGACGCAGTCGTCCGGGGCGATGAGGAATCTGGGGGTTTTCGGAAGGATAAGGGGGTTGGCTTGATTGGCTCATCTCTTGCTGTTTACTACGCTACGGACATAGACAAGCCTGATCGAATGTAAATACCACCGGCGGTGATGGAACATATGGCTATTGGGACTTGGCTACCTAGGGCGTTGTAGAATGGCGCAGGAGGGGAACAGAGGAGGGGGTATCTCAGCAACACATCATGCACCACATAATCATAATGGGCTCCAAGGCGCCTAAAAATTAATCATAATAAGCATAAGTATCATTATGCTCTATAGGAACACCGAGTTTGACGGCGGACGTTCTGCCTTATCTCCACGCATGCTACATTATATATGTAAATATGATATATCTCACCTATATACTTCTGAAGCGGCTTATATAGGCATCGAAGCAGCTATATGGATATTACCGATCACTGCCTTCATCACGTGGTACGTCAATATATTTCCCCGGATATCGTCATTTCCACGTCTTTATCACACGTGGGCTAACACGTGTTCAGGGGATACATCAATCTCAGGCGTAAATCCTACCATAAACTGACAGTTTTCACGACTAAGTCTCCTTGTGGTGCTACATAAAACAAGGAACTCATAGAAGTAGTTCCATTCTTGTTCTTTCCCTGTTCTTCTCGGACTCATGCCATGGAAGAGCCTTCGCATGGCCACCAATAAAATGCTCTGTAGTCTATGTACCATCCAATCGTTCCCGGAGCATAATTTCCAGGAGACGTTGGTGGCGTTATGTTGTCGGACTTGTGTAATCTGGAGCAAACAAGGGCTTTGCGCTATAGAATATATTGACAGATTCCATGAGAAATATATGATGGGCAACTAATGTACTTGATAGTGCGACTTTGATATGTAGATGCGCAGGGGCCAAGAATAGCTATACCAGGCTCGCGACAATTACATGCTCCTATTTTGCCAATTGACTAATCGATGGCGACGTGCCCCTTTTAGTTTTATATGGAGATGTATGGTAGAACCAAAGCAGCCAATGGAAGTGATCACCAGGCGAAGAGCACGAAAGGCTGAAAGTCCCCCGTAGCAGCAGTCGAAACCAAACATCCACCATCATAGACGCAGGCCAATTCGCCAATGGGCTTCCCGTTCAGATAAAATAGAAACAACCCCTGACGACAAATCTTTCTGCAGCGTCACCGGCGTGTTCCAGCCACGGGGCTGCGTGATGTGGCACACCTTGAAAAAAAAGGGGGACCGGATATACTGATTCTGCCCAGACACCCCATCGCATTCCATCCCGCCGCGGCTGATATGAAACGAGGGAATTGGAAAAATATGCACTGCCGCCGAATTAGCTAGACGGGCGGGTTGGTTGGTCTTTTGGGGTTTTTCTTTTTTTTTTCTTCTTATAAGCGCCTCCCGCCGTTACACTGGCGACGCCGCCGACATCTTTACGTGGTAACTTTAAGGGAATATTAGTGTTTGGATGCACCCGCACGTGGGGAGTGAAGTAGGGGGGAGAGACCAGAAAAAGGCATCTGAAAAAAAAGGGGAAAAAAACAGGGAGGGGGCCGGAGCATAGGTCGGCGCTGCTCCGGGGATAAATTAAAGTGTAGGACGAGAGGCCGGGGGTCGCACGGCATATTCACGGGATATTCCTCTCCATTTTTTTAACCTCTAAGGGGGGAGGAGGGGGATAGGCGCTTAGGTTGCTCTATAAGATGTGGTGTCCTCGATGGAATGAGACAGAGAGGGTTGTCCATCCTGCGCTGCGCTGTGTAGCATCATTCCAAATTTATACCAACTCCGAAGGTCCCCCCTTTCTTACTAGGTCACAACATGAGAAAAAAAAAAAGGGCGTATAGTTGAGACATTATTATCGGTTATTATGTGGTTCGTGGCTTAGCAACGTTGTGGTTGGGGAAAAAAAGGGGGGAGGTCGGAGGTTTGCAGTATTGAACTTGCTTAGGCCTCTCTCCCGGTGGGATGTTCTGACCTGACTAGAGTTTCAGGTTGGGATTATTTTTGAGCATTGATAGAGAGAAAACATGTTGTTCATTACGAAGCTATGCTTAGGTATAGGTTGGGTTATGTCGAGGACATGTGAGTTTCCAAATTTACCAGTTAAGCGCTAGTGGAGTTATGTCTAATCTACTTGACTAAATTATATATCACCTAGTTGATGTTGTTTTGTTGTCTCTACGGTTATTGCCGTGGCACTATAACTATCAATCGATGTCTTATAAGCAGTGGCCCCTAGGGAGGAGGTTGGTGTGCTACGTAATCCCTGGGTTGGGCATAACTGAGTGTTACTTGACATCTGGATCTTATTCTTATTAGTCTTAGAGCGGAGAGGTTATGTAATATGTACGGAGTATACCTGGAGTTTATACGATTTGAGGATTAAGGGTTAATGGTTCTGAGGCGGTGAGGATACCGGCGGATGGCGGAGCGTACAGCATTTAGTGAACAAAAGATGGTCCTATTTGAACTAGGTTAAACCTAATGTTCGCTGACAGCACCGGACCAACAGCACGAACAAAAGTGAAAGTTAGCAGTTAACCTAGGTTAGTCTTAGTTTTAGTCTTCGGGATGGGGAATGTGGAGGTTTAATTGATACTTTTTGGGGGGAACTAGTTAAAAGGCCTATGCACCAATCAGGTACGGCCATCTCCAATCCTACCCCTCAGAAACCCATTCTAAACCCTACGTACGGTAATGTAATTGTATGTAGGCTGCTGGCTGGTAAAAACTTTAGGATAGATAGGCACCTAACTTAGAACAACTCCAGCCACCGATAGATTTTAGGTTAGCATCTTTCTTTTCCACCCCTCTTCCCTTTTTTTTTCCTGCCCCCCATCCATTTGATCCCGTTTGATCCCGTTTGATCCCCAACAACATGAAGCCATACCTAAGGTAGTAAGATTATAGGTCACTGCTTCACCCTTCACCGGTCTGCTTACATAGCAGTTCTGCAGCCTCACTCACATTTATATGCAATGGTTTATTTTCCATGCCGGTTAGATATGGCTGAAATGTTCGTATTTAAGAGATGACAATGCTTTCTTTTATATAAAAGATTTAAATGAGCTGCTTGCGATGCAGCTGAGATATGCAAATCCGACGTCACTGGCCTTCCCACTCAGGAAATGGTGCTTAGCCACGGCCCTGACCATTGGTGCTTTAGCCATGCCGGCTGTTTTAGCTAGTCAGGCAGGTCGAGGTCTAGTCCTTTGTCTAGTCCTCTGTTCTCTGTTCTTGTATAATAACACGAGACATCAGCACAAGACATGACATCCAGAACCTATCGACTAGGTTCAAGCTTGTTTCAAGCCCAACTGTTTTTTTGTTCGTTTCCTATCGTCGTTTCTAACCTAATAATATCAACTCGTGGGGAGGTTACACTGCTCTCATACGAAGCAAAACAAAAAAGTCAACAACCCTGGCGCTTGTCGAAGTTGGCATGTGGTACGGTTTGGCGCGATGATACCTTAAGCCATGAATTGGTAGCTTATCAGGGGGTTGATCTTGACGCCAGATGCAGTCCTCGGATGATATGATGAGGCGATTATTTGCCCTATCAGTGGGCTGTCTATGATGGAAACAAAACAAAAAGAACCTAGAAAGGGGAGAGGGTGGTAAAAAGGGAAAGGGAACAAAAAATAGAAATAATAAAAAAAACAATTTAGCCCTCGTGCTTTTCAGGGGTTGAGTTGATGTTGCACATTGACGACATCAAAACTTATCTACATACTAAACCCAGGTAAAGTGTGTAACCTATACGAAGTACATACTTAGGTACCTCTTCTACTTACATTTATCTAGGTTACTACATTACATAGTAGTACTGATGGTAAGCATCGGCATTACTTGACAAGACAGACGGATAGATAGGCAGACAGGCAGATATAACTCTGTGGCGGCATGTTCCTGACTAAAGAAAATAAAACCCCGCGCCGATACCTCCTCTTAAAGGCTCACCCAACAATGCAGTTAGTTCTTTTTCGTGGGGCCTGCACATACTACTTTACTACCTGGATTGTACATAATAGCACCACTTGGGTTGACTCACAAAAAGGTGCTCCATATTCATGCAGGTTCACCGTCCCCAACCTAATCCTCGGAATCCCATAGAACGACCCATATTACCGAATTCCCATGAACAACAACCTCGTCTTTTTTTTGGTCTTCTCTTAAACGCTGTGTCCACTGACTTGGTGAGATGTCTTAATTTATATGTCAGAAAAAAGATGAGGAGAAGAACAAGAAAAGGGTGAAGGGTAATTCTGCCATCTTATTTTACTTGGTGCATACATACGCATACGAATTGACAACTCATGACTTGTCCTTTTTTCTTTTTTTTTTGCGGACATTCCGCCGGACTCGATCTTGTCCCCGATTACTATCATACAATTTATGCAGCGAGCACAGATACGCTAACTGGGAACTTGTGTGAGGAAAGGGAAAAAAGCATGTGCTCTGCTGCAGGTCCAGAGTCCCTAAGCATGCAAGGTCTACTAGGTCTACTAGGCAGAGCAGGCAGAGAGCAGGCAGAGCAGGCAGAAGACGGCAGAATCCCCCTTCTGGTTGGGTAGATCCAACTTGAACGGTCCCTACTTCCCAGCGCTAATTTGTATGTGGCAGTTCCAATCTAGTTCGGTTCTGCTACAACACTACAACATAAGCTGTTGCACAATACACTAACAAACAAAACGTATATCCCTGGACCAGATAAACTTATCTGGCTGTTGCTATAGCCGTAAGATACAGGCTAGAGCCGGACAGATCGGATTTCGTCAAACTTGGGGGGGTAACCTTGGGCTTGGGCTGGCTATTGGGGTATCAAAGTACTATCAAATTCCCCTAACCTTATATACGTTATTGCCAAAAGTCCTTGATTTCCCAGATATAGAGCAGGTAACATGCGGGGATAATCCCGGTTTGAGTTCAGATATCCAGCTTCAAAACACATCCCGGACGTTTCTCATTCTTACTTTATTTTTTATTATAATTTTTTTGCCGAAATCATCTTTTTTTCTTTCTCCTCTCTTACCAAGTGAAGTTTTATGACTTTTTTTTTCTTCCCTTCCCTTTTCCCCTTTGCATAGATCTTTTTCTTCTACAAGCGCTCATAAAATTCGCTTCACTTGACTTGACTTCACTTCTTGTCTGTCCTAGTCCTGTATGTGTATGTGTGTATGTGTGTGGGTTTGGTCAAGTTTCCTCCCAGCCAATAATTTTTTATTGAAATTCACTCCCTTCCAACCAAGTTTTGACTTATCCTCCCTCGCTCTACTTCAGAACAGGAGTTGAGCTGAACTGAATTGACCTGGGCTGACTTGTCAAAAAGGTCTACCTAAGAAGCTTAACTAACATTCTTTCTTCTTCTCTTCCTTTTTTTACGGATTTTTTTTTTTCGATTTTAAAATCATAAAAAAAAGAAACCAAAAAAACTCACTTACATTATACCGTCCTCCATCTGGAATATCCCGTGGCCCGATTTGGAAACCAAAAAAAAAAAAGAGACAACCCTTCCTCCTCCTCCCCCCGCCAGTTTGTGTCGATCCGCCTACAATTGGAATCCAACTTTAGCAACAATCCCAGCACAGACCTGTCCATCTCTTAAAATTTACCGGACCCTAGCCTGTTTTCTTCTCTGGGTTAACCTACTTTAGTTTCTCACCTTTGGAACGTCTTCTCAACTTTCACCTCTTCTTCACATCTTACCCCCATTACCATCCATTGGTTGTTGTATATTATTCCTTCGTTCCCTTTGAGATCGGTTTTCCCAACCTGGAGCTTCATGAGTAATGATGTTTTAACGAGTCTGTTTATTATTGTAAGTTTATAGCAAATCTCATAATACCTCTAACATCCTTCACTGTTGAACTATCGTGAATCTGGTGGGTGCAAACGCAGTGCGCTAACAAGAAGTTTCGTGGTATAGGTGTGCTCTCCCTACCTGGATTCGAAGCTTGCTACGAGCGTTTCCTGTTTATAGATCTAATACTCGATAATAGACCACGTTTTCAGAAACTCAATTTACCCTGAAGGATTAATACCCTAGCCATCCGACCCGCCCTGTCTGGCCACCGCTCCTCGCCGAATTCACACCACTACTTGTCATTGCCATCAACCTAACACAGTCTCTTCCGGATAGGCAATTGCTATGATATTGTACATCTCCTAGGCTATAATTGAGTCTTTGCTATGAGTGAAGATCGGCCGTCGTCCAGGTAAGCCGGTTCTCCCCCCAACCCTCGCTGCGTTCCGTTTGTCCTGACCTGCCCTGTGTCTATAGCTTTGGTGACCCAAACGCTCAGCCTCCCACCCCGAAACAAACCCCAACCTCCGCTGCTTTTCCGAGCCCCGTTCTTGAAACCCCGAAGAACAATCGAGCCTCTTTCGAGGACTCGTCTGGTTGGACACCTCGTTTTGCCGAGGAATATTCTGTCTTCAACTCCACTCCGGGGAACCTACGTGGCTCTCAGGGTCCCTTTCTCGATTATCCCGTCTCCACGCCATACGACTCGTCCGAACCCAAACTCCCTATTTCTGCCGAGAACATTGCTGTTGAGATAGCGACCCATGTTAATCACTTCTCCTCCAACTCCAATCTGCCATTGCCTCCTGTCGACCCCTCCCGGCGGCTTCAGTCGTCGCCCGTCCCCTTATCCGTTGCCGGCTTCAACCCACCAGAACACGACTTTCAGAGTGTTGCCCACCCAAAGTCGGGCAGATCACAGTCGACAACTAGGCTAGAGATCGAGACCCAAACGGCCACGCCCCCGCCGTCTGCTCATAAGGGGGGACGGCGGCTTGCCCCGAAGCTCCAGACAGTCACCATGCAAAATGACGAGTTCGAACAGGACTTTATCGTAGGCGGTACGCCGCAGCAGCAGCACATGGCTACCTTCGCCACCACCCCAATTGATATGTATGGAGTTCCCCTGTCGGCGCCGGCTGCCGCCCCGGGTTTTGGTGACCACCGTCCTTTTTGGGATACGGATATGAGTGGAATGGATCTTGACTTCTCTGCTGGTGCTATGTTCCAGACTTCCGGCCACCGGCCTATGAACTCATTAGACTGGGGCAAGTCCAATGAAATGTTCCAGGAGACTAGACCGGCACCGCCTCCTCAAAACCAAGAGAATAACCCTCCCGCTAAAAAGGAGCGCGTTTTAGCCCCTAAGCCTCCCATGTCGAGCATTGACACAAGCATGGTGGACGCATCTATGTTTGGCCCCCCTTTCTCGGCCCCAGTCGATGACCCCTTCTCCATGATGAACCATGGCGGCGGCGGCGTCGACCCCGGGCTACTCTTCACCCGGCCACCATCCTCGGGCATGGAGCCAGCTCCCTTCGATATTATGGGGCAGTCATCGCTAATGCAGACTTTCCCTCCACCAGAGCCACTGCCGGCCCCCGCAAAACCGGCCAAGGAGTCGAAACGTGGACAGGTTCGTAGATCGGCGAGTACCAAAGAAAAGGGGGCTGGTAAAAAGATAGACCGTGCATCTGCAAGCTCTCCGGTGAAGTCTAATGGTCGTCCCAACATGTCACGAAGCGTTAGCGAGACACGTGGGCGGAAGCCTGGTAGTAAAGCATCGAATCTCCCTAACCTAGCCCCAGCTATTCGTCCCGGGCCCCCACCGAGTAATGTTAGATTAGCATCCCAAGTGGCCAGGGCCAACGGACGGACGTCTCCCTTAAAGAACGACCATAGCCGCCTATCTAGCTTGTCGTCGATTCCTGAAACTCTTGCGCCACGCACCCGGACCTCTGTTAAATTCACGATTGATTCTCGGGGACGAGCCCGAGCTGAAACCACGGTAATTGTTGACGATGATACAGAACCCAGAGCATCCTCGATGGGACCCCAAGGGCAGCGGCGTAGCCGCAGCCGGGGTTTGCACTCGTCTGATGACGACGAATCATCCACCGATGATGAACCCATTATCATTCCTAGCCGAAACAATTCTTTTGCTGTGCCAGCGCCGCAAAACCCGTCGGTCCCACGCCATAGCCGTTCGCCTCAAAAGCATCCAAGTGGACAGAGTGCTAGCAGTCTCGGAATCTACTACGATCTTGACTCTCCTCATAATGAGGAGGGAAGTGATGCAGAGACGATGATGAACATTCCTGGTAAAAGTAGCCGTGGCGATGCTGTCAGTGAATTGC
This sequence comes from Camillea tinctor, assembly GCA_022578605.1. NCBI lineage: Eukaryota > Fungi > Ascomycota > Sordariomycetes > Xylariales > Graphostromataceae > Camillea > Camillea tinctor. The sequence continues at coordinate 312,276 of MU394064.1, read as the reverse complement.
GCAAAGTGGTTGAAGATCGCCAGAAGAGAATAGCTTTAAACACAAATCAACGCTTCCTGCCGGGGCAGCCGTACAGCGCTAACCCGACCATGTCCTCGACAAGCATCACAGAAGCTAGTCTTCCCACACCTTCGTCTGATGGGGGTAACCAAATTCGATGTGTTTGCAATACAACCGATAGCCATATCGATGGAGATGGCTATATGGTCCAATGGTACATAGCAACCTCCCTTCCTCCCCCCTTTTCCCTTGCATCCAGATACCCTGAATCGCATGTGATAACTGACACGACTGTAGCGAATCATGTGAAATGTGGCTCCATGGTAAATGCATTAACATTACACGACAGACGCTCCCGCGAGTATATATATGTGCCTTTTGCGCGAACACGCCTAATGCCCACGGTATGCGTGGCCGCGAGATACGGAGAACCCAGGGAGGGTCGAACCCGCGCATCTCGGCCACATCGCCGCTGGCGCACAAGTCGTCGTTCAAATCATTTAGGTGATTTGTTCAAGGGTATTTTTTAAAGTTAAGTATACTCGGATTATAACCACAGAGGGAGATGTTCATCGGTGCATGGTTAATACCATAAGCCACGAATGGATTACTACTATGCTGAAGGTTTTGTTTTTCTGGAAAGGGAAATGAGGAAATATAGAACGCTGGTTTTTTTTTTTGTCGGGAATATTAGAGACAAGATGGAAAAGAAGGAAAGAAGCAATCGATTAAGCAAAAGCAAAAGCACAAGATGATCTACCTAGATTCGATGGGATTATAGTATCCGAAAGAACATCGTCCTTTATATGCGCACGCATACACACACCACATACATATACATACCTACACACAGATAGTATGATACCCACCTCTTTAGTAGCATGCTTATTAGGCAATAAATAACAAGAAAGTCGGATATGTATTGAAGAACTTTGGAAGAAGAAATACGTCGATAGTTGTTTCCATCCATTTGAAGATAAATGCGTGACGCTTTTATATGTTTCTTTTTTTTTCCTTTTTTTTTACTTCTTATTTGGGTATGACATGATATGAATATTCTGACGATTTGATATTTCATACAGTCCACTACTGGAGTTCTAGTTCATCACATCAGATGAAATTAACATACGTCCGTTCAGGTACGTCTGTTTGTCTGTCTGTGCTTCGGTAAATCGGACGGATTAGACGGCAAAAAGAAATTTGGTTTGGTTTGGTTTATACTATAGACATGGATTAATAGTGCCCGGGTAATGGTGGGTTTAAGGTTTCCCGCCTTTGGAGAGCTAGGGGAGGAAAGGGAAGGGGGAGGGGGAAGGGGGTTACATAGGTACAATATATATGATAGAGTGTAGGGTAGATGGAGTGTAGGTTAGGTAGAGCTTAGGGTAGGGTAGGTTGGGTCCAGTTCCCGGCTTGGTGGTGATGGTGGTGGTGTGTAAGACCTTGAGAGCGCTAGATTTGGTGAGGGGGGTTGTGCATGAGGGAGGGGGGATATAAGGGGAGGGACGAAGAGGGCTGATGGGTTGGACTGGATTGGATTATAAGGCGGTTTGATTATATAAAGGAATATATTTTCTCTTTTTTATGGGAAGTAGGATAGTAGTTTTGGCATGTGCTATACCTATGTGTATGTGTGGAGGGGCTAGAACTTAGGAATGGAAAGTCGGAAAGATTTCAAGACTACTGGTCTAGCTAATTTAATATATAAATCACTTCGTATACGATATAGGTTATGAGGTATGCTGGTAACACATAGAGTAGGTTATGGTTATAAGGATAACCTATCACACGACAGCAAATTGAAAAAAAAGGTTGAGGTAGGCTAAGGTACGTACCTGAAAGCTCGCCGATTTCGGAATGGTGGGGTTAAAAGATTCCCGAGCTAAAAAAGCTCCCTTCAAGTAACGGCGGCGCGGGGCAAAGCCACCAAGCTTGAAGTCAAACCATCCAAGCCCATCATGAAAATTAACCCGCACCAAAAGCCCTTTCGATAGCTCCGAATTAAAAACTTGCCCAATACCGGTAATCGGGGGAGGAGAGAGAGATGGGATTTTGTTGAGTTTATAATTCTTCAAAATACATAATTACCTTGCTATCTATCTTACCTACTTACATATTTTATCAGTATTATATTCCCATTATACCATACCTACTTATACCACTTACTACCACATCTTAAGAATATTCCTGAAAGAAAAAAAACAAAACCAATTGGTTATTTTCTTAAATCGATTACTTGCTATATACCCTATATATTTCTAAAGATATATCCTCTAGGACAGAAGACCGGAGCAAAGGAAAAAGAAATAGGAACCCGGAAAGCATATAAAAGACACCATGACGTCGCATAACATCGTGGTCTTTGGTGGTGACCATTGCGGTCCTGAAGTAGGCAACCCCTCCTTTACAGCTTTAAAGAACTCAATTGACTGACAGGATATAAATTGTCGTATAGGTTGTTGCCGAGGCCATAAAGGTATATATAATACGTATACCCCCGACTTCTACCATTCCCATTCCCAACCGAAGCACAGAGAACCCGAGTTGGAGTTGAGTCGAGAATTAAAGAATCAAAAATTGAGAATTGGAAACAGCCATTGACGGTGGAGAACAACAGGTCCTCAAGGCGATCGAAGCCAACGGCTCCTCAAATGTCACATTCAACCTCCAGGAACATCTGCTTGGCGGTGTAAGTTGATAGATGCCCTCTTTGGGGGGGGGGCGGGGGGGGGGGGGGGGCGCCGGGGGGCGGGGGGGGGGGGGGGGGGGGGGCGGGGGGGGGGGGGGGGGGGGGGGGGCGGGGGCGGGGGCGGGCGG
>MU394064.1:197143-309449 GCA_022578605.1 Camillea tinctor | reverse complement strand
CCCACTCCTCTTTCTCCCCCACCCCCCCACAAAATCTAAAAAAAAACCCCCCCACAAAACTCTTGGGGGGTGTTCTTTTTTTTTGCCCCCCTTCCCCCCCCCCCCCCCCCCCCCCCCACATCATGTCCCCCTTTTCTTCCCTTATTGATCATATTATACTGCAGTGCTCCATTAACGCCCACGGCACACCCCTCACCGACGCCGCCCTCGACGCTGCCAAATCCGCCGACGCCGTCCTCCTCGGCGCCATCGGTGGCCCCGAATGGGGCACGGGCGACGTGCGTCCCGAGCAGGGTCTCCTACGCCTGCGCAAGGAGATGCAGGCCTACGGCAACCTGCGGCCGTGCTTCTTCCCTGCCGATGCCTTGGTCGACTACTCGCCGCTGAAGGCTGATGTGTGCCGCGGCACCGACTTTACCGTCGTGCGGGAATTGACGGGTGGGATTTATTTCGGTGAACGGAAGGAGGACACTGGCGACGGCTTCGCGCAGGACACAGAGCCCTACTCGCGGCCCGAGGTGGAGCGCATCGCGCGCCTGGCCGCGCACCTGGCCCTCGCCCGGAATCCTCCCGTCCCCGTCTGGTCCCTCGACAAGGCCAACGTGCTCGCCACGAGCCGGCTCTGGCGCAAGGTCATCTCCGAGGTCTTCGCCAACGAGTTCCCCCAGCTCGAGCTCCACCACCAGCTCATCGACAGCGCCGCCATGATCATGGTCAAGAACCCGCGCGGCCTCAACGGCATCGTCGTCACGAGCAACTTGTTCGGCGACATCATCAGCGACGAGGCCAGCGTCATCCCCGGGAGCATCGGCCTGAGCCCCAGCGCCAGCCTGAGCGGTATCCCCGACGGAAAGACCAGGTGTAATGGTATCTACGAGCCTATCCACGGTATGTTTCTCTCTCACGTCCTAGTAACCCCTTCTCCCATAAGCACGACAGGAGGAAACGTATGGACGATGTGCTGATCAAATGCGTATCCCGCAGGCTCTGCCCCCGACATCTCCGGCAAGGGCATCGTCAACCCCATCGGCACTATCCTTTCCATCGCCATGATGTGCCGGTACTCGCTGCAGCTGCCCAAGGAGGCCGATGCCATCGAGGCTGCCGTGCGCAACGTGCTCGATGGCGGCCTCCGCACCAAGGACCTCGGCGGCGAGAGCGGCACCCAGGCTGTTGGTGACGCCGTCGTTGCAGAGCTAGTCAAGCTACTGAAGAACTAAGCGCGAGGTAACGGTAAAAAGGAAAAAGAGTTAAAAAAAGAAAATAGTGAAAGAAATAGAAAATGTATCTAAATAACGAGGAATGAAAAGCGGGGGGATATCTAGGATTCGAGGTTCGAGATTCAAAATATATAAAAAGAATATGAAATGCACCAAAGCCAAGATATCAACCCATGGCAAGGTGGACAGGTTGGACCTAAACACAATGAGCCCGATGTGCTGGTGGCTGAATACTGAATACATCGTGGGAAGGCATTAGCATTATCAATGACTTGATCTTGACCGGATTAGGTACCTGACTAACTACCAGGGTGGGTAGTATAGTAAAGGAAGGGGAAATATAGAGTCCAATAAACTGTTACATTGGTGCGAAAGGACGGATGTTGATCGATTAAGGATACAGCTTTATGTGCTTTGATTTGTTTAGCAGAGGGGATGTCCATAGGTAGGCATCTTAGTAGGTAGGTAAGTAAACAACCCGCACCCCTACGAGCAACGGCAATATACCTACTCAGCTACAAGCCAGTAGTCTGTCTTCTCATTGTTTCCCTTCTATATATCTTGGTAATTATGGGGGGGATATACATACTACGAATTGACTAATCTCTCTCTCGCTATTTTTCTTCCTGACTAGACAGAATACACCCAGAGAATTAGACGGATCCGGAACTCCTCTCAGATGAGAACATGCAATACCTGGGAAATCTCTCTTTTTTTTCTCGTCCTAACGCCAAACTTATTGAAATCAACCCCATAGAGAATCCTGACCGTGTGATTTAACTTAGCGGGAAATGGAAAAAAAAACAATATCCATCGTAAAACCTCCCTCTCCAGCGCCCCCTACATAATTAACCCCCTCAAAAAACCCCAACGAATCGAGAGTATCCTATCCCTGGTTTTCTTTCTCTTTCCCCTCTTCACTGCCGCGCCTCGCCCCCCGTAGCCCCCACCGTGCGCTCGACATCGTCCCGTAGCTCGGGCATGGCCTTGCCCATCTCGGCGGCGAGCACGTCGCGGAAGGCGGCGAACGCGGCCTGCTTGCCGCGCATGAGCTGGTTGCCGCGCCGCACCAGCTCCACGAACTCGCGCGTGTAGATGTCCGGGTTGCGCCCGTTGTCCACGTACTGGATCAGCTCGGGCGGGATGCGCGGCAGCTCCGCGGTGGTGGCCGACGTCGCGTGCACCCGCTGCAGGTACCCCGACAGCAGCCCCAGCTCCGACGCCACTACGTCGCGCGACGTCGTCCGCGGCGACGAGAGCGGCGTGCCTACCGGCGTCGAGGCGCTGTCGTACGACGACACTTGCACCATGATGTTGTGCAGCGATTGGATCGTGTCTTTGAGTTGCTCTGCGCGCGAGGTTAGTGCCGGGGTTGGGGCTGGGGGGAGGGGAGCACGTACGCTCGAGAGCGGTTTGCTCGGCGCGTTGGATTGGCGCCATTTTGGGGTCGCGGTTGGGGGCTGAGCGATGCTAGAGGAGAGGGTTCGGGGGGGAGAACTCGGTGGGACGATGATGATGGAAGTACCGGGCAGGCGGGTGCAGGTCAAACGCCTGGATAAAAGGAATCGGTTCGGAAGGAAGTTGTCGAGAATATGGTATTATAGAGCGGGTCTATGGAACAGGGTGTAGGGGCGTGTAATTGTGTGTGTTGAGTATTCGTTGGTGTTGTGCGAAATGAAGATGAAGGTTGGATGATGAATGGGGAAGAGAGAAGTCGGTGTTGGTGTTGGAGCAAAGAGACGGTCTTAGGCTAGAAACAAGGCCGGTGAGATAAGGTAAGGATAGCCCCACTATTAGATGGTTGTAGCTGGGTACCTAGCGCATGCTGTCCAGTGAACCATCTACCTAGGTAGTAAACGCATTACAGTGACTGCAGAAAGAACAGAACATACAACCAATCAGAGATGGTTAATTTTTCCCCGGATTTTCCTCTTCCTGCGGCCGCCAGTGGTCAGCCCACATCAGGTACCACAATACAGCTATGGCTATGTATTGGTGTACCTCGCAGGCCTCGGCAACTAAAGCCAAGCAGTACTGTGCGCTGAATGGCCTTAAGCCCTTAGCTAGATTAGAACCATACCAAGGTATTCAACCTCAACAGCAAAGCAAAATGATAAATCTTCGATAAAATTTATTGCCTCCCTTTTTTATTTTCACCCTATGTAACATGGTGGAATAGACACTATCACAATGTTACACAAACAAGGTATTCCATGTCCTTTTTCTCTAAGTACCTTTTAAATCTAATCATGATCACGACTTATACCATATCACTGGCCAGACCTCAATCACCAGTATAATTGTAACCTCTCCGCTAGACCCAGCTTTCTAACCACTACTCGGCTTGGAGATACTTCAGTGGAGTAATAAATAAACCACATAACCTATAGTATGTATAATGATCGATTGGAGCGGACAGGGGAGGAGTCTGGGGATAACTCTAACTTAAAAGAAAAGGACAAAAGGGGGTAGAAAAGGGGGTAGAAAAGGGGGTGAGGAGGAGAGTAGCGCGTACCTCATACTCCGCGAACCAGTTATCGAACTTCATGTAGTGCACCCCTTACTTGAAAGTCTTTCAAGTGTGGTATGTGCGGTGCCTAAGCATTGTTACAGAACTTGATCAATATAATGAGGCATGTTTGGATGGCTACTTTATGTTGGTTGGTTTATGTAAGGGACATATCGGGGTTTCCGGTGGTACTATCTAGTTATTCAGTAAAAGTCGTTGGTATTTTGTATATAATACGTGAGGGTTAAAACATCTCTTCTTCTTGAGACTTGCTACATAGTATCAGCTCTCTATATAATCCACACCTAAGGTGACGGGAAATTGAGTGAGAACCATGTCCCATAGTTTTGCCTCAAATATTGTGTAGCTCTATTACACAGGTCCCCATCCTCGCATTCTATGCCCCGATAGACTGAAGCTCGGGGCTCCGAGTATGGTCTATCGGAGTCACCCCTTGCTTGCCTCCGCCAGTTCGAGACGTAGCCCCTTATTATCAGAGAATTGGGCGTGAGATTTTAGTAAGTGTTCACAAGCATAGTAATTTTGTTTACTCCTTGCCGCGCTGCCATCGCAAACAAAGTCCATTTTATGTCTCCAATCTTGGCTTAGGAAGTTGGTTTATTGCAAAGATGGCAAGGAATATGAACCGTTTCCTGGCACTTCAAAGCAATATTGATTTCTGAACACACATCTCATTCAAAATCCTCCCATTGATCATAGACTGTTGAAAGCGATGCTCTGACCTATAAAAAAACCATACTTACACAACCGGTCGATGGTCTATCGTCAACAACACTTGCCACGCTAGCGTGGAAACTAAATATAACGGGTTCCTCCAGAACCTTAAAGACCTGCGTCTTGCCATGGTCTAAGCCAGGATATAAAGTAAATTACACAAAACCCCGTTTAATGCAAATTGGCAAGATGACCGAGCGGTCTAAGGTGTTCGATTCAAGACGTTAGTCTTCCTGTACCTCAATACAGGCATATTATAACTCGAATCTCGAAAGAGGCGTGGGTTCAAATCCCACTCTTGTCACATTCCTTTCTTTTTTTTACACCTGAATTAAAATGATATGCAACAACCCATGCAAATTAGGTATGTTATGTATGTATGTGTGAATATCGTTCGTTGCTAGATGACTTGTTAGTCGGTCGGTACTCTAAATGCAGGTAGGTTACCTACCTAGTCGGTGCTATACGTATAGTGTTATCCACTCATTTAGAATTTATTGCGATTAAGGGCGAAAGTAACTACATGTATGGTACTATTTAAGGGAGGATATATGTTGTGGCTTGAATGTAAATTCACGCCTATTTATATTTATATCCCTAGTCATTTTTCACATGTTTCTAGGGTAGCCACTATGAAAGCTCAAGATGCATGGGGTTGTGGGTAAATGCGTCCAGTTGGATGCCGACAAACGCTTGTGTGAGGTATGTTATACAATGCAAATGTACCAAAGCTTAATTGTTGTCTTAGTTACGACCACTTTCTTCCTCTCGTATGGCTCATGTTGAGTGTATACATCTAACCACTCAATCAAGTCCTAGATCCTGACTCTCGATATCGTCCTCCCACTAAACTATTTGACAGACTCCCGGATTGGTTCGCCAGCCAATGCATTGGCTGTGTTCACCACAACAGACGGAGTTGGGGCCATAACATGGGCTTCCAACCAGGATGCATCGTTTCTGATCAGTTGAAAATGAGAATTAGTATAAAATAGGCCATGGTTTGTTGATAATGAGCATACACACCTCGATGCCATGGTTTGGAGCGAGTGCTTCTGGGACAGCCAGAGATGTGGTAATGCCAGAGAAGAGGCCGAAGACAACAAATGATAGGAGCTGCATGATGGAGTGAGGTTTGTACGTAGTAGTAATGGTGGTTCTGGTTATCTCAGAGAGAGAGCACAATATTGTTGGTATGCAGAGAAGAGTTGGTTGGTCTGTTGATTCTGAGCAGTTGTATTGCTATGGGGGAGAGGTAAACAAAATAGGGCAGAATAGTTACGAGTGCTCTATGAAGCCTTATATATAGGAAGAAGTAGGTAGGTATGTAGAATAACAGGGTTGTTTGTGACTCGGGATGAATGGAAAGAACGCTCTCAAGGTAAGTAAAGAACCCTGGATTGTTCCTCTATGCACCAACATACATTCAAGAAGTTTACTCTAATTTTACCATCTACGTCAGGGGTAAAGCTTGAAGTTAATTGGCAAGTATCTAGGTATTTATTGAATTAAAATTTAGGAATCTAATATATTTTATCCCTTATATCATAGCTTCGTAGGGGTACTCATCCGCTCATACTAATAAAGGGTTGATGTCATTCACTCATTTGATTATTTGCCATTGTGGGTGATAACATTAGAAGTTAGTGGCCCTACAATACATCAAGACACATAGCACTGCAAATGTGGCCTTTATACCACATTCATCCGATATATTCACCCAGATGGATAGATAAACCTCTGGTGGTGGTATCGAATCCAAACAGCGAGCTCATCATGGTAATGTCGAACAAGGGTAAGTGCCCCTCGCATCCATAGGGATTATTGTAAGATTATCAAAAAGCTCCATCTTGTGCTTTCTTTGATACCTCTATCTATGTAGTAGTAACCTAGTAAAAATATAATTTGTGTCACCTTTCTTATGATGGCATTCGCTCTTTTTCTTAGTCGACTGGATACTTCCCCTTTCCTGATCTCCCCTTTTCTAAAGGTAGGTACCTAGTGTTACCTTGTGAGGGGTAGGTCATGAACAAGTAGAAAACTATCGTTATTACTATATGGTAAGAATTCAATATTACCAGCTCATTTTGGGCAGTAAAGTTGGGCTAGGCATTTATCTTGGAATGTGCTTCTCTCAATGTCACATTAAATCTGCTACAATCACAACGACTACCCAGTAATTAGTTGAACGATACCATTATTATATGTATCTAATTAGAAGCGACCAGTGATTATTTCGGCAAATAGTATGAGTTATGGAAAGTTGACAAGCAGCGGATAATTTGTTGATAGACCAGCTCTTGAACTCGTGGTAAAGTGAGTATATACTATACTCTAGAGTTGGCCAATTGACGTCTAAAGTCTAATTACCTAATGCCCAAACCTTCACTATTATCAGTCTTAGATGAGTTCTTTGCTAATTTGTGCACTGACTAGACACTAAAGAACTTGAAACTTCATGTTAGTATTAGTTTCTGGAACTAAAGAAGCGCTATGTGGGCTGAAAAGTCGCATATACTAACTATATATCTGCAGTTAAGACGGCGCTGTTCAACAAGCGCAAGAAAGTCTTCGTGGCTCAGTTGGTTAGAGCGTTGGTCTCATATGAAAATGACTCAATTTCAAGTTGGGATATCCAAAGGTCGTGAGTTCGAGCCTCACCGAGGACAGTCGCTTTCTTTTTGGACTCTATATCTAGCTGGTCAACCTGGACTATAGCTAGATTCAGGCTTCAAGCTAATCTTATCTCATTTATTTTTTTGTTAGGTCAACTTTAGATACATACTTAACTTTGTATTATCTTAATAGGTCTGTGTGTGTCGGTAACAAAAAGAGCTTTCTTAATTTGACCAATCAGATCAATAGAGCGAAGGTTCAAGTAAAGCTAGCTGTATAAGTCCAAATTAGACCTCTAGCATCCGTACCTGCAGATATAGTCTATGAGAGGTACCGAAACAGGGGATAGATCACCGCTTACTATTGAAATCCAGTAAAGAAAGCATAAATCATGGAAGATATATCCTCAGCGTAGTTGATGCTGTTTGTCTCATCCAGTTCCCATTCCCCACCCAGCCGAGAACTAGGTAGGTAGCCACCAAGATAGGTTACGTAGTACATACCTGGTTTTGTGTAGTATAACATATCAACAATTAATAAAGATATCGCTTTACGCTAGTTACATATGAGTCTCTCGACCTGGAGGGTCTAGATCAAATCTTTGGGCTGGATGATCTGCCTTGCTAGCCGTGCTGAAAGCCGTAGGTAGTACTCTCATTGGAAGAAATACGAAAGCTACCAATACATCACAAACTCTGCCACTAAAAATCAAGAACTATCTATCCTTTTTGAAGTGAAGCTTGCCATTTTATGGATTTATTACACGTCGTTTTACGATTTGCGTAGTGAGTGCCAGATCAGACGGGTTGGAGGCTTTATGTCTAACGTAGAAAGCACCTATCACGATTTCTGTCTAGGAACATCGCCTCACTTCTAATCGGTTCAGTCGCCCCGACTTCGATCATACACATCATATTGATCAGCTGTATGAAAAACTCACAGCTTCAGTTAGTCTAGTTCCTTGTGCCTTTTAAATGATACTGCGGTCATCTGTACCCGCGGCCGCACTACATCACAACCAAGATCTAAAATGTTGTCAGCGATTGTACCCCTCTTGCAACAGGAAACGGTAACTTATACCAGGCATAGAGGCAATGACGCACTTATGAATAGCTTCAACATAAATATCTGCAGTGGAGATTCTGGTGGGCTTTAATTTGGCTTGATGAAGGTCATTAGCCTTGCTAAAGATTAGATATGGTATAGCTCAGTTCGCAGGAGAAGTTACATGGTCTATTATAATTGGTATCGATTTCTATCACCTCCTCGATTTCAATTCGAAACTCATGACATGTCATTAAAAATATGCTCATATATCTCATTAACATGGTCTTATAGCTATAGACGTCCTTGCGAATTACTTGATCGATATTTTCAAGATCCACTAAAACTAACGCTACGAAGGCACACGGCATCTTCTGTGGCTACCTGACAAGTAGTACTTCCATTCCGAGATGGCCGGCTGAAAAGCTGTGTTATCTGAGTGATTCTATGTCTCGGCATCGACGACGATCTAGAGTACGTAGTATATCAGGCGGGGGATCTTCAGTTGTCGTACTGTAAAAAGGGGGTGGGCTGGGAGTATCAAGAATATAAAAGGGTGCGATGATAACCTATCTCTAAGGCATAATAGAAACGTCAGACTACTTGGTTTCTTAAACATATTTCATCTTTTTGAACAAAGTACACGATCTCAACATGTCAGACTATACCCTCTTGATCAAAATCGACCCCGACCATGTCCAGCAATTCAATTCCAAGGGTTATAAGCTTTGCGTAGCCAGTGGTGTCGAATCGGGCGGAGCGGTGAACTACAATGTCGTTGGTCATTCGAGCAGTAAGTTAAAAAATCATTATAATGGCATTTTCACCTGCTAACAGCTCTTAAGTCTGTGCCGCCAATGTGAATGTTACGTGGAATGACCAATACTCTATCGCGGCGACCCACGATGCTTTCTCCGGAGGCAGTGAGTGTGATCCAAGACCGGCTTATTTAATTGCATGCTGACCTTCATACCTTCTATTTCAGAGAGATTTGACATAGCTACAACCCCACAGGACATCGGGTTTCAATACTCATACACTCTCCCCAAAGACTGGACGGATGTGCCTCCGAAACGAGACGAGGATGCACCTGAGGCTGGCTTCCTCTTTATCAACCACACACCTGCAGCCTCTGCCGTTGTCTACAAGAAAATCAACGGCAAATTCAACCCCATCTACATCAGCGCTGCTGGTCCGCTACCGCCTGGCCGTGAGGCCCTCCTTCCCAAGGCCAGTGTCGCTGTGTGGTTCCAGGTCGCCTATGAGACCGGTACGATGGTGTCTCACTTCGATACTAGCAAGATCGTTGTTGACTTCACTGGCAAGAAGTCTCACACAGTCCAATATGATGTGAATGGGGAATGGACTATTCTTAGCTAGGGAAAAAGGTCCATATGATCATCAAAAGGAACTATCAGATGGATGAGGGCAAGAGGGGAGAGAGTCGTCACTACATGGCAGTGACGGTCTCAAGCAATCATTCTCTGAAGTGCCCGAAAGACGCTCCATCTTATAGTTGATTCCGATTCTTTCAAATTAGATACATTATTCATAGCATCCTCATGTAGGTGATGCAAGAAACCAATACACACTCTTTTTCTATCGTACTCGTACAACAAGCCTTGATATGAACATGTGAAGTTGAAGTGGTCACCACACGTACAATACTATCAGGTTAATGCAATAAGTTTTCTACAACAAAGTCGTATCATTTTGACGATGAAATACTTAGTATTAGTATGTGGCATATAAAATGATGATGTCTCGCATAAAAATGATGCCTATTGGTAAAGAAACCTTTCAAGATTGGAGGTTTTTGGCTTCTAAGGTCCAAAAATGAAGCCTCCCATTCTATAGAGGCTCCCTCCATACCTAGACTGAGACTTGGAAAATATATCATTGTTTAACAGAGTACTCTCGTCAAAATCATCCTATACTATCCTGCATGAAGGTCTAGACCTAATGAAATCAATTTCAAGCCGCACGATCAATAAAATAAACATAATATGAACTATCAAAGAAACGGTTTCTCTATTCCCCTTTACTCCTTTTCACCCAATATTAGGGACTCTAATTCATGAAGTAAGTAGGTGAGTGCGCTTCCAGTGGCGCATAATTATTTACGGAAATCGGCATGGGATGGTTTTCAATTGCATCCTTAGTCTTTCTTAGGGTACTACATACAGGGACGTCATCTGAAAAGAAATGGTGATTGGGGGATGAGCACATGGACTTATTTAGTGTTGTATCTTCTTATGATTCATATTTTAGCAAGCTGAAGCTGAAGCGAAGGCTTGTACTATATTAAAATTCGTCCGAAACCTTCATCGTGGTATGCCTACTTCACAAGGTCAACCTCTAAATTGGTTCTAGTCCTAAACACCATATTGCAACATATTCGCCTCATCGCAGCCAAGACGTATATATATCAGTTTCGGGAAGGAGGTCTGTTGTATATCTCGGTTATCCTGCGCGGTGTGTTGCATTGACATTTTCTCCAAGCTCCCCGATGAGAAAAAGAAATGCCCGCAGGCCACCAGGAAATAGGAGGAGGGGTAGACGATGACAAAAACTTCGACATTGTATGCATATAAAACCAAAGACGACCCTAGTCAATGAAAGAATTTTTTCTTCTCACAATCTATAGCAATCATGATGTTCCTTGGTATTGTTTACTTTCTCGTCGCCTTTGGCACCGCTGTCCCAACCACCCAACGGGATGCCAAGGTTAGCTACGATGGCTATAAAGTCTACAAAGTAGCTGCACACGGCGATGCTGCGGATCTCATCTCAGAGTTGGATGCTCTCTCTATCATTGATCTCAGCCATAGCCACGCTGGGTCTGAAAACGGGGCAACCTTCAATATCGCAGTTCCACCGGACAATGTCGCCGCATTTGAGGCACTCAACCTAAGTGCAGAAATATTGAGTGGTGATCTAGGGGCTGACATTGCTGCAGAAGGAAGCTTTGGGGAGTATTCGTCAAGTCAGTCTTCTAAGCATTCGCCAAGCAATGATACATCCAGTCCGCTGACTATAGCGAAGCATTGAGAGCAAACTCTGGGGATCTTCCTAGCTTAACTTGGTTCGACTCGTACCACGCGTACGAGGACCACATCCAGTACTGGGCCGACCTGCAGGCCGCGTTCCCGGATAACTCGGAGTTGATCGAAGCCGGGACCTCGTTTGAGGGCCGACCCCTTCAGGGTATTCACCTCTGGGGGAGCAGCGGCAAGGACTCGAAACCGGCCATCTTCTTCAACGGAAATGTGCATGCACGGGAATGGATCACCTCAAAGGTTCGCTTGCAGTATTGTCTGGCGAGGGTAGATAACCCACTAACACCAGTCTCTGCTTAGGTAGTTGAGTATATCACTTACCAGCTTATCGTCGGATACGAGAACGACACTCTCGTACAGAGTGTCCTGGATAGCTATGATTTCTACATCCTTCCAGTGGTAAACCCAGACGGTAGGTATACCCCATTCTTTCTCTTCCCGTATCCCTTCCCTTTCTAGCTTAGCGAACGCACTCACTAGACTAAACACCCTCCCCCTTTTGCAATGCAGGATTCGTATACACCCAAACCACCGACCGGCTGTGGCGCAAGAACCGGCAAATCCGCACAAACACCACCGCGATAGGCACCGACATCAACCGCAACTGGGCAGTGGGTTTCGGCGGCGGGGGTTCGTCCTCCGACCCATCATCCGGCACGTTCAGCGGGTACGCGCCAGGTGACGCGCCAGAGACAGCAGGTCTCATAGTGCTGGCGCAGGAGCTGGCGGGGAGGCACGGGATCAAGCTGTACGTGGACTGGCACAGCTACGCGCAGGTGATCCTGCTCTCGTACGGGTACACGTGCGACGCGTTCCCGGCGAACCTGGAGGCGCAGCTGGCGCTGGCGGCGGGCGCGGCGGCGGCGATCGCGGGGCCGTACAATACAACGTTCGACTACGGGCCGGGTTGCGTCGTGCTCTACCAGTCTAGCGGTAACGGGCGCGACTACATGACCGACGCCGCGGGGGCGGAGTACGGCTGGGGCATTGAGCTGAGAGACACGAGGTACGGGTTCGTGTTGCCGCCGGAGCAGATCCTACCGAGCGGAGAGGAGATATGGGAGGGCATGAGATATATATGGGCGAATTTGTAATGTGGTGCAAATGAAGGAAAACAGTGAGTGAAATTACGAGTCATGAACTTATTATGTGTATGGAAAATCGGGAATAACATATCCGAATTTGAATTGATCGGTCAATAAGAAGACGCAAGAGCTCATAATGAAAGAGAGAAACCCGTGTAAGCTTGTACAAGACTAAACTTATAACTTCTAGCTATAGTGCCCCTTCAAACTTGATAAGTGTTACATTACATTGTATGAACTAGTCTTGGCATTGTGTATATTATAAGTCTAATCCTCAAGATCTCAAGATCTTGAAGATCTGATACAATTCATCTTGCTTTCACTACTTAGATGGTCACATTTGGTAGCATCTCTCCTGTTGCCCCTTTTCCCTATTTTCTCTATCCCGGAGCTAAGGATCTTGGCCGCCCAACGGCAGCCTGAATCCTTATACTCGTATCATAAAGAAGGTTATTTCATCCTCGAACTTCCAAAAAGCAATAACCAAGATGATGGCCGAGATACGAAAAAAATCATCAGAGAATAGAACGATTTCACCATTGATGTCTGGAGTGATACAGGAAGGCACATACGAATCCGTCTTCAAAAACGGAAGACCTCGGTCAAGTTCTAGTCTTGGAAACAACAGAGGCTTTGTATCGGCATATCATTCCAACGATACGATGGCCGACGTCGCCCGGCTCAGATTGAATTATAAGAGATCGAAGAGGAGCACAGCGCAACGTCTTCACAATGGCATTCCTAATGACATGTCATTCAGCTCTGCATCAACAAGTCCAATTTGAATTACTTGCTTTCACTACTTAGATGATCACAATAATTGTCTACTTGGGTACCTAGGTATATACGGAGTAGTACGTAACTAAGATCTAGCACAAGTTTTTGTCTCATTTTGATATAAGTTATAAGTTTCAAAGAAGCGAAAAATAAAATAAAGGAATAACTGATGCGCTCGCGAAAGAACGAGCTATTCTAAACGAACAAAAAAAGAATTGGATGTCTCCCATACGGGGAATCGAACCCCGAGCTCCGCGGTGAAAACGCGGTATGTTAGCCGTTACACTATATGGGACGAATGAGCAGGATGCCAATTATCCAGTGGACCTTGGCTTACGTTGGGGTGATATGCCAGTTTATATAGCTAAACAGCTTAGGGCGCACTATGCAAACTCTATCAATTAGTCATTCTAGTGTCACTAGTTACCCATTAATCTGGTTAAGACCTAACTCTAAATATTTAGTTTATGGTCTGTATGGATCCAATTGTATGGACTCCGTAAATGAGCTAGATTATGTAATGTTCAAAGTTGAGCTCTATCAAGTCTCTTTATGCCGTAGTTATACATCTCTATAGAAAAGAATACTTGTTACATAACTGCGCTACAGGTTATATATAGGTTAGGTTAGGTTATACTATGTGTACACAATCAAGGGCAAACCTCAACTAAAGACAGTATACTTGTTTGCAGCTACAACTTATTAAGTTATTAGTTTCAACTTACAACACTAATTTCCTCCTGGCTTCTCATCCCCAGCCTTTGCTGATCCATTGCCACTAGCTCGCGATGAGAGACTTTTGCTTTGGAAGTCTTGCGATCCGGGTAAGGGTTTATGACTCCTCCTAGGTTAATAACCCCCGTGCGGTCCAACAAGGTCCGTGACCGAACATAAGGGTCGAGTTTCCAATAGTTGGCGCGAAGCTTCTTGATGGCCTCCTTTCGTATCTCCTGCTGTGCAGCTACTTGCTCCGGCTCGTTAGCATCCGTGTGCTTGAGCCACTCCCTGGTCGCATCAAGCAACTCATCTACGATCTCCTGCCGCTCGGCCATAATCTTCTCGCGGACATCCGAGTGAGCCATGCATGCGTCTTCTTCTACGGACGGCTCTTTATACTCGTAGCTCCAATCATCTGCGCCGCCAATGCGCTTCACTATGTTCCCCCTCGGGATCCATTGTTCCAGCTCCTCGACATCCTTAGTAAAGTGCACCTTGGACGCGACTACAGGGTCGAGAAGGCCGCGTATTACACTCCAGATTCCTTTACCTCATATAATGAATTATCAGAAACCATGTCCCGGATGACGACAGAGTTGACCAAAACGAACTCACCAGAGAATATCCAGGGCGCATTGTGAAATATAAGAGTACCCAGGAACTCGGGATAGTTCGCCTGAAAGTTCCTAATTATGAACCGCGCAGCGCTCCATTCCTATCGAGCCATCAAACAATTAGTACGCGGAATCTCCCTTTTCCCTTCTCTTCTCTTCTCCCCCTGAACCCACTATGTAAAGTACTTAGACAGGCACCACCACCACCACCAACCACACACATATCTAATACATACCATATTCGCCAGCCCAAACCCCGTCAAATCCATCACAAGGCAGAACGCCTCAGCGCCGGGCTCAAACAGACACCTCGCCGTCTCAATCGTATGCACGACGAGCCTCTCCACCGTGCGCTCGCTCTGCGCGCCCGGCCGGTGCAGCGCAAGGTGCAAGTACCCAACCGGCCTGCCCTTGCGGTCGCGCCCGCGCACATACACCTTGCCGCAGCGCAGCTGGTCGAGGAACTCGCGCGCCGCGCGCTTCTCGTCAGCCTGGCCGCTTTCGGTTAGGAGCAGCTTGGCCGCGCACCACGGCTCGCCCTTCGGGATGATCTCCTCGTCGACGCGCTGCTCCCGCGTGCGCCACTGGAGCGCGCACACGAGCATGTCGTGCGCGAGCGCCGGGTCCCAGCCCCGCGCGCGCAGGAACCGCAGGAGCAGGGCGTCCGGGTTCTCGTGCTTCGTCATGTGCAGCCAGCTGCTGCGGAGCTCAGTGGCGCTCAGGGGAGAGGCCGGCGAGGCGTTTGCATCCTTCTCTTGGTTGGCGGTGGCGGTAGCATCGAAGGTCTGGAGGACGAGAGCCCAGAGTTGGCGCAGGTAGTGTTCCTGTTCCGTAGTTAAATTGCCCACGAAGCCCGTGGGGCTAGTTGTGGACGTGGTGTCCATGATTCACTGTGGGAAAAAGAGCAATTGCAGGTAAGGATCACAACATTCGAGCTAGATAAACGTCAAGGGTCGGGTTAATGAGGGGATAGCTTTTATATGATTCAACCCTAGGAGACCATCTCCCTAGTCAACCTCCAACCACTCGATTGGGTTAACTCACAACGCCTCCCCTCGCTTTGGCTAGGTAAGATCGACGTTTTGGGGGTCAGCCATTACTAACTGCCTGGCTTATACGTCTGCGAATTGCAGCGGAATGTGGTCAGAAAATAAGTAAGCCTATGTATACTCAGATGCATATGGCTGATCTTTTAAGGCGTCATGCTGCGATCAACACGGTTAATGACGGTATCGCCCTATAACGATGTTCTAGGTTATTTTTCTTGAATCGTGATCCATAGTCTTCGGAGGTCAATTTCTCACCATACCAAGCCATGAAATTCTTCAGGTATATATAATACTAGTTAATTAAGCATACAGAAAATAAAATAAAATTTTGAATGGAGAGATATAATAATAGTATGCGAGCCCGGTCCCTTACACCAAGCGCCGTTACATGTAGTCGGTCTTATTCCTATGATTTCCTCTAATTTCTAGTATTACCGTGAACGAGACCATTCCATGCCAAAAAATCGAGCTTGGCTATGTTCCCTCGTCTTTCTTAAGAGTGGAGTGTTGTTCATCCTCGAGATCGTGTCCCCTTTCTGTTGCTCCTCAAGTACTTCACTCTACCCACTCGTATTCCGGGAGCTTATATTTATCCGCGTTAGCGAACGCGCTCGCGAAGAACCTCTGGAACAGCTGCAGCAGTCTGGTCCGCGTGATGAACGCAAAGATCGTGTTGCGCAGCCAAATGCCCCACGCCGTCTGCGGCGCAAGGACGGTCTGTAGAAACGCCGGGACCTTCCGCATATCCTCGACGATCGGCCGCATCGTCTCCTCGTAGCCCCGTAGCCCCGCGGCCAGGTCACCCCTGTGCTTCGCCACCTCGCCCGCCAGCACGTAGGCGCCGGCGATAGCGAGGGTCGTGCCCGTGCCGCCGGCCCCGGTCGCGTAGCCCGCGTCGCCAACCATCACGAAACGCCCCCTGTGAAAGCTGGGGGGGTTGACCTGCACGATCTCGCTTGCGTAGAAGTCTTTGGCTTCCAACATGCCCTTGAGGATCTCGTCGACCTTCCAGCCTGCGCCCCTGAAGTGCTGGGCCACAAAGTGCTTGAGCGCGTCGTCCCCTTGCTTCATGGCTTCGCGGAGCGGCTGCGTGGCGTCGCGGCCGTCGCGCGGGTGGGTACACATGAGCACGATGCGGCTCACTCCGGTCGGATCGGGGCCTATGGCGATGAAACGGCCGCCCACGGCGTTGTAAGCCTGCCCTGTTCTGCCGCCCTCTAGCAGGTCCGGGAGCATGGTGAAGTACGCCGCCCAGGTGTTCGTCGGTACCACATGGTCCCGGACGCCGCAGCCCAGGCCTATCGCGCGCGTTCGCGAGGTCGAACCATCCGCGGCGACGACCAAGTCGAATTCCGCGGTCGGGAAGCCGTTGGCGAATTCGACAGTCACAGGACCATCGTCCTGCTCGTGTTGGTGTATCGAAGCAACCTGCTCGCCAAAGACATAGTTGATATTCTTGTGGTCCTTGGTTATGTCAAAGAGAATCTGGGCCAGGTCGCCGCGGAAGATCTCGTACTCGGAGACGAGAGATTGCTGATTGGGATCTCCGGTGGCAGTGATGGTTCCATACGAATAACCGTCGGCGCGGACGAGACTGATGCCATCCATCGGCGTTATCTTCGCTTTTACAGCCGCTTCCATCCCCGCCATTTTTCTCATCACCGTGACACCAGCCGTGCGGATGTCGACGTTTTGCCCGTTGGTGCGTAGTTGGGGGAACCGTTCAATGACAGTGACGGTTGCTCCGGCTCTGGCAAACCAGTAGGCCGTAGTCGGGCCTGCGATAGATGCGCCTACGACGAGAACTCTTAACTTAGACATTGTATGCTGGCCGCTTCCTCTCTCATAATATACTGATATATGGATTATACGAGATTTTAAAGATGAGTTACGGCGTAGAAGAAAAAGGAGAAACAAGTCGAATTATATAGGTAGATAGGGGCTAGGCAGAGAGATATGCTCATTTACATGGGAGTTGTCAATGACTATAGCCGTGCCGCCAAGCCGCAGATGGTCTACCTGCCATTGGTCGGCTGAAGGGTGTTTTATATGGCATACCCCGGCGGAGGAACAGCTCGGACATGTGCCGGGTCCTGGAAGACCGACCCCTCGGTCGCTCAGGGCCCGAGGTTTCGACCAATCACAAGCCAGCTCCCACGATGTAAGTCTAGAAGCAGTATCATGACTCAACACTCGCAACTAAGGAGACTTCAACCATGGATATGCAGTTCGCTAATTTCTCTATCGCATTGACTTTAGTCTATATGTAGGTAGTTTTCTGAAATTGTGATTAAATAGTGGAGTTCTTGGACAGCAATACTCTAACACCGCCATCTGCTAGAAGGAGAACACAATCTGTGATTCTGTCCTCTGATGAAGTTGAGAGGCTCAGAGCAACTCTATAATTACACAGCGATATAATCATCCTGAAATCAAGTATCGGCCCAGAAAAGAAAAAAAAAAGCAAATAGCCTCCAGCTTGTGTGATCGCCGGGATTAAACGTGGGTATGGTCGACAGCAGCCCAACCTATATGTCACGATGAGAAACCGCCTTATGCCTGATTATCTTGGATCAACTGGTCCCAGAACATCCAGTCCACAGCGTCCAAATCAAAATCATTGCCCGTATCAATCCCCGTGTCGTATAACAATGGCATAGTTCCTAACGCATTGGCATCATTTACTAAGTCTTGGCCATCCTGCGACACCAGATTTTCTTCCGTGTAAAAAGGATCATGCACGTTGCGGTTCTGCTCTTCCGTCCGAACCTTAGGACTAGCCCTCCGCGGGGAGCGTAAGTTAGTAATAAAAGCTGGCTCTGGTTTGCCGCCACTGCCACTGATAGGCGGGCGCGCATCCCAAGCTCTCAAAGTGAGGCGCCCAAACGCCACATACAGCGCCCTCTTCGACTCCAGCATTTCCCCGTGGTTGTAGTAGATATGCTCCACCTTCCCCCAGGACATATCCGCTTCCGCGCTAAGAGCAGGTTGCACCTCTTCCACAGCGTAGTCAAAACGAAGATCAGCGCGTCCCACGTGCCCCACAGGAAGAACGGCCTCACGTACCACCGGTACTTTTTCAGGCCCGCGTGGGCGTACGCCGTCGTGTCGGTATCTAAGATCTTCTGCGCGAGCTCGAACGCCTCCCTCTGCTCCGCATCGGTGGCATTCGGGCCTCTGACCCTGGGGAGTCGGACTCGCAGCCGCATGGCCGTGATGCCCGACCGAGCCAGGCCGATGGTCAGGAAGTGCAGCGGGTTGACGATGTCGCAGTAGCGAATGTATTTCTCCTCCACTTCGTTCTCGGCCTCGCTGATGAGCAGCTCGGCGTCTTGGTAGTCTTTGAGCAGGCCTGAGTTTGCACCGTTGGCGCGTCTTCGCGCCCCGGCGAAGAATTCGCCGAGGCACGAGCGCGAAAGGCAGAAGACCATCTCGGTCCCCCCTTTTTGCTCCTCGGGTGCTTCGGTCATACCGGGCCAGATCTGGTCATCGTTTATATTGAGCGGCCGCTGGGTATTCCAGACATCCGGCATGATAGAGATACCAGTGCCCGTCATTTGGCTGGCATCACCGTCGAGCGGCAGAAGTTGGTAAAAAAGCCGTCGTCTCATCTGATCATCAAATGGTGGCAATCCCAGCTTCTCCCCGTCTTTGTGGATCCCCATTCGTTGCCCTATTCGGACCGCTACCCCCGTCAGGATCCAGAATGTGTGCGAGTCGTACGCGTACCTACAAGGCATGAGGAATAAAACCAGGGCTTGCAGTATAGATAATTCTGTAGTCCGGAGGAAAGACGCATTGACAAGAGCTTGCCTGGTTGCAAGGTGATATCTTTGCATCAGCACAGCTCGTGGCTGTCCTAGCTTCGCGGCGCATTCCTCCTCCGTCATGGAAAAAACTGCGAAGTGATATATGGCAAACATCAAACACTCGTCAACTTTCGACGCCATACCAGGCTGCCATGAATTCGCCTCGAGCATTTTAGTGGTTGATGGGATATGAAGGATCTTGCATAGGGGTTCTACGTTTTCGATGTGGGTCTCCCACAGTATCATGGCCTTCTCATGAGTTGGATGATACTGGAGGAGATCCCGCCGGGAACCTATGAAAGCCCCAGTTAGAGGATCTAGTGCAAAGTCCTCATCTATTCCGGCGAACACTAGATCCTCCTCTTCCTCTTCTTCTTCGGCATCTGATACATGCTGCATGCCATCATCTCCGATAGTATGCCAGAGACTGCTGTCTATGTATCTCGACCTGCCCTGGCCAGCCAGCAGCCTACCCGTTCTTAACGCTTCCGGCTCGTTCCAGTTGATTGATACTGGTTCTGATATAGTGGCCTCTCCAAATTGACTTTTCTCCAGCAAGCCATGCTGATGCAGTATACGCTCATAACGAGCAAGCCTTTCGAGCACATCGCTAGCCAACTTCCGTGTCCGCCATCGTGGCGGAGGTGCTTGGTAAGTGCACTCTATCTTGCTCTTGCGACAACTGGAACATATTGGAATTGCCTTATCGCATTTTACCTTCCGCTTCGCGCAGGTTTGACAAGCATATGGCATAACATGCTGAGGCGGACCTCCTTTGGCGCCAAGATCGGTAGCCCCGCCGACCGGAGCTGGAGCTATGGCTACGGGCTGGTTACGGGCTTGGCGTTCCGGGATGACCATTTGCGGTGCTGAGCCTCTACCAAATAGGCCTTCGTGTTCTGCCCAGAAGGGATATATGGCATTAATGTTTAGTATCGGGGCTGTCTAGGTTCACCACCTCACATTATGTGTAAAGATACAGTGGATTATTTTACCCCTTTTGCTACTCGGTAGTGCTCAAGGCCTTCTGCCCTCTAAATCGTAAAGAACGGCAATGGGAATCCCACCTTTTTAATTTTTCATAGTGGAAATAAGTATTAATATTAATACAGCGCTATTCGGATGAAAAATGTTTTATAATGAAGATATGAGAGGCAGAGTTCTAGTTCCAACTCTCATGTACAATAGTAAAAACTCCTACTACATGTGGTTCAGCCACATCAAGCCCCAATCCTATAAACCAGCCACTTGAATAAACCCCATCTTAGATTAGATCTGATTAGATAAGAATAGTTGGGACTTAGTTAAGCTATAAGTCAAATGACATCAGATGTAAATATTTCGAAGTCTCGTCAAAATAGACATTTAATTCTTTGAATGCATAGATCACTTTGAAAAAATCGTGTACATCCTAAAAAAGCTGGTCATCTATACATAAATCCCCTCTTTCGAAACTCTACAATACAACTATCCTCACTAGCTCGAAACTGTAATCAGCCCAGGGGTCCGGCCTTATCAAACCTCTCACTGCGCTTGAAGTTTACCGCTCTCTAAGTTCACACGACGCTCTTGAGTTTCTCAGAAATGGTGTAGCAGCCAACACCCCTTCTTCCCACCTGCTATCTATCAACTTACCCCCTTCAGTACTTACTTAAGTACATGACCTAGGTATTGATACGTGAAATCATGGATCTGCCACGGGCATTGTACGTACCTTCGCTTCCGCACACGACACGTTAAAGGGGCATGCCATTATCCCTTCATTCTAAATCGTTCCTGCAGTACGCTCTTGGCGCTGGGTCCTCCGAAGACGTCTGGAAAGGTTTGTCCGATACGTGGCGCATCGATGTTGCCGAATTTCTCTAGAAGCACGAATCGGCTTTTCTCGTTCGATTTCATGGATTCCAGATGATATTTTACCATAACCAGACGGCTTTCTTTATCTGTGATCCCAGGAGCGTACTTCTTTCCGGGATTTGCGAAGCGATCGCAAGTCAGGATCAGGGAGCAAAGGCCGGCAGCGAGGGCAGTGGCCACGGAGCTTCCCGAGATTGTATCTTTGGAATTCAGGAAAGGAACTATGCCGGCCGCTACATCCTGACCTTGTAGCATATAGTCGTAGTCATTACTGTCTTCTATGTTGCGAAGGAGCTTCCCGTACTCGTCGCAAGCTGCTAGTACAATGATCGACATAGTGTCCGACTTGTGGCCTGCAGGGTAAGCTTTGATGATTCTCGAGCCCTCGTCATGAGTGCTGCAGGTCATCACGATGCCGTCATCCGATGCCCTGCGTAGTGCCTGAACCAGATTATCGTTGGAATCGCCGATAACGAAGCTCATTGAAATCACATCGACCTCCTTTGATCTTGCCCAATCAATGGCCTTTATAGAACGGAATTCGATCTAGCAGTTAGCAATATGCAATTACGAAATAACAAAGAGGCGATTGAAAACTCCAGACATACCTTTGCAACTCTCTCAGACGTTATGCCAAATGAGTCCTCGGCAACTCTCGCCACATAAATTTCGCAGAAGGGGTCAATGGCACATATTAAATTTGCCATTTGCGTCCCATGAGGATCCGATGCGAACATTCAGGGACTGAACCGGGAGTCTTCATCCACAAAGGACCGACCTTCCTGAATACGCGACACGACACTCTTGCTATCCTCAGATTGGCCATCATTACTGTGTTCACCCGCCGTGTCACTTGCAGCATCGTAGGATACTGGCGAGACGCTTAGGATACCGTTGTCAAGGATAGCAACTTTCGTGGGCGTGTAAGGCGGATCTTTCGAAGATTTTCTTTTTTTCACCAGGACTTCAAGATTCCGCAGCCACCCAGCTAGTCTCGGTGCTAGCTGGTGGGCTCTGAATCCAGTTAAAAATTGTTAGCCCTCACATTGATTGCCGTAACGTCTAAGAGATGGGTCAAAACTTACATATCATTCGGATCAGCCGTCCTTGGCGTAGGATACCACGCTATTGGATCTGCTCTGGACTTGAAGGTATCAGGGTAAATATCGCGGAGCTCGTTTAGCCTTTCCCGAACTTCGTTGATTACGCTCTTGTGGTGTCCCAAGGTACACGTCTCCTAAAAGTGATCCACGTTAACCCGAATGACTAGCTATAGGTTAACATTGATTAGAAGGGAGAGAAGACGAACCTGGACAATTTTTATTTCCAGGCTTTCGAGCTATAATGTAGCATGTTGTCATTAGAATTGTCTCATAAGCGATGGCTTTTAGTCGAAACGTAAAAAGCAACAGCTTTTTGATACAAGTTTGTGATGGGACTAAATTTTCGTATAATAGTATCAGGTTGAGACTTACTTTCTTCAATGATTTGATCCCTTCGTCACTAAACCAATGACTGATTACTGCCCGATTCCCGCTAGAGTAAAGATGTAGCTCCCGAATCCTATCTTTCACCTCCTTGTCTTTGAAGATGGATATTGACAGATCAAGAATCTTCCAGTCGAGAATCTCAACTTCGAACATTTTTACATGCTCGGCTATTTTTTGGTCGTTATGAGGGTTAACGAGTCGATCAGGGACCTTGAGCTTAATAATACTTCTTACGCCTTTTTCACGCAGCCATTTCAAGACCTTGAAAACATCAGTATGCTCATGTTTGAAGTGGGAATTCTCCTTGAATGTTTCCCTATCCCCTGCCATCATGTCCAGTGGCGGAAACTCGGCGTATCGTAGAGTCTGTTCGTACGAAAGCAGTCTTTGGGTCCCGCTATGTAGGATCAAAGAATCAACAAACGTCGATACCCGATAAGTGCCCGAGCTGAACCGTGATATATCGAAACAGAGGTCGCCGACTAGATAAGAAGTGTTACTAAGGAAATGTGATCATAAGGGCCCAGTACAAATTGGTTAGACCTATTAAAGAGCCGGGAAAAAAATCGATGAAACAACAACTCCAAAGTATGTATTTCGATATAAAGATAGGTTTTCTTACATGGCTCTAGATGATTAACATGATTAGCTAGTTAGATAATTGAGCGAATAATGGATTTGAATGTAGACTAAAACTCTCATGTCCTTTTCCTTACCGTTAGATTTGTGAAAGATATCTGAAAGCCTCTCCATATTGTTTACGTGATGGATCATCTTGGTAACAATTGCGGTTCGAATTCTAGCTCGTTCCTCATTCATGAAATCTTTCCGTAAGACAGGCTTGCTGTTCTCATCCAGGGCGTAGTTGTTGTACCAGAGTGGAAATTGTTTTCCTGTACCTGAAATTATCTGTTCTTGGATGGACACAGAGTCAGGGTAATGGCGGACGAACAATTCCACGAAATTTGGCCTTCCGTGCATCACCGCTAAGTGAAGCAAACGGGATTCTAGGTCCTTGTCCAAGACATTATCAGGTTTGGCTTGCCATACTGTCATTAAGCCTCGCTGAATTATAGCCTCCGCAACTTTGATGTCGAATATGTTTGGTCGCTTGATCCCCTGGACTAGATATCTGACGATTTTCTCCCTGGACTCCTTAGACTCTTTTTGGTCTAGGCATCTGGTTCTATCATTTCGCCTCATTATTGGTTCATCAATCTTTTCTATAGCTTGGATGATGTTGTCGCGCGTCACGAAGCGGTGATCGTCATGTTCCACGAATATCTCCACGACCTCATCCCAGCCTTCATTCAGGGAGTTTTTGAAGGGTTTTTCTCCATTTCTTGTGATTCCGTCAACTTTCAGAAGCTCTTTTAGAGTGTCGATATGTCCGTCTTCGGCTTTCGTGGCTAGCTCTAGCGCTGTATCATAACCACCCGAGTCGAGAGCGTAATCACAAACAACCTCACATAATTCGCGAGTTTCCCCCCTGTTGGGTTGAGCTTTGCCGTAAAACCCCTTACCATTCGAGATCATAATTCCAATAGCTTTAGAAATACCACGCTTAGCGGCAATATGAAAAGGGGTTTTCTTCTCTTTGTCTTGCACGTGCATTTTGGGATCGACGCAAGTCTTCGTATAGTATTCCTCGGCCGGCTGATTGTAAGGGCATTCGAAGGCTAGGTATGGTCTTTTCTCTAAGATAATCTCGGCAATGCTTAGCAACGCATCCGAGTCTCTGTTGAAGTGAGACCATCCAACAATTGTGGATAGCAAGTGCCAACGGACGCAGTCATCTATTCTATGTTCCTTCTCTTCTCCCTCTAGAAACCGTGTTATATCCTCGCGGGCTTGCGATGTCTTGTCTCCAGGTTTAGCTGAATCTCTCAGCTGTTTGACGGCTACTCGTATCAGTGGACTCGTCAGTTCCTCGATCAAGCAGTCTGGTTCATGATTGTTCCATTTGTCATTCAACGCGCGCCGCGTCTTGCTATCCTGGTACTTCCCATTTGCCTTCCTCGAGGGATTGAGGTCGTTGACCCCAAACAAATTGGAGTCAACCTTTTCGTCAATTGGCGTTCTCATTGGGATAGTTTAAGTTGTAAGGGTGGTAAAGATATATTAAAGTTACACTGCCGTGGTCAACTGATATCAATTCATTAACTAGTGAATATTTCATTGTCTAGATGTGGAGGACTGTGGGATTGGAAAAAAAAGATATTTCGATATTTCCTACCTCCCTAAATATTCCACTGGCATTCTTTTTTGGTGAAGAGAAGATAATTACGATAAAAGAAAGGGAAGACTAAAACGACACCAATGAGAATTAAGGTCTTCTCAAGGTACCCGTTACCAACAACATATTTCTATCCACCAAAGGTGTGTGTGTCAATACAACCATAATGGGCGCGTATACGCAGTAGCCCGCAGTGAGCCATGCAGGCATTCGTATGGGTACATCACTAGAAGGTCACATCTCGGTCCTAGGGGGAACGCCTACACGACCGGTGTTGATTGGGTCCTCTAAATTCAATAAATGCATGTCAGCATTCAGCTTGAACAAATCCCTGTATTCAACCCTTATTAGAAGAATGATTTTTTTGATGATGCAGAAGGGAATTGCGTGGCGGCTGTTGTAAGTTTCAGGTAAGTTACCTACTGTACATATGTAGGCTAGATACCTACATAGGTAGATATTTTTAGATTCCACTTCATCTCCCCCTATAACCCCCTCCAACAAGCACCTTCCTAAACAGAAGGCATTGTCCTCAAGCTTACCGAGAGGCAATTGTTGCAAGCGTCAACGCCGAGTCCTGCCGTTGGATAAAAATGGTGTTGTAGGAGGGGAAAAGTGGGAGGGGTCCTGCTGTATCATAGTATCGTGGTGTTGGTGTTGTATTGAAGATGTAGAAAAAGTAATGGAAGGAATGCTAGTGAGCCTAACAGTGGATGACCTTATATACACATGTGAGTGTAAAGATACTATGGCATGCTAGATTGTAGAACTTGTGAAGCTTAGCCCCCTATATTAGGAAATTCAAGTGGTTACTTGGAGTTAGCGAGAGCATCATTCTTACATCCCACAACCTACCCCCCAACACTAATACCACATATATTACACCCACTAGTTCAAATTCAATCATTTTCAAACAAAGGTAACAATAAACATATATCAAAACCATCCTTACCGCCGATCTCCTCTCATCATTCCTGCCAAATACTCTTCCATATCTGACCTATGGAGTTGATTCATAACAATCATGAAACTTCATTCTCCTTTGCTTGACATTGTAGATAGAACTTTTTCCAATCTAACCACTGTCTGCTGCATACCAAGAATGAGTTGGTCTTGTGTAGCAATTCGAGTGTCGGTCTGCGCAGCGCGACCTTCCAGCATAACAAGCCTGTTGTAGTCGGTAGCTACTAATGAACTCGTCTGTACAGGCAATCGTTGTGAAGGCCCAAGCGGTGGGAGCTCAGAGGTTGCACGTAGGCATCCACTGACAAGACATTCGACTCTTCTACATCTCAAGAACCTAATCTTGATGAGCTATTGGTTAAGTTATTACATGGTCCTGTCTCGAATTTGAAGGTCATAAGGGAAGCAATGAATTCCTGGATAGAGGATAATCAGCCAGGTCCCTGTCCACAGAGCAACAAAGGCAACACGCTCCACCTCATCTACGAGTGGGCACTAACGACTCCAGAATACAACCGCTTTCTTGACTAGAGCATTGAAAACAAATGCGGCGTGTTTTGGGTGCATGGTGATCATGGCACAGGCAAGACGATGCTTTTGCATGCGGTTGCATCGAAGCTATTGGAGCCTAACAAGCAACCACACACCTTGATCCACCCCATAGTCGCCTTTCACTTTGCGGATACTGAGAGATCCAAGCAAGAAGATGCCCTGTCCGTTGTCAAAACCTTGAATTCTCACATACTCAAGTACCAACGGACACTCAGTCATCACTTAAGCTCGAAGTTTCATATCACCGGCCGGGAAAGCTTCAACAGTGTTGGTGATTTCTATCGGAGCATGCCCCATTTGGAATCGACAGTAGAGGTCGGTGGATTACCTGGAAGAACCAGAATTTAATCTACCTTCCTGAACAATATCAACCAGGGAACGTGAGGTCTTACACTTGTTTAGTGCAAGACCATAGTGTTGTAATAGGCTGTGATTCAGGCCAAGTCTTGCTATTCAGGTTTTCTGACGATGCGAACACAAAGCTGAAAAAGCTCTTTCCCAATTCTACATAACATTCAACTCTGTGGGCTCACGGGTTAACGGGTTCTACATATATGTCTGGGGTGAAGTGGTGTGAAAGAAGTGATGATCGGTTTTCTAAGTCTACTATAAGCCTTCATATGTAGCAGGACTACTGGTATTAGGGGGGGGGCACTACTTCCCATGGAAGCATACGGGAAATGGGAAATTCCAAAAGGGATGGGAATATATAGCCCTAGTCACAACTTTAGATTGGTTGGTAAACCTGGGGGAAAGACAATCCGGGACCTTTATAGTATCATAAACATCCTTTTCATGCTTTTCGTGGTGATTACACTGAATATTCTGTTAACTAACACGTATTTGATGAGCTAGCTTTCTTAAATCTACAGTATTAGCATTTTTGCGGGCTCCTTGATATCTCTTGCTTCTCATAGCCAACCATGATACACATGCGTGTGTATATATAATAATGACTGATCCCAATACATATCAGAGATAATAGATCATAAATTACATAGATTAAGAAACGTCCTATGTACATCTAATGGTATCGAAAGTAGTCGTAGTTCTAGTTCCTCGCACAACAACAATAGCAACGCGATTACCTAGGTACCTAAGTTTTTTCTTAGGTCCGCCGTGACAGTATATTACCTCCCATATACGAGATACCTTCTTACAACCACGGAGATATCAACTCCCATAACATATATCCACAGCCTAAAATAACACCATAGAGTTCCGTAGTCGCTATCAGCTCGGATGAACAACGGAGGGTTTTTGGTAATCTAGAGCGCCCCGGGATATTCAAGCGTGGACCAGGCGCACGATCATAGTACCATGCTCCCGGAGCTAAAAGACGGACTTAATGTAACCATGAGGACTTAAGAGAGGTATCCGTAGCCCTGCATGACGACGACGTCCGGTATACCATACATCGTAATTAGTAAGGCTGCTAGGAGCTTCTGCACAACGACCGGGTCTGATATCTCATCTACGGTATTACGTATGATGAGCCTTCAGATATAGTCAAGAGGTAGACGAGTAATTGAGCAATTCAAGATGATTGGCTTGCTCGTATAAATCTCCAGGTACCATAGGAAATATATAGGAAATAGCAAGCTTAAACCTTAAGATTATAAATATCGTGTCGACATACAGGCAGATGTAGGCCTATCCAAGAGTGTATCATCCACCAAAATAATCTCCTATCCAAAATTTCTATAAGTGAATCGAAATGGAAGCCCCCAACACCAAACCTTATCATCTCCCCGCCGATGCTGTGTGGTTCAGTTAGTAAACCATCCTTCACTTTCCTCGCCCCTTTTGTGTTCCTAATCCCTCGCTAACCGTCCCATTCTCATATAACAGTAACCGGCTGCTCCTCGGGCATCGGTCAAGCCCTCGCACACCTCGTCGCCGAGACGCCCAAAAACCGCATCGTAGCCACGGCGCGCAAACTTTCCTCGCTTTCAGGTTTCCCAGCTGGT
This sequence comes from Camillea tinctor, assembly GCA_022578605.1. Classification (NCBI taxonomy): domain Eukaryota; kingdom Fungi; phylum Ascomycota; class Sordariomycetes; order Xylariales; family Graphostromataceae; genus Camillea; species Camillea tinctor. The sequence continues at coordinate 281,147 of MU394064.1, read as the reverse complement.
AGTGAAGACCGAGTGCTGAAGCTAGAAGTAGACGTAACATTACGTGCGTCCATTGACGCGGCGCTTGACGCAGCGCTAGCTAAGTTCGGACGCATCGATGTGGTGGTCAATAACGCGGGCTACACGCTCGAGGGTGACACCGAGGCGGCGGGAGATGCCGAGGCGCGGGCCCTCCTCGACACCAACTTCTGGGGCATGGTCGACGTGACCAAGCGCGCGCTCGGGATCATGCGCGACGAGAACCCGAAGAGCGGCGGGCAGCAGGGAGGAGTGATCTTGAACGTGAGCTCCGTGGGCGGCTGGTCTGGGTTCGCGGGCGGTGCGTTCTACCACGCGAGTAAGTTCGCTATGGAAGGGTTCACTGAGGCCGTGGCGAAGGAGCTGCCCAGCGCTTGGAACAGTAAGTACTAAGTCTCCTATTCCACTCCGATACACACCCCACCCACCCCCTTTACATACTCCTTTTCGTATATGTATATAAATATACCACTCACACATTACAGTCCACCTATGCAACATTGAGCCCGGCGGCGTGAAGACCAACTACGCGACCACATCGCTGCAGCACATGGCCAAGCGGCACCCGGCCTACGCCGACCCGAGCTACCCGACGAACCAGCTGCTAGCCTACGTTGTGAACGAGGATAATCACAAGACGTGGGCGAAGCCGCAGGAGATAGCCGCAGCTATGTATCACATCGTGAGCCGGGGGCAGAGGATACCTATCAGGGTGCCCCTGGGATCGGACTCTTACAGCCTGATCACGAAGGACCTCGAGGAAAATAGGAAGCTCCTCGATGAGCTGAAGGAGCTCAGCCTCAGCGTGGGTGATGGGAGGCAGCCGGATACCATCAGGTTCTTAAAGTAGGGAGTTTAGGATAATCAGGGCGATGATTGGGGAACGTTCTAGCGTAGTTACGCATTATTATGTTACCGGTGCAAACAATAAAGAGGTGTGTATGCAGGGCTGCAAATATTTCAGAGTATATTGGTTGTAAATCCTTGTTTATTATAAAATAGAGAGTTGTGAATTCATAATGGTTCAGGGGTGAGATTTCTAGAAAAGGTCCTTTGAGTCCCAAGTGTGGTTCTATTCTTGTGTAGCTTCTATGAACGAACAATAGAAAATTGGAGTGAAGCTTCTGTTTGAGACAATTCAAGTTAGAAGCTATTATGTTAGTTGAATGGAATGAATATAAGTCAGCATTTACTACCTGTATAAGTCCGGCTGCGAAGCTATCATTGGTCAAATTCAGATTTTCCTCGCCGACAGTCCGGTCCATCAGGGCCCCACCACCCATGCTATGAAAAGTATCCACAGCGGACCGGGGGACCCATATGTGCGGATAGCCACCACACCGGTGCCTCAGGGTCCATTCCGTCATCATCAGCACCTACAAACCGTGACGTCATCATTATTTACTCTCTCTTTGTCAAGGCTCTGTGGTTCGGTAGTACACGATCACGATGTAGGAGCAGCCCCGTCATTTCTACTTTCTTCCCCCGGAGCTTTTGCTACGGGGCGAATAGGTAAGTAGACACATTAGTTTAGGTACCTGACCATACGCTGGTGCGATTATGTGTTGTTGACGTATATCTTGTTAAGAAAAATATGTGGCGCATGTATCAACATCATGTAAGTCTAAGTCGTGTAAGCCTGTCATAAGGCTATATGCCTACTTGGGTTTTCTACTACACTAGGCACCAGAATCAGTATTCAGGTTTTTCTTTGAACATCGGTGATATAAAGAGAAGCTCGACTTACCTCTTACATCATACTCATACTTATAACATCTTCTACAAAAGCCACACTACACCCTAGGCAAACCACACATACCCCCATCCGTCTATTCACTTTTCTATACTATCAACAACTACCGAAACTAGTCATCTTTAAAAGGGAAAAGAAAAAGAGCAAAAAACCAGCAACCATGGGCATCACATCGGGAATAAGCCACCTCTTCGAATCGGTCGTGGAACTGATCCAGGGCATCATCGGCGCGATAGTCCACTTCTTCCAGTGGGTGCTGAGCGCCATCCTCGGTGTCTTCCAGGGCTTTGCAAACTTTGTCGAGGGCACGCTCGGCTTTGCGATTCGTGAGTATCCATCCCCCTTTCTCACCCCCCCCCCCCCCCTTCCATACCATTCCCTCACTCTACCCAAACGTCAGCTGACCACCGTATCAACCATCACAACAGACAATTTCTTCCTCCTCGGCACCCTCGCCGCCGGTGTGCTTGCGTATCTGCTGTTCGCGCAGCAACGCCAGGTCGCCGCCTTGAAGAACAAGTCGACATAGGCCGCATGAGCATTAACTACATACATGCAGGCTGGATGTAATGACTCTCGTTAGCATGGGGGTTTGGTTTCAAAGGGGACAAGGGGGCGGATTGGCGAGTAATCGTAATACCGTGGTGGAGAGGATATGAGGAAAATACACAGAACAAAGAGACAGTGCTATGATACCTTATTGTCGTTAGCTTAGTTAGTTAGGGGTGTTGGGATCAATGACTTGAATTTTCGTCTCCTTTTACTATCTCATAGGTTTCCTAAAGAAGTGCAGAGATATATCGAAATCTATCTTATTTATCATTCATCCAAAGGCCTGCTGAGATCAACCTATGGTAGGGGTATTAGATAGGTTAGATAAGTACACCTAGGGCAAGGAGATGGATGATAGAATGAAAATTTCGGATATATAGGCGTGCCATCTAGTGTAGAAGTGTAACTAGTCTGGCTCCTGGGTTCTATGCATGCGCACAGGATAATCATATGCTCGAAAGAAGAAAAAGAACAAAAATTTGTAAAGTAATTCATATGAAATATCCTCCAAATCGCTAGTCAATATAAAGTCATATTCATCCACACCAATCTCAATTTCCAGACTTTAATCTACCTTATAAACATACAATTAACCCTACTACCCCCTTCCACCCTCCCCCCTTTATCCCCCTATCTCTCTCCCCTGCCCCAGCCATCAATCCCATCACCATTAAACCCCATCCCCGCTCCCCCCAAGTATTTTACTCTTCAACTCATCCCGTACCACCATCCACCTCTCTTCCCTCCTCCCCTCCGCTCCCCCCTCCCCCTCCCCCTCCCTCAGCTTCCTCTCCACGCCCCTCCGCCCACCACCCACCACCCTCGCCCTCCCTCTCCCGGGCACCGCCGCGCTAAGCCCGTACTCCTCCGCTCCCGCTCCCGCTCCAGGCCGGTACAGCGAGAGGAACTCGGTCGACTGCGCGGGCGGCGTGCAGCGCCGCAGATAAGCCCTAATCTGGTCCGTGAGCGGGGGCGACGTTCTCCTGTGTTCGGATACGTCGGCGGTAGAAAAGGCCGGGGGAGAGTTCCGTTTCTCTGGATGGGCGGCTGGGGGTGGCGAGGAATGCGGGGCGGGCGCGTGCGCATTGTCGGTGCAGGGGGAGGAGGAGTCATCGTGCGGCCGCCGCGATAGGGGCCGCCGGAGGGGCTCGTCGGCAACGTGCGAGTGCCCCCTGAAGGGCGTGGGCGCCGTTTCGATGTCGTAGTGCGAGCTCGGGGAGTCGCGCGACTTGCGGCGGCGGAAGAGGCTTTGTCTGCGCGGGGCGGGGGACGTTGATGCTGCAGGGGCGGGAGCTGGGTGGGCGTCGGTTGTGGGGGTAGGGCAGGGTATAGTGTGCGGGGGGGTCTTAACAGATATGGTCGACGAGGGGGGCCGGAAGTGGGTGTCGAGGACGGAGTGCGGTCTCGGCTCCCGGTTGCGGTGCGCGCTCCGCTGGCCGGGGAGCATTTGCATCCATCGCGGGATGGGCTTCGTGGGGCTGGGCTTGAAGGTCGGTCCGTTGATGGGGTCGAAGATGGAGACGTAGATAGTAGAGTCGGGGGATGCGACGTAGTGCAGGTTGCTCTCGCTTGAGCCCGTTTGGCCATCGCCTGAGATTTGAGACGGGTATGGATTCCGATCGTGAGGCGAAGAAGACTGCGGTGGTTGTTGTTGGTAGCGCGCCGAGAGTCCCTATGCAAAGTCAGTCAAGACCCAAAAGGGGGAGATTCGTCGAAACTCACCCCAACGGCCCTGGATATCTTCCCCGGAACCCGCCTAATCGCGCCCGTAGCCTTCCGACTCACGACCGCGCCACCATCACCGCCGCCCTCCGCCCTCCTCTCCCACCTCTTCCGGCTCAGCCCCCCATCCACCTTATCCATGCTCCCCAGCGCCCTCTGCGCGACCTGCTCGCGATCGAGGGTCTCCACCTCGCACGCGACGACGCAATGTCCGCACATGGGGATATCCTCTATTTCCTTTCCCCTACTCTCCCCCTCTCCCTCACCCCCCTCATCCCCATCACAAAACAGCTCCCCGACCCTGGGCCCCGTGACCACGGCCCGGTTGCCGCAGAGCAGGCAGCCGTAGCACGCGCGGTGCCAGAAGCACCAGCCCAGGCTCACGGCCTCGTCGCCGCGGAACACGAGCTCGCCGCACGCCTAGCAAACGGCGAGGTCGAGGAGGGCCGTGTAGCAGCGGTCGCAGGCGAGGCGGGCGGAGCGGCGGCCGAGGACGCGGGGTGGGCCCGAGGAGACGTGCCAGCAGAAGGTGCAGGTGAAGAGTGGGTTGTTGCTGTTGTTGTTGGTTGACGAGGGCTCTGGTAGTTGTGGTGAGGACGATGGGGTTGCTTGGGGTGGGGGTGTGGAGGGGGGTGGCATGGGGGATGTTGGGTGGGTAGGTAGGTAGGTAGGTAGATAGGTGGTTGTCGTGGAGGAGAGTAGTGATGTGTAGGTGGGTAGTGGTTATAATTCGATACCTGGAATTAATACTGAAGTCTTAGTATATCATGGCTGTCGCAAAAAGAGCCGGTAGCAGAACGAATGCTGTTAGTGTTTGGACTAATACTTGTCGAAGACGGAAAAAAGAAAAACGAGTGACTAAGGAATATTCAGCTTCGAAATCTCGTCTAGTAGTCCTGAAAGAATGGCATGAGCCTGCTATGCTATAAGTATTATGTTGTTTTGAAATCGTGTAAACAGAGGTGAGACAATGTAGGTAGGTTAGGAATGGGAGAGTTCCTGGCTTTCCATATAACCTAGGTCTATAAGATAGGTTTAGTACGATCTTGTTACAATGGCATGTCAGGAAGGAGTTGGCCACCAAGCATAAATAAGTTAATATCAAGAAAAAGTGGTATAATATCATCATATATCATGTCATGATCAACCATCTGCCCTAGACATCACAATAAAACTTCATAAGTGATTGCAGAACCTTATGCATAAACATCACCAATCTACCTATAAAAAAGTAGTAGTAGCTGTAGTAGCTGTAAAACCTACAATAGAAGCAACCGACTTTTTTGTTTTCTTGACCAGAGGTAACGATCGAGCGCCGGTTTATTTCACGAGAAACTCCCCTCCATTTCGCCCCTGATTAAACGCCAACCAGCCAACCAGACCGATCAAAGCAAATTTCAAACAAGACCACCTCCCCCCAAACTAGTAATCTTACTACTCTTACAGAGAGAAAACAGCGATCGGTGCCAGATCTGATCCCAACAGTAAAGGTACATAGGACACTTGTCCAATGCCTAGCAGTGAGTTTTGTTGTGCCAAAGAATAATTATCCATCTCCCAATCCACTACTAGCCTCCCTTTGTTTCCAGTCTCCTGTTCTCAAAGGTAAAAACATGTAACGCCAGAAAGCTTCTGCAATTGTTTCTTCTTATCCAGCGCAGATGCTCCGTCTACGTAGATGCAAGACAGGCAAGAAAAGTACGAGCAATGCTGCGCGTAACATCGTGAACCATATCATATCATGCCATCATCGAACTCAACCTACTTGTGCGAACCAGAATACAAAACGAGATTCTCATTTCCGGAGCTTCGGTTGAGCGAGCATGTTCAGTCGGCTGAGGGTCATGCCAGTTCTCTTCTTCTGAGGACTTGTCGTCTTCTGGGGACTAGGGGTCCGAGAGAAACCGCCGAATCGCTTGATCGGAGAGCTCTTGGAGGCAGCAAGTCGGGGCGCGACAACAGCGTGTCCTTCGGCAGGGGGTTCTTTTCGTAGTTTCTTGGCCGCATGCTTCTGTTCTTCCTCTTCTTCGTCCCAGCTAGCCCGGTGGCGCTTCTTGTTGGACATGCCGTGAGGGATGCCCAAGGTCAGACCAGGATCCTTGTTCTCTTTGTTCGGTGACCTCGAGGGTGGAACGGGAAAGCTACCCGGCATGCGAACCGGGGAGGCAATTGACTCCCTAACTTGGCGAATGCTGGATTGGCCAGCAGCAGCGCCGAAACCGTTGGGAGAAGTCGCATCAAAGCGAATAGTATGGTCACTGCGGAATGTGAAGGTACCTGGGATTGACGGAGGTAAAGGCTGGGGCTCCATCTCGGCATCCCTACAGTAGGCTGAAAGGTCGGGATACGAAACCTCATCTTTAGTATCCTTATTGTTCGTGCCCTGGGTAACAGGAGACTTATTGCCCAGATCTAGCTTCGAGACAGCCAAAGATCGCGAGAGACTAGACTTGATAGGGGATGGGGAGTTCTGTGTCATGTCCACTTGCTTCGTGTCCGGTGTGAAGTCCACGCGACGCCCAATCTTTCGTCCAGGAGTTGTTACAGGAATAGCAGGCAGCTCCTTATCGGTGGACTTCTGGTGCGCGGGTGTTTTGGGAATAGACGAGGCAAATTGAGGAATGTTGGACTTGAACCTTGAACCGCCCATCGGCTTCTTCAGGATCGATTTGATCTTACCAAACCGACCAGGAGTCTGCACGGTAGTAGGAACATTACTCTCAAGATTCAGGCTGTTTGTGGTCGCCGATTTCACCAGACTCGGTTCGGGTTTAGCAGGTGACTTAGCAATACTAGCACTGAAATCTACCTTGCTCGGCGGTTTGATGAGGCTGCTAACCTCGGGTTTGGTGGGAGACTTCGTAGGGCTTGTAGCCAGAGCCTGTGGGGCGGCGAGACGAGCAAGGGATGATTTGGTTGGAGTCATGAGACTACCGAGAGTCTGGGATCGAGGAATGGCGCTGCGGGCGGAATCATTACCGCTACTCTTGGGACGAGGAATCGCCGAATCGTCCCGTGCAACAGGTCGAAGGGTTGTCGCATCATCTTCAAGTCGCTGGCGAACACGCTTCGACGAGGCTTGGTGCTCCTCTCCTGACTTCCCAGGTGCCTTCTCAGATGCTTTCTCGGCCGATTTGGGCGCTGGGCGAGGGGTAGTGCTCTTCTTAGATCGTGCCGAATCAGGTTCATCGAGGTTCGCCTTCGACTGGCTTCGTTTGACGCCGGCCTTCATCGGAGTAGTGCGACCAGGAGCGGCACGGAAGGCTGAAGGATGGTTCTCGATAGAATCCATCTTCTTGAATTCAGCCATGTGCGCAGCGCTGAAGCGACTAGCTTTGCCCTTTGCCGTGGCGATCTTGCGACCTGCAGCTTCTGCTTTCTCCTTCTCGCGGCGGGCGGCCAAGTCAGCTTTGATTATAGCAGCCTCGTCGCGGAGTTCCTGCATCATCTTCTGGGCTTCCGGGCCCAGCGTGAAATCACCGCCGAGTCGTTCATGGCGGAAAGTAAAATCAGTAGAGGGCGCGGGGGTCTTAGAGGGAGTAGTATGGACTGCAGCAGGTAATTCATTGGATGGCTGCTTGGTGTAGTCAATGTCGGTAAAGCCAAGCTTCAAGCCAGACGAAGGGGCAGCCATAGACGGGTGAACCTTGCTTGGATGCATTTCGGACATGGGCAACTTGACGGGAGTCGCCGACGATGGCGTAGTTGGGTGGTGCGCGGGAGAAGACATGATGGTAGGCAGCTTCTGCTGTTTCTGCTGTTCCTGGCCTTGATCTTCAGGGGCTTCGTCGTGCTCGGCCAAAGATTCAAGCTGGGGTGCGGGAGATGCCTGGGTTCGCTTTTTGTGTTGACGCATGGCGCGAGAGGTTAGTAGTGTGCGCGCAGAGAAACGGTGGACGGATTTGAGTATGGTTTTGGTAGGTTTGGTGGTGGTATTGGTTGCCAGTGGCGAAATGTCACCCGTCGAAGCGGTTTGTTTACTTTGAGGACTTACCTTGGAAGCAGAGGCGATGCGCTTCGAACGACGGCGTGGAGGCGACATGGTGAACAGCAACGGCAAATTCAAACCTGGATAAAGTAAATTCAAAGATAACTCAGACGCGCTCTCGATTATGACCAGCACTAGTTTAAAAGATGCAGGAGATCGAGGGTGATGTCACGTATGACGCGCGGGGGTGGAGGATTGTTTAATCAACAACGGAATGCAAAAGAAAGGGAAAGGAGGCGTCTGTGTTTTGTTTCTCTGGAGATATGTAAACAGAGGCTTGATTTCATCTCCACTTAATTGATGGCTTATGGTTTTGATTGGTCCAAAGCTTATCCGATTTGCCCTTAACGTCTAAGTTTACGAATTACCCCTGTCAATCCACCCAATTGTCATGTACGCATGTCTTTCTATCCAATCCAATCCATTTCTCCCTCTATCGATAAAACTGAAGCTGGTGCCAATCCAATTATATTATCCAATTCATCTCTCCCGATACCTACAAATACTAATTTACCCTTTAACAGCTATCTCAAGATGAAGCATACTAGCCAAAATATACGTCAATGTCTACTAACATGATCATAACATCCTTACCTATATAGGTCTATACGCACAGAAATAAATATCTCCAACCCAACAGCAAGCTCAGATAACGGACATTAACCCGCCACGACTCCGCATTAGATCAAACAACTGCGAGCCTTTGCGGCCTATAGAGAATGGGAGTATCAACCAATCAGTTGCCCGCCCGCTATGCGCCCTGTTGTAGAGGACGCATAGGACCGTAGCAATCCTGCGCCCTACACGTCATGAATTAATTATTCCGAATAGTCGCTGCAAGCTTCCGGATGACCTTCGGCAGGCAAGGGCAGGTAAATAGCAGATCGAGCAGTTCGCTATTGGAAGACGAGTGTATAAAGAGTGAAAGTATCCCAATTGCCTAAAAACTGGTCCGAGTTGGAAATCAACAACTCTCAAGAGATCATATTTAGTTGAACAGGTTAGATCCTTACCTAGGGGTATCTCATCGCATCATACCTCGTCCTATTGCGTCGTATTACAACCTACCCCTGATCACTAACCTAGCAGGTATGGCGGAAATCAAACCCTACACCATCGCCATCGACGATGAGCGGATCAACGACCTCAAGCTGCGCCTCTCCCTCACCAAGTTCCCCGACGAGCTCGACGGCGCGGGGTGGGACATGGGCGTGCCCCTCGCCGACATGAAGCGGCTGACCAAGCACTGGCAGGAGAAGCACGACTGGCGCAAAGCCGAAGCCGAGCTCAACACACTCCCGCAATTCACCACGGAGATCCAGTGCGACGGGTTCGAGCCGCTGTCCATCCACTTCATCCACGTGCGCAGCGGGGTCGCGGGCGCGATCCCCCTGCTCTTCATCCACGGGTGGCCGGGGCACGTGCAGGAAGTCTACAAGATCATCGGGCCGCTGACCTCGGGAGGAGGAGAAGAAGAGGAAGAAGGGGCAGCTCCGGCCTTCGACGTCGTGGCGCCCTCGCTGCCCAACTTCGGCTTCTCGGCCGCGCCGCGCGAGCGCGGGTTCGCGCTCGAGCAGTACGCCGAGACGCTGCACAAACTGATGCAGCGCCTCGGGTACGCCCAGTACGTGACCCAGGGCGGCGACTGGGGGTGCCACATCAGCCGGACGATGTCCATCCTGTACCCCGGCTCCTGCGTCGCCACGCACCTCAACATGGACAGCGCGGACGCGCCCTCCTTCCTCTCGCACCCCTTCCTGGCGCTCGAGTACGCACTCCGCCCCGCCTCCGCGCGCGAGCGCCGCGGCGTCGCCCGCACGAAGTGGTTCGAGGCCGAGGGGCGGGGGTACAACCTGCTCCAGTCGACGAGGCCGCAGACGCTCGGGTACGGGCTAGCCGACAGCCCCGCGGCGCTGCTGGCGTGGGTGTACGAGAAGCTGCGGGACTGGACCGACGGGTACGCGTGGACGGACGACGAGGTGTGCAGCTGGGTGAGCGTGTACTGGTTCAGCGCTGCCGGTCCCGCGGCCAGCGCGCGCATCTACTACGAGATGCGGCACAACAGCAGCGGGCGGCCGGGCAAGATCGACCGCGCGCGCCTGCGCGGTTGGGTCCCGGGCGTCAAGATCGGGTACAGCCACTTCCCCGCCGATCTCGTAGTGCTGCCGAGCACGTGGGTGCGCACCCTCGGCGAGGTCGTCTTCGAGAAGGACCACGAGAGCGGGGGCCACTTCGCCGCCTGGGAGCGCCCGCAGGAGCTGGTCGCCGACGTCAGGGAGATGTTCGGCAAGGGCGGGGGTGCGTTCGGCGTCGTCAAGGGGGCTACGGGCTACCCAGCGTAAAAAAGGCCAAGCTCGGCCCCGATAGCTTTGTCAGCTACGAAGAAGGGGTTAGAGAAAAAAAAGGAGGGGGAAGGGAAGTATGAGCGAGACAAGGAATACCTGCATTAATGCACAGGAGAATAATCACGTTTTGTTGGATGGAACTCTCGATGATCGTTGAGAGGGTCTACGTGTTTTTGATTTCTTGAATATAGGATTTGTCACACACACACACACACACACACACACACACATACACGTAGACAGATACGGCCGTATGGACAAAAGGAGATGCGAATCAAAAAGCGGAAAGAAATAAGGAGAGATCATTGGTGACCCGAGCGAGGACGGTATACTGCCTCGAGAAATATATCAAATATTTCATATTGTTTCTTGTTTTCGTTCTCCAGTTATACTGCAGGAGCTTGGGCTCCCCTTGCCCCTTTTGATGAGTTGTTCTTTTCCGGCGGTTCCGATCATTCACGATGATAGGAATCAAACCAGCTCATGTGGATGAATAGCAATTTGCGAGCTTACTAGTACGTTGCAGAAGAGTAGAGGTCTGTGATCATTCTGGCTCTCTTCTTCTTTTTTCACACATGGTAGGTAGTATCCAAAGTGATTCGATCACCCAGGGACTGTGTGGCGAAGCAATACGGCTTGCCATCTAGATTGGGAGCCGAGGGCCGTCGAGGACGGCTATTAGAAGTAGAAGGGAGCTGAAAAGCAATGTTGAAATTTGAGGTTGACCTGTAGGGTCCTTGCCACCTTGTTGCAAATTCTGTGTCGGTTTCGCGCTTAGGATAAACGGCCGACTGCCGCCTAGATAATTCTATAGCAAGCTCGTATCACTCCTTGCCGCCGGCGTGAAATCGAAAACCAGATGGACTCTCCGATACGGTTTGCTGGAAAGACATCATTCCTATACACAGCAGGTGTAACTCATTAGTGCTCGTGATATATTCTAAGCGCAATACCCCTTTGGCGCCAAGGTCAGAAGTCAATTGGCAGATGAGAAGAACTAATTTGTTTGCTTTGAAGCACCCAGCTCGGTCAGCTATTTGGGGTATAAATATTCGTAAGCTACAGCCTGTGGGTATCAGGTTGAATTGGCGACTGTTCGCAAACACCGATAACAAAAATAGGCAAACATGGGATCAGGATGTCAATATTGCTAAGAAGTCATCAAGACATCCTTGAACAAGGCCGAGACAAATCAGATTTCACCACCGCCAACTTAGGAGACGAGGCGGCACGGGAGTCACCAATTATATCCCGTGAGCAGCCTTTCAACAGTGGTGGTGGCTGGTTGTTCATGGAGGCAAGTTTGTTGGGTGTGGGATTATCGGGCCTTCACTTCGAAATATCACAGCCAACGTCAGCGGAGCGTAAAAGATTTTTTGTATCCCAAGGTCTGTTATACGTAGTCTGGTGAGGGCTAGGTTGGGATATTTAACTAGTTAGTTCCTTTCATCTGCAAGGCTGGCGTAAGGCGAGAGGTGCTAATAACAACATCTCACACCAAGCTGGATCAGACGATCGCGATGTTCTTAGTCTTGTCTACTGTATGGTGTGTATAAGAAAAGACCGAGATTGCAGGCTTGGCACACGTGAGTCGTAATGGGTCGTAATGGAGGGTGGTCTGGAACAAGACTAGAAATTTTCCAGAAGACGTCAAGCGCCGCCCCGAGAGAAGAGTTCGTCTCTGTCGATGGTACTCGCTGGTACGGCGTGGTAGAGGGATAGCCAATGATATATGACCGGCACTGACATGGGTGCGCATACCGAGTCCCAAAACGATGGTGTCGGATACCACAAACAGTAGTAGAACTGCAAAGTGTGCATGAGGTAGGAGCCAAAGGAGCTTTTTTTCTACCACGCTGTTGTACTCCATACGGCCGTACGGTTACATGATGGGCCAAGCAGCCAAGCTTGTCGGCTCCAAGTGGAGCAGCTTGCAGATGGCTCGTCTGACGGAGACGACAAGAAAACGTTAGGTTAGGTTAGTACATAGCATTGCGGCACAATTTATTGATTGATATGATGGTACCTGGCAGACAGACGACTTTGCATGCAGAGAGAACCACTTATAAAAATTTTGCGTCCGGATCTTGAAGCTAGTCGCAGTTTTAGTTACTACTATTCAGTACGAAGTATTAGGGGTATGAGGGAGTGGTTGTGGTGGTGATGGCGGTGGTGGTAATGGTTAATGATGACTGCTTTTAGTTTCCGATACATAATTACGATCCCGGACCCCAGGGTCTATGAGATTCAATGCGACGGAAAACCCAACCTGCAGAAATGTGGTGATGTTTTGAAACAGGATCGATTTGGCTGCAAGGTGTAAGTGAAAGTTGATGAAAGAATTGGGGGCCAAAAAAAATTCCTTAAGACGAAACGACATGCACATAAGAAGTACGAGAGTACATAGTGAAGTAACCTATGCAGGCTACGCTAATAAACCCTTGTCTACCTTGTTACCCTAATGCTCTTAGTGGTAGTCCCGCCTCGCCTCGTCCCCATATTGCGGTTCCGATATGGGGACGATGTGCCTGAACCAGGAAAGATGGTCTCATCTGATTGGTCTAGGGCTTTAGTCCAGGCATCCCCGCAGCTCGCTTGGACTTCCCTAATCAGAAGATTTCCAGAAAGAGCCCCATAGTCTCCTCGGAGATGCAAATTTATCATCCCCGCATCCACACACACAACTCTTGGCTTTTTCTCACTTACACTTACACTTACACACACAGACCACATCCACACAAACACCCACACCAGCCTCTTCCATTACCTACCTATCCCTATCCACCTTACCAGCTGTCACATCTTGCGATCTCGGACCAAGGTTGCCGTTTTGTAGGAAGGGAAGCATAGCACTCGCCTCTAGATCATTAGTGCAGTGCAATGTAGTAGTATGGTTTCTTATAACCATGGAAGCAAGTATTGATCTCATCCAGTCTAGCAACTTGAAGTCTAGCAATACCCTCTCTTATACGGTATCGGAATAGAAAAGAAAAGAATCTCGACATCTGCTTACTATGAAAGCACCATCATAACGTCAAGTACCTATTGTATGAGATCCATAGGTAAGTAGGTATGTAAGTAAGGTAAGGTATTGTACTGTACCGTATTGTACAACTTACACACGATACTTTAGCGATACCTACTAACCTAGCTAAGTTGCCAAGTATATATGTGTGTGTGTGTGTGTATGGTTTTAGGTGATGAACGGGAGCTCTTTGGTGACGAGACGAGACAGTTCATCCATTCCATTCCCAGCCCTTAGGTTAAGTAGGCCAGGTGACCAAGCAAATTTTTTCTGACGCAGAACGGAATCCAAGCCGCTTCTCGGTGCCAGCAGCTCTTCTTTGGCCTGTTACGCCGGGTACACCGACCGATCCATCCAACCCTTCCCAGCTGCCTGCCGGTGCTCACGTCCTTTCCCATAATAGGCTTCCCATGTTTGCCAACCCATGGGAGCAAAGGCATTGTGGTGGTCCGAGTTCCCAGCCTTGAACCAGAATTACCGGATCCAGTTGCAAGTCGGGCAGGTTACCGCTGGCGAGTCTGGCCTCGAATCGCGTCCTATTCCGACTCCCCGGGGAGCAGGTAGAACTTCCACTGTACGCTCTCCCTTCACGTTGTGATAACTCCCAAGTGTAAACAAGTCTTAAGACATGATGATAATACCTAGGGCACATTGCTCCAGATGGCTGCGGTCACCCATCTCATACCAGTATGTACTTACCTAGGTAAGTAAGCACATTCATAGTACGTGTCTATGTAATGTCATGTGCTCTCCATGGAGTTGTTAAAGTCTCATACACCTACCTCTAAGCAAAACAATAATACACTACACTCTACATAGCTAGGTCCGCCACATTGGCCAGAGGATTTGAGCCTTGGGATCGAGATACAAGCTACACTATACCTACACTACATACAAAATTCTTGATCCACACTCCTGCCAGGGACCGACTAGCATTGTGTGGATTGCGTATGTACACAATAAACTACACTAGGTTGGCGAACTACCGAATTCATGGGTTCCTACGAATTGGATCTGGTCCAGGCAACATGACAGCCACGTTCCATTGAAATCAAGAAGCAAAGTTGCTTTAGGAGACCCCAGCTTGTCCCGTACCGTACCGTCTAGAAGACTACCTTGGGGAAAGGCCGCTTAACCCAGTAGAGGAGAGGTGCCAACAGCAACTTCACCGTACAGCTAGTACTACATATTATTTTATAGCTTTGCTCGAATACCCGGCCTATAAGCTTCAATGCGAGCCAACGTCACGAGGTCGGCATGAGAGGTAGCTGAGCACTACGAAATGCCGCATGATCGTCATTAGTCCCAGTCCAGCATCATTAGCCAGCCTTGATATACCGAAATTGCGCATGCAACTAGTAGCTTGGGGAGCAAGGGGCCCCTACGGAAGCCTGAAGAATTCTACGAGGCGGCCGTTTACAGACAGTAGGGTAACTAACAAAGCCATAGTTTATGGCGTCGTGGCAGCTGGACAAGACAACTCCAGCGCCGCAAACTGCCACGCACAGCACGCAGTGTTTCATGAAGGCCCCTGCTAAGCCCAAGGAAAGTTCCGAACCAAAAGCAGGGAAGGTCGAAACCAAATCTACTTAGCAGTAGATGACGAAGTTTGAGCAAGGTCCTGGAAAAGGCCTAAGGCCTAACATACACTATACTACTAGGTAGTTAGCCCAGCCCGCTTTCCGGTACGGATGGGTAGCGGTTACGAGCTAAAAGAATAGCAGATCTTGTAACTCAGACACGCTATTCAGGGACCCTTGATCTCGGAATTTAATCGGCTCAGACCATTGAACTAGGTGGTAAGTAGCACGCATAAGTCACAGAGCAGAGGAACGCAAGGCAAAGAGAGGAGATGTGATACAGAATGCTTGGAGGAGAGGGGAAGATGGGATGAGATGAGACGATGAGAATCCTATCTAGGACTCAACGGCTACTGAGGTTGTATCGAATACCTCTTGCATATTATTCAACCCAGCCGGGTGGATTGAAAGCTCCGAATTATTCGAACAACCGGTCTCTCTCGCACCTCGCACTCTCCACTCCGAAGCTTTGAGGAGAACGAGGACAAGGACGAAGAAGGCATCTGGGCCGGGGGTCTCTCTTTACATTGTCTATTGTCCATTTTCCGTTATACGCACCGTGCATCTATTATTGTTTTGTTCTATATTGAAGTTGTTCCGGTTCCAATGCTATTGTTGTCAGTCAGAGTGCCTAGGTTGGTTAGGTACCTAGTGGCGGTTATTCCTGACGATGGCACTGGCTTTGTGTTGCCGCAAATAATGCAGAAAGGGGCTGAGCGGGTGACTCGTTGTCAGATTCCTACTGATACAGGTACCTACATGTAGCTCTGGAGTCGTTTTCTGACAATGTTGGAAAGTGTACATGTAAGGTTAGCGTGCTCACAGCGCTACACATGTGCAGTGTTTCCAGCGCGCATTTACGACCCCGCCATAAACCCCCCCTTGGCCCTTGGAGCAGAGTTCAGTACCCGCTTGGATCGAGGCGGCGGGTAGCACCTGATCCACCAACTGATTCACTATTCGAGGTGCCTAGAGTTAACCGTCGCCGGGACAGGACAGGAGCTGGCCACGGTAACTTTGAACGACACGAAAGCAACCAACCTACACAAAGGACCGGGGGGAGGAGGAGGAGGAGGGGTGGGAGAGAATAGACAGCGAGACCTGACAGCAGCAAGCAAGCCAACAGCAAAAAAAGAAATAAAAAAAAATAAGAATAAGAATAAGACTAAAAAGGGAAAAAAAAAAAAAAAAAACAAGGGTGATTAAGGGGAGAGAGAGGAAAAAGGTAAGAAAAGAAAAAGAAAACACACCAAAAAAGGGGACCACTATAACAACGCAGCATTGCACTTACACTTACACTTATACTTGCAGCAACGCATAATGGAACTTACAAGAATAGAGAGAAGGGAACAATACATAGAGCCTTATTAAGCAACGGTACGAAAAGAAAAGAAAAGAAGAAACGAAAATAAAACAAAAGAAAAAGAAAAAGAAGAGAAAAGTAAAAGAGAAAGAAAAGAATAAAAAAAAGAATAAAAAAAATAAACCGGGGCCATACACACACACACACACACACACACACACACACACATTAAACAAGCCCGTTTTCTTTTCTCTTTTGCCCTGGCGGGGTGTGGTCTAGCTTTTTTTCCCTATGCTAAATCTGGATGCAGGACCCCCCCTACCAGGTATACCAAGTACAAGAAAAAGGAAAATTACTATTTGACTGGACTTTTCTCTCTCCTAGAAAAGCCACCGAGACCATTTCAATTACATAAAACTCACCAACGGGTTCCCTTTACTTTTACTTCACCACAACTCGTAACTCGTCATCAACACTTGACACACACACACACATACACACACACACGGTCCATTTACTTCCTTATCGTTGTCTATCTGTCTCCCTTCTCTACCCTGCGAGACCAACTGAGCATTTCCGCCTTGGGGCTGGAACCGTTCGATTAAGCTACTACACATATTTACATTTACATTACCATCACATAACTCGAGAGCAAAGAGATCTCTGTCTCTCTCTCGTCCCGGTCTCCTGGTTCCCCGGTTTCCCCCCGGATTATGTACCTTGCCATTTAGCGCTGCATGCGCGCGCTTCAACTGCTGTACACATTTAGTGTCTTCCAATTATTCGGGGGTCACAGCACGCTGTTGTTCCATCCTATACACTTACACATAACATAATAACAAAGTTTTTTTTTTTTTTTTACACACACACACTATCCGTTGACGAGGTCCGGGTTTTCCTAGCTAACAACCCCTCCAACATATTTCTCTCCCGTCCTGAGAGGCGTTTGCCGCCGAGCGGTGACCGTCTCCTGTCTTCTTGAGATTGTCATGTCCGACGACAAGATGTCTATTGACAAGAAAGATCATACCAAGGAGGACTCGGAAGAGTCCCTAGCCTCGACTCCCGACAATGAGAATGGCCCCTCAGTCCCGCAAGAAAACCAGCCAGTGAAGCGCAAAGGTGGGCGCAAGCCTGTAAGTTGATAAATACTTTTTACTTTATCATTATGGCATTATATGTCTTTTGTCATGTTCTCGGTCCTTTTTTTTTTTTTTTTTTACTTTTTTTTTCGCGCTACCCACTCCTATTACCTCAGGTAAAGAAAAAAAAATTTGGAGCTCTGTCGTGTAGTGTGTAATATGTAGTATGTGGTGTGTGGTGTAGATTGAATGTGGGACGAGGATCGAAAGGCTTACACCAAAAACAACAGATCTATGCGACCTCCGAAGAGCGCAAGCAGAGAAACCGCCAGGCTCAGGCGGCGTTCAGAGAACGTCGAACTGAGTACATCAAACAGCTCGAGGACACCATCAAGGTCCACGAGTCCAACCTGACGAATCTGCAAGCTGCTCATCGCAGCGCCGCGGACGAATGTCTGATGCTGCGCTACAAGAACTCTCTTCTTGAACGAATTCTTCTTGAAAAAGGTAAAGCAAACGAGACCATTCTAGTATCTCCTCACCTAGGCTAACTCGTCTACCTCTAGGTATTGATGTTCAAGCTGAGCTTCGTGCCAAAACTGGCAGTCCAAATCTTGGTCCAACTCATATGCCCCAGAATATGGTACAGCCACCACCAATACAGCGAGCGATTCTGAACAGACACCACCACTCTCGCAGGTCTGGTTCTAGCATTGCTCCCAAGCTAGAGCCCGGCATTCCCTCTCTCCCGCCCCCCGCCGGTCTCCAGCAGTCTCTTACCTCGCCGAAGACGCGCCCGACGCCCCCCTCCCACGCAGCGTCTCCTACTAACCCTACACCTCCCTACGGGAATCATGTGTCAACCAGCTCACCTACCACCTCAGAACACCCCGGTATGCGGCCGCCGATGGCTCCCAGCACGAAGCAGCCGATTGCGCCGATGCCGGGTATGGCAGCTGGTTCGCGCCAGCCCATGATGCCACAGCATCCAGCTTCGGCCCCGCGGCCGCCCGCCTTCTACCCAACCCCGTCCTTCCAGAATCATTTCCAGCAGCTCGGCAAGTTTGCCCGTTTCTTTTCTTTTCCCCTTTAATGGAACTTTGTCGTCCTAGGCTTAACCCGTGAGTACAGAACAGGAGTACGATGCGCCGACCGACATGATGGACGAACCCGAGCCCGACACCCCAGGTCCCGGACCTTATCCTTCGGCATACTCGGTTGCGCACCAATCTGGTATGTCGATGCAGCCCACCACGACCGGGACCTCTACGCAGCAGTCGACGACCTCCGCCGAGCATAGCGGACAAACGCAGGGTCAGGGTTATCCCTCCATGACTCAACTTCTCGACCCAGCCATGGATTGGGATCCCTTCGGTTTGAGTGCGTCGATGGCTTTCCCCACGCAGTTCTCCTTTGACACGAGCAACATGAGGTGAAGGAACGGCCAATGCCCCCAAAGCATCAGCATAAGAGTATCGGACACGAACCCGATAATAATTGACCCATTGGGTAACGATGAAACGACCGAACCGCTTGCTTTGGGACGCGATTGGAAAACTCAAGAACAGAACACCATATTATGATACCCCTCACCAGCGAAACGAGGTGGCAGTACGGTTTACGTTGTAAGGTGGTAATGGAGGTTGTGCAGGTACAGAATACCAGCACATATTTTTTTTTTTCACCAAGATATCGAAGAAAATCCAACAGAACGAGGACTGAATTTTCTTATTTTTCCTTTTCTTTTTTTCCTTTTTATTTCGAAAATTCAAAAGCATACATCGGCGAGACAACGGACATCATATACCCACGGTGGGCGGTCGTGTTCTGATCCCGAGTTCTTTTTTTTTCCGCAAAAAAAAGTTATTACGTTAAAGGCGTTGCAGCATATCAACGGCGGGCAAGGCAAATCAACTAAAAGGAGGTTTCGATTCAACGACCATGACCGAATTTATATCAATACGTACAATCACGTTTTACGTTACGACCCAGGTATTTCTCACTGGATCTGACGAAGAAAAAAAAGTTATTGCAATGGCACATTGGGTGGAGTTTGGGGAGTCTAAAAAGTCTTCATTCCGGATTTGACTCTCCCAAAAAGAAAAAAAATTATTAGTTCAGGATATTCGCAGGAAAGGTAGGGTGGGAGGGGTTTGGCTGGTCAGGACGCATAGTGAGTGAGGGGAGGGAAAGGAAGACTCAATACATCTTTCGTTTTTTTTCCCCTATGGTCATATATCTACTTTTATGGCACTATGACGTGGAGGACAGGTCTAGCCTTAATTCATCTATCCATCTATGTATCTCGTGGCATGGGCAGGCAAGGAAAGGCAGGAACAAAAAAAATCGGTCAAAAAGAACGGGGTTTGTCAAACTGCCATCAAGATCTCTCTTCTCGTATTTCTTCTCTCCATGTTCTTTCATTTTCCTTTCCACTATTTAACTAATACGCCGTCACGAGGAACGGGCTTGAGTTTTGGTTTTCTACTTTTCCCTCTTCTTCTTTTTTTTTAATTCTTCGGTCCTATGTGTATATAGGTCAATCAATCCGGCATCGGGACAGGATAGGATGGAGCATGTAGCCAGCTGGCTGATTGGTCGCTGGCCTGTTGTTAACCTTGTAGCATGTATTGTACTTCTAGTCAGATGGTAAACACACACACGAAGCGAGCAAGCGAACCAACGGGAAGGCAGGCAACAGCAGCGGCGGTAGTAGCAGGTAGAATATTAGTTCCTATATAGGGTAAGTAAGTAGGCTTGGTAGCAGTTTAGCTTAGGTTAGGTTAGTCTAGGTTCTTGGGTAAGTAGGTAGGTAGGTAGGTAGCCGAGTATCAAAGAGGAGAAAGAGAGAAAGAAAAATCGAAGAAGAAAGAAAAAAAAAAGAAAAAAGAAAATCAAATCAAAAGGGCCTTCTCATTACAGATACGTTGGAGTGCGTCGTACCCCAATGTGAAGCATTATACATACATGCCCTACATCAACGGAACACGCAATCGTACCACCCGGCGTACCCTAGTTATCCTCGTCCTGTTGGGGGCCATCAAGCATCAAGAGTGGTAGGGTAGGGTAGGGTAGGGTAGGGTAGGGTACGTGTGTATGTAAGGGGATGGATTAGAGAAAAAAGAAGCCGGACAAGGTAAGGGAGGGAGGGGGGAATAAAACCTGTCAGTCAAGGGACGAAAGGAGAGCTGCAGCATTCATGTAACTGCTTTTTTTTTCTTTCATGTGAAGATTTATGTCTACCTTTCCCCCGAGGCCCGGAAGGGAGATCATTCGATTTCGGGTCTTTCTGGAGCTATATTGTACAGTCGTATATACATAAACATATACATATACATATATTTATACTATACTAGACATAGATCATACTAGCATGTATAGAAAGTTCGTACGCAGACTTTGTTGTGAATGCTAGATTGTAGATGTTAGAATTAAGCAACTTTCACTTATTCTGCATCGTGCCCTCGTGGAGATTTATGAGAAAGTATGGACTTGATATTATGAACTGAGTTGCATGTAAAGCAAGCAGCACATACATACAAGGACGTTACTTACTACATGCATAGGTCCATGCTGGACGACATATAATACGCCAGGTTATAGCATTGACATTTAATCCATATAGGTTAGATCAATATCACGACCTTATATTACAAACCATCCACCACCGTCACCAGCTATAGTCAGACTGTCCCAACAAACCAATGACGAAAACTGGTGCGTAGAACATTAGCATATTCACCAAGTCCAAGCAGCCAAGTTGAAGTGATGTATATGTACTTGATCCAAATCGATCTTACGGTTCCTGTCACCTTTCTTGGCTCCCCCTTGCCCGCCAGTTCGAGCGAACCACACAAGCATACATACAGGACACGAACCAAATCGATCTTAACAGTGGCAATCGATCAACCCCAGACAAGAAAAAAAAAATCAACCCACCTTCATACTGTATGAACAGGGCCCCCTCTTTACTTCTCTCCCCTTTCCCCTTGCCCCTCCCCATCCACCCCTCTTCGAAGAAAACAAGGAAGAAAAAATACTTCACTCCAATGGTTTGAAGGATCCCCGACAGCGGAGAATATCACCCGGTTTAGACCAGAAGAGAAATAAAGAAAAAGAAAAAAGAAAAAAAGGGGGGAAATGAAAATGACAAGTTCTAGATTTTTTTTTTTTCCTTTTCTTTTTCCTGTAATATATATAATTTTGCTATGAATACAAAAATATATCAAAAGGTCTTAGACATTCTCCAACACCATGTTGTTCCCATACCCATACAAGCACAGGTTTCCATTAAATGTTTCTCCTGATGGACCCCGGCCCGACCCATATTGACTCTTCGTTTATGAGGAGTTCGCTGGGTTGGGTAAGATTGGATAGAGTGGTGTAATATACCTATACTAGTACATAGTAGTAATAGAGGTAAAAGAAAAGGAAGCGGGAGAAGGAAAAAAAAACCAGTTCGTCCCGATTTCGGTCTTTTTGGTTTTCTTTGTTGTTGTTGTTTTTTCTCCTCTTTCTTTGTTTTTCTTTTTTTCTTCTTCTTTTCTGTTTTCTTCCTTTTCTCGATCGATCTATACCCACTAAGCGGGTACGATGTATCCTGCTCATAGCTACCTACCTGTAGCTAGATACATAGGAAGCTGCAATAGTTAAAGTAGCGTACTAACTCCCAAGAGGTTAGGGAAGTAGAGGGAGGGTAGGTACGAGGTAGGTACCTTACCTCTACACTACACAAGCATGCACTATACCGGCAGGAACCCACCCACGAGCAACCCTCTTCAAGCAACCCCCCTACAATTTTGGGGGGAAGGGGGGGACCACCCGAACCCCGAGAAAAGCTCTAGGCCCTAAACCTGATTCTTCTTCCCCCACTCCTACCTACATCTTCATCCTCGCTCATCACTTCTCACCCTCACCCCTCACCTTCACCACCCTCACTTTTGTTTTCTTCCAACAGGTAAGTAATATTTCAATTCCTTTTTTTTTCTTTCTTCTTTTTCTTACCATACGTCAGCTACCCAACCAGCCAACGAGCAAGCTAAGTACTTAAGCTTAGCCAAGCAATTAACCAACCACCCAAGCATATGCAACCATTGAAACCAAACCTAGAAGAAGCTTTTCTTCTTCTTCTTTTCTTTTCTCGTATCAAACCGTAAACCGCCTCGAGCCTTTGGTGTGAACACCGTTTAACCAAAGTAAATGAACAATGGTTCTCTCTCTCTTTATTTTTCTTTCCCTCTCTTCGCCATGTTCTTCAATATTCAATTGGACACATATGTGAGCCAAGACCGCCTAGAGCGAGTCCTCCTTACACCGTTGGTGGGTTCTTCCGACTTGACCCTCTCCGGGCCTAGCCGTCTGGGCTGCTTATCTGACAAGGACCCAGATCCATAGATGGGCAACTCTCCCAGCTCCGAGATTAGGTGGTGTAGTAGTGTAGGTATGGTACATACCGAGTAGGTAGTATACCTCTACTAGATGCATAGTCATGAATCGGAATCGAATCGTAGGTAAAGGTAACCAACCATCCAAACACCGGAACGCCTAGCCGCGGTCCTACGAAATCCATATTGTGACCTATCTCGGTAAACAGGATGGGGATAGAGGGACGAGAGCATTTATGCAGGTCGGTTTTATCCACCATCCCATCCCATCCCATCCCCATACCTTACCACACTCCATACCGTGCTCCATACCACGCATCCATCCATCCATCCATCCATCCATCCAACCAACCAACCTAGCCCAACCCAAACCCAGCCCACTCTTCCCACCCTTCCCTTTCCTTTTGACGGCACGTCCGTTTGCCCCTCCCAAAGCAAAACCTCTTGTTCTCTCTCCCCAGGTTGTCAAACGAAAACGTGGCAGGTGAAAATTGATCGATCGTACCCGTCTGGGGCCGTTCGATTCCAGTACCCCGTTACCGCGGTGGCTTGAGTCTAGGTAGTAGCAGTACAAAGCTCGAGAGAAATCCACCAGCCGCACTCTCCAGGTGTGGCCGCGTGTCGTTGTCATTGCATACATAATAACCCCTGGGAAAGGGCGGAGGCGGAAGCGGAGGCGGGCTCTCTCTATCTGTGTGCTGGATGCTAGTTGGCGTGCTCTCATAGTCGGGGATGTCATAGACCCCCTTCGGGTCCCTCTGCCCCCTCTTCCACTTCTCCCCCATCATGGAGCCTACCAGTCCGTTAGCGAGTCTTCTCCAGCACGACCCATTCCCCCTGCACTCAACCCAATCCATCCACCGTCGTGTTTGTTATGCGGTCGTAGCATCGCAGTGTAATCCGGCAGCGGGGTTCGAGGCCACTTCCCCTTCCGTACGTTGCGATCGGCAAGGGCCTAGACTTGTCTCCATCTCCTTCATCGATATCGTTCCACGGCATCAACTCACTCCGTTGAAGGTCAGGTGAGCAGATCAAGGGCAGGTCTCATTTCCGCGTTGTGTCGAACCCTGTAACATATTTCTCTTTTCCTCCTATCCTCCATCGTTCCGCTTCTCGGGATGACTTTCCTCGGCTCCTGCTGACCAATCTCGAAGACACTGACCGACTCCCATCGTCAGCATTTCGATGTTCGCGATGCACTAATCCGTTCCCCCTTCTTCCCTTCCCACCATGTCCTAGGTGCTTCGTCTAGGTGCGATGGCTTGGTCACCATCAGTTCCATTGGTCTGGAGAAGCGGCAGCGCATCCCTTCTTCCAATGGCACTTCCTTGAGGTAGGTGCACGTCCATATGCAGTGCGAGGCGGTCACGAGGACTGGCCCAGTGATGTGTCAAGGTCCGTGATATCGTCGACTAGTGCATGTGAGTCTCGTGACGACCACACTCGAGGAGGTCACGAGACGGATGAGCCGCTCCGTCCCGTATCGCGGTCCAACAGAATATTTCCTGGAGGCTTGGCCATCGTGCCAATATAAACGCATCCAGGAGAATAAGTAGGTATATAAAGGCGAACACTTGTTTCTAGCCTGTCAAAGAGCAGAGGAGATCGGGGCAGCATCAATGACCAGGTGTCAGCTCCGTATAAAAGAGGCTTGCAGTAGTCCGGGGAGCTGCGGTCATATAAGACGTGCAATCCGTCATCATCATCACAAGCAAACCTAAACCCAATGGTATAGATATATCAGGAACCAAACAAAGCCTGGGCTGGGCTGGGCCACAGAGATATACAATCGGGCGGGTGAGCACGCATATTAGTTTTCAATGATTTTGTTCCGGGAAAGTGACAAAAGATAACTCAAATGGGGAAGAATGGGGGAGAGGAGACAAGTATTTGTATAATTCTAGCTTCTCTCCCTCGTTGCTTATCTTTTTTTTTAGAGAGAGAGGGGGGGCCAGCGAGGGGAGGGGAAGGGGGTGTTTCTTTTTGTACGTAAATTGTTCCGAGCACAGAGAGATAAGGGATTATACCATTATTAACAGAAATAAAATACTATGTACAATTACAATACACCGCCAACGAACCCCCCAAAAAAGAGGGACTTACTTACCTATTATTACTTTTAACTACCACATAAAATAAACTAGTTCGACATGAACTTTTATTTTTATCTTTGGTTGGTTTATTACCCCACAGAGAGAAAAAAAAAAGGGTCAAGTTGGAGTTGGATCTAGATGGTATGCGTGGTGGTTGAGATGGATTAGGTAAGGGAATGATTTTGGTGGTTAGTACTTGGCTATCGTTTTTGGTATATCTATCGATCTAACCTAGGTTAGTTATTTTTGTTTTCCCATTCTCTCTTCTTCTTTTTTTATGGAGATAGGATACTATACTGGTTAGGTAGCTTATAGGTAAGTGAGACGCGCGCCTGTGTATAAGGAATAGGTACATAGGTGTATTTATAGACGAGCACGTCATTTGAGTATGCTGGGAAGGGGAAGGGAAGAAAGTTTGGGGGGGATTCTTGGTATTAATATAGGTTGGGTTAGGTTAGGGTATTAGAGATAGGCTATGGCAATACTATGATATATAGGTATATATATATATGTTTGATTGTGCGTTGAAAGTAGTCTTTTTTTTTTCTTCGCCTTTTTCTCTTTTGTTTTGTGATAACTTGGGTCTGGAGATGTAGATAGATCGGTAGTAAACAAGGTGCGAATGTAGAAAGGGTAGATAGATAGATATGTTTACTCTTTTCTTTTCTTTTTTTTTTCTTTTTTTTTTTTCAATCATGGGGGAAAAAGAAAGGGTGGTTATTTTTGGAGAAGGCTTTTCTGGTTCCTGCATATGGAGATCGTGGGGTTGGAAGGGGAAGGGGGGGTAGGTTTATGTAAAAAGAAGATAGGACGATGATAGGACTTTAGGGGGGACGGCGTGTGTACAGGTACATAACATTACCAGGTTAGGTTAACCTTTTCACATTCCATTTGCCACCCCATCGTTCCCCACGGAATGTTTTTTTTTTTTTTCAATTGATTAGGTAAATGGCTTTCTTTTGGGGAGGATACTTGGGTTTTTATTGTATAAAATGTTTTTGTAAGGGGAATTAGGTGATAGGATACGGAAATAATAGATAGGAGAGGAGGTAGGTACCCGTGTAGGCTTAAATAGGTTTTGGGTAAGGAGTGCCTATCTATGAACCCTACCTAAATAGAAGAGAGACAAAAAGTTTTGCAGGTAAGCTTAGATATACGTACCTACGGGGTTTACGAAAAGAAGGTTGTAATAGATAATAAGGTCGTATGTAAATATATATAAATAAATAGAGAAAGAGGAAGATAGATAGATATGTGTAGTGATAGAGATAGGGAGTGAGGTTGTAATTAGGTATTTAGTTATGTATGTAAGATAGAGATAATGGCTTTCTTATCTTTGCCTTGGGTTCACTTTTGCCTATCACGCCGTGGGGATGGTGGCGGGGGTTGCGAGCCAGGGGGGGTGGAAGGGAAAGGGGAGATAAGGGATTGCCTGATGGGGAAATATATAGTTTTGGACAGACACAGGCGGACGCAGACAGAGAGACGGGATAATTACCAAGAGGCAAGTAGACTGGATAGATGTGTGCTTCTTAGGTAGGTCAGAGAGACCAACGTTAGCCATATGGTGATTCTAGATATAGTTGAATTTCTATCCGTGCAGTAAGATTATGTGTTATGGTATTGTACAATAGATACGGCTTTAGTATAGCGATTGAGTAATACATGGTGATCGGGTTGGCTATCCGCCACGTACTTATCGTGGTGACTTACTTACCTAGCTAACCTAGGTGCCTGACTACAGAAGGAGTCACTTATTTTAGCTTGTAATTCATATGCGTAAAAGATACGCGCGGGGGTTATGTGTATAGGTATATTTAGAAATTGTATATCTACCGCGTACTAGCTCGTATGGGATTGTTGGTTAGGGGTTAGGAAAGAACAGTAGCCTGAGTATATAAGGCGTGCCGGTGTCATCCGAGTTTAACCGTATTATACGATCACATCGAGAAACAGAGAGAGCGAGTGGAGAGAGGGGAAATAGTCGGCGTAGTGATTATACAAAAGAGAGGGAGAGAGGATAACAGAGACGGGTACATAGAGGGTTCAGCAGCGGGAGAGAAGAACATACAGGGGTAAGACCTGGGTAGATAAGACAACATGTGACTCTAAGAACCTCTCTCTTTCTCTCTTTCTCTCTCTCTTCTATATATGATATATATATACCATGCGGACAAATATTCGCTTACTTACACCCATGTACCGGCCCTCTATTGATCATTCTATAGATGAATTAGAGCAATGGCTTCTTGTATCACTACTCTTTCTTGATACAAATACACCCTCCACCTGCCTCGACCTCGATTGCCCGACCTCTCTAGACTATTCTCCGCCTTTCTCTTACTCATAGCACATTTCTTAGTACTATCCCTTGTTCCCCCACTCTTCCAAATATAAAAGGCTTCGATGACTTAGGACTAAGGGCTGATGTAAAGGTGATAGGTAGGTGCCTGGGGCTGTGTAGTAGGCCATAGGGTACATAGCGGAGGCTATTTTCAAGGAATGGAGGAACGATCCGCGGGTATAAGTTAAGGTGCCATGAGTAGTCTTGGTCTTCCACATGAATAATATCCTGATCGCCTCAGTTCGACGTTCTGGTAAAAGCCCTCCGGGATAGTAATGCATTCGAGGTATACGAATCAACTGGGCAGATCGAGTTGTTTTACGAGCACTTATCCTGCTTTGTGTGTGATAATAAAACTCCGCCAAGGAAGTTTCTCGCTCTGGTTTCTCTTCCCTTCCTTTTTCTATGAGACGGTTTATAGGGTTTTTTTTTTTTTTTGCTTATTTATCTCTTTCTAACATAAAGTAGAAGATGTAAGCAAGGCACAATAGGACAAAGTTATGGCAAGGCAGATGTCACGATGCGAGCCCTAAGATGAAAGCATACGTTATTCGTGCTGTTACGCGAGGAACTAAGCTGCCTAGGTGATCAGACAGGGCAGCATGGCTTGTTTATATACTAACAACTTCTTTGTTCTGATTTTTTTTCCAGCTCTTCGGCTCCTTACAACAGGTACCTCATCATCTCCCCTTAGGTAGGCTCCTCTCTCTGAGTAGTTGGCAATAGATATGTATTAATACCCAAGCCGATATGTTGTTATATATTGTATAACTTATTCCAGCTGTAAAGGGGGAAGAAAGACAGCTACGCCTTATCTTTCTACTACACCTACAAGGAAATATATGATTTAGTTGAGTAATATAGGATACATACAACTACACTTTGATTAACTTGAGTTATAGACACTAAGTCATGGGAAAAGTTTCCATATCAGCTGTCTTCCCAACCTTGCATCCCTTCGTGTATCCCGTCAAGTTGAAATACGTTGGACAGTAGAGCAGTGACGTGGCCTTGTAGCATACAATGTGATACCTAGGGAGGGTGTCATAGTCATTGAACCAGGAGGTCTTTTTACCTTGGTCGTCCTTTTTTTTTCGTTATCTTGTACAGGCAGTTGTCATCCCCTAGGACCTCGTTTGCATTACACTGTTGCCCAAGTTTGTTGGGGTTCTCACTAGTAGGCAGGAGTACGTTCAAATGAGCCCTGTCTATATCATATCCTCCCCCCTTATTATAAGGTTACGTGTAACCGGGAGGAGTCATTCTGAGTTATTGGTGCCCATTGGTCATGTTTAGCACACATATATAAGCAGGGTAGACCTTTTTCGGTAGCTAGGGGAATTCCATATTCTCCTTGTCCAACGCTGCTTACGACATGATTCAGGGGTTGGACCATATGTGCACTTACTACGACAACCATACATATGTCTGCCATCTAGTTGCCTGAACATGGTGAGCGAATCAAATATTTATATTAATACCTGCATATGCGTTCATGTAGGTCTCCAAGAAGCGCATATGCATACCATACCAAGTCAGGATGAACACTGCGCGAGATCTTGTTTGTCATGTAACGAATAAGCAGCTCCAGACAAACTCCACGCTGCACTATGTTCCTAAGTACGGGTTTCCTGTATGGAAATGCCCCTGAGGTGAAGGGCATAATTGCTTGAAGTCCTTTCAATAATCAACTCATTAGGTAAGCCTAGGGGATATGGGAATCTTCAAGTTTCTACGGAGTACTTTATTTACTTTATTTTCCATTTCAGTTGCTTATAAGACAACTCTTTTGGTATCAATTGGTTGACTTTCATGCTTACTAGCGTTCCCCCTTTGTCCTTTCATCTCATAGAAGCATATTATAATGGCTAATTAGGGTAGTATAAGTGCCCTCCTCTGTGGAAAGAAGGTAACCTAGATTCCATTGAAGTTCAAATTTTGATCTAGATGTCAACAGTGTTCTTTACGAAGTACATGCCTAGGTATGTGTAGGTAGTAAAGACATTCAAAGTAAACGGGAACCTTTTCTATCATGTAAGTGTATAACACGGTACCTAGGTTAGCAGGTAAGTACCTGAACATATGGAGTAGTTCTAGAAGAAAGAAAGCTGGAAATAGGCAAACAGCTGTTTAGAACAGCAAGAACATGTATGTACATATGTACTCCGTACATACATGTAGGTAGTATGCGTAAGTGGGCAAAGGTACGTACCTCTGGCAGGGTTATGTATGTATTGGCCGGGTTGGCACAGAAGACTGTGCATCACGAATGTGCAAAGCTTAAACGTTTCGAGCCCTATCTGGGGTAAAGGAACAGATGAGTCAGCAGCGCACTAAAATGGGACAATCGCACAAAAATACGTACCTATGATCGAAAATCGGTACTCCGTACTTAGGCGGGGTAGGCAGATACCTCAAGTGAGCTATGCAGCTGTGCTATTTGAGATTAAGGAAGTAAGGTTAGTGTAGCTATGTAGGTAGTTAGTTCCCTAGGGTAGGTGTAGGCTAGGAGTTAAACAGTACATACTGTACATACTCCGTACATGCTTAACCTAGGTATATATGATGGGAAGCGGGAAGCTACCACCAACAGCTTACATTATTTACCCCTCCTACTTTTTTTTAGGGTCTTCCTACTCCGAAGTTCCTTCTTGCCCAATCTTCTCCTTCACCACCTTGGTCACCTAAGGTTCTCCTCAGAACTAACAAGGTTTGAGCTACTACTACCTTAAAAAAAGAAAACATTTTCCCGATCCGCTTAAGCGATTGGATTTTTTGTGGTGCGTAAAAAAAAAACAAAGAAAGAGTACCCGATAGCAGTAACCCGTAAGATTAGGGAGGGGGGTTTTTTTAAAGTGTGAAAAAAAAAACCCGTTCAACCCACAACCCAGACCCGGCACACACACACACACACACTTCTTAAACATTACACACTTAAACCCATTACCACATACAAACCCACCCCCAAACAACCACCAACCTACCACTATCACTCCTTTTATCACCTCCACCTTTTTTCTCTTTCTCTCTCATTCCTGTTCCCGTGTCTGTGCCAACATTTATTTTTTTTGTTGTTTTGTCGTGGGACCAGAAGAGGAAGTTTTTTTTTTTCTAACTCTCCTCTTTAAAGGATATGACCGTTTAGGCCGTATCCTTCTTCCCTCCCACAACAGAAAAAAACACCATTGATAGGATCGTCGTTCTTAAAGCTACGCCTTGCTGAAAGGCGAACAAATTGGCAACATGTCTGCTGTTGCCTCCAAGGTATGTTATGTTAATTCTTGTTATTCTTCTTCTCTCTTTTTGATCTCTCTTTATTTTTTTTGTTATTATTTATTGTATCCACCATCACTACTCTTATTACTACTATTACTATTGCTACTACCATCAACAATCACCTCCTTGCTCGTCCCTCGTCTCTCAAGATGTTGTCTTCCAGCTTGTCCATGTCCTTCCTATTACCTCTCTACCCCTCCCCTCCTCTCCTTCGGCCATCATCACATCATCAATTAAGATAACCTGTCTGACCTTAACATCTCTTAGAACCTTTACGACCTCCTCGGTAAGGCGCACTCATCCCCGATTTTTGCGTGAAAATTCTCTCCCTGTTGTCGACAAAAAGGGATCAGATGAACAAGGAGTTAAAACAAAAGAAAAGCAAAGAAAACAACCCCTCACTAACCTCGGGTCATGTCCCCCCTCCTCAGGTAACGACGATGGAGACTCCGATCAGCCGTCTGGCCCTGTGAAGACGGTTGACAAGAACACCATGCGCAGCACCAAGCGCAACGTCGAGCCTCAAGGTCCTGCGAAGCCACTTACCAGCACTGGAAACCGTCGCTCTGGCCCCAGTGGTAACGAGGGAGGTGAGTCAATTACTGCCCTATATAATACCCAATTACCTTTTATGCAACTAATTTCTTTTCCTCTAGCTTTCCGTGATAGAAACGCTGGTAGCGCAAACAACCACCGCAAGCCTACTGATGAGGCTGCTAGAGGTGGCCCGCGAGGTGGTCGTGGCGCCCGCGAGCGAGGAGGTTAGTCGCATATAAATAAAAACCCCTCTCACCCCTCCTTCCCCCCCTTCTCCCCCTTCCCCCCTCCCTCTTCTGGCTCTATCACGATATATGTCCCTTGGTACTAACTTGATGTGTGTTAGGCCGTGGTGGTCGCTTTCCCCGTGAGCGTGATGACCGGCACTCTAGGGGTATTGCTACGTAAGGCTTCTTCCCCATGTTTCTCTGTTTTCCCTTACCTTTGCTAACCTTTAGCTCTAGTGGCTCTGAGAAGCAGGCTGCCCAGTCCTGGGGTGCCACTGAAGGCAATGCCGAGCAGAAGGACGAGCAAGCTGGCGAGGAGATTGCTCAATCCGAACTGAAGGATGCCACTGCCGAGGATGCCGAGGAAACCGGCAGCCAGGCCGAGCCCGAGGAGAAGCACGTCTCCTACTCCGAGTACCTTGCCCAGCAGGCCGAGAAGAAACTGTCCCTCGGAGACAACCTCGAGATTCGCAAGCCCAACGAGGGTAGCAAGGTCGACAAGAAGTGGGCCAGCGCTAAGGCTCTCGTCAAGGAGGATGACGATGACTTCATTTCCGCCACTAGTGGCAAGGTCAAGCGTGAGCGTGAGCGCAAGACCAAGCAGCTGCTCGACATCGACCAACGTTACGTTGAGCCTGAACGCCCCCGAGGCGGACGTGGTGGTGCCCGAGGTGGTGCCCGGGGTGCTCCCCGAGGAGAAGGTCGTGGTCGTGGTAGCGGCGAGGGCCGTGGCCGTGGCCGAGGTGACTTCCGTGGTGGACGTGGTCGCGATGCCGCCAACATCAACACCAGTGATGAATCTGCGTTCCCTAGCTTGGGCGCTTAGATCACTTGACGACCTCCGCTCGCCGAGAGCCTCCCATATTTGCACTACGGTGCCCAATTAGGTAACTGAAGGTGGACCTCATGGCCAAAAAGTCTGGTCTGGTATGACGACCATCTAGCCCAGAAACATTCTGGCTACCAACGTTCCGAGAATCAGATGATGTCTGGGGTCTCGATTTCCCGTATTAACAAAAAAAAAGTTTCTTTCTTCCCAATCCAAGCATGGTGCGTGTGCGTGTGTGTCTGTATGTGTAAAAGTGCTAGGACGTGAGGCACAGCTGATTTCTTGAGCGCAACCAACCATTATCCTTGATCATGTACTGGTAGAAACAACGGCTTGTCATGGTTGCTGATGTCCATCCATCTTTGCTATGCGATCCTATTGTGATGATCCACAAACTCCTTTCCAAGTTGATACAATGCTTTTTTCTTTGTTTATTTGCGTGTTGACAGCTATGTGGATTTTTTTTTTAATTATTTCTTTTCACAGAAAACACTTGTTCTTGTGCCTATGAGCTCGAGGCTTATAGTCATAGAAGACCAGAGAGAGAGAGAGTACCCCTTTTCTTTGTTAGTGCTTTGTTACAAAGGCTATTGTACCCTATGCGCAACAACCCCTTTCTAATGACAATCCGCCTTTGATTTCAACAAGGACCCTTAGTAGGCCGATGCTCAATATTTAACTCCGCAGAGCACCCCAAGAAAAACAAACCAAGATCATCAGCAGCACTAATACAGTTCATCCCATTTTACTAGGACCAAAAAGAAATAATACCCAGGTAGGTTTTACCAGGCCACGAGAAAACTAACCATCATTGTCGTATTTAGTTTCTCGCGCCTATATCAACTAATCCCCTATAACACACGCATACGCGAAAGACAGCGAAGACTCTGGGAGTTTCCTGTCTAAGTTAATCAGACCATCCGACCCCCTACTCTATATCTCCACCACCGAAAAAAAAAAAAAGCCATGGCAATGAACCGCCTCCATCCTCTCGACTCCCTCTTCCGCGCGGCCAACCGGCTAGGCCTGAACATCGGCAGCAATAGTAGCACCACAACCACCGCTACTGGAGAGGCCGCCAAAACTTCTACCTCGGCCGCCACCGCGGCCAGCAGCAGCGGTACCTGCGTCCCGGCCCCGGACAGAGTCGTCAACAAACCTTTCACGTCCGAGGTGCGTGCAGGGATTGAAAGGTGGATCAGCGACACGAGGCGGGCTCTCTCTACCAAGGCTAGCCCTTCTATTACTACGACTTCTGACTATTCGGCCGCTTGCTATGCGCCATTGGCAGGAGAGGTGGGAAATGTGAATGATGAAGACGCAGTGAGTTCCCCCTTGTTGCAAACACCGCTTTCATGCTCTACTATGTCAAGACTAGTGGAAAGTGAAAGCGAGAGTGAGAGTGAAAGTGAGGAGAACCGGCGGAAAATAGATATGGAACTGGATGAGGAGCAGCTTACTCGGGGCCGCTCACGGACGCGGAAGGAATACGGGTATATCTCCATTGTGCCCCCTGTGCCGGAGCTGGTTCGCGAGGATGCTTATGTGGAGCTGGTCTCACCCGTTTCGAGCGGGAGCCGCAGTAGCTCGCGAGTCTCGGCCTTATCAGCGAGGTGCGAGAAGGAACAGCTTTGGCAGGGGGCGGAGGCGCTGTCCGAGGACGAAGATGATGAGGATAGGGAGGATGGCGGGTGCCAGATAAGGGTCATTCCGCCTTCGGCAGGGAACAGCGAGTGGGATGCCGGGAGTGATGCTGATGGAGAAGATGGGCAGGGGGGCGAGATTCAGATTGGGATTGTGTTGCAGTAAAGTTGATAAAGGAAGGATGAGGTAAGTACAACGAAGACTATTGATTAATCTACATCTTGCTCTCTCTCTCTCTCCCTCTCTGTTCTCTTTTCCCTCAACCTAATATGTTTTTCCTTTCCTGATTTAATCTCTCAATAAGACACATACCATATATATACCAACCTACGCATATCATTTCTATCTCTGTGCCTTTTCTCCTTCTCAACTATAAAAACTAATTTAAGTCTCTTGCCAGTTCGAAAGTCATGCACTCTTTGTATTGTAACTACCTAGGAAACGAGAAACACTAATTCCCGCTGGCAAGCAAAAGGATATATTCTTGTCCCATCTTCCTGTGGCTAGTAAAATACGCGATACTATGATAGCTTAAAGATTTGCTTCACTATTTGGGGTTGTCTGATCCCTATATATATAACCTGCCTAGTATGTTGTTCCCCCTCCTCTTTCCCGTCATTGTATGTGAATATGTTAAGTCCGGGTACTTAGCAATGTCTTGTCTTCCTTCGATGGTATGATATTATGAGATATTGGAGTCCCCCTTTTTTCATGTGTCTGTTTACCTACCGATTGAATACAAGACTCCTCTCCTAAGGATAGAGGATTTCGTATATACACGCACTACCCCTATACCATTTTCATCTATGTGCATGGGCAGTGCTATTTTATATAATTCTTTTCCAAAAAAAAAAAAAAAAGGAAAAAAAAGAAAAAGAAAGGAGAAGGCCTCGAGTATACGACGGTAAGCAGGAGCTAACCATACCATACCATATAAGGAGTGTAAACTAACAACCTTTGCTCCCGCGATTGAGAATACTCCATCCATCCATCCATACTTCATTTCAAATACGCAAGCCGCCCCGTTTTCTTTCCCATTCTGGATCTTACATTGTGTTTTTATAATTCAATGTGTGTTTTATTCCCTCTGTGTTTGGTGCCCTCTTTTCTTTCGTTTCGTCTCTATACACATAGCAAATCTAACCCCCATAACAGCCGGGGAAAAAATGGTTCAGGAGATACGAGGGGTATCATAATCATCATTATTATGCTCATCATGAAAAACACCTTTTTTTCTATCTCTCTCTCTTTTTTTTTCCCTATGTCCGTTTTTTATAAACCCGTTTTTTATCATCAAACATTATCTCACATTCATTTATCCCCCTATGCCCATGTCCCTCCGCTCCCCCCCCCTTCTCTCTATTTCCTCACACGCACGCTAATTCAAAGTCATGTCTTGTTTTATAATCCCAGCTGCGGATCCAGAAACGCATGCAAATCGTAGCTCCCGCCGTTCTCAGCACCGCTATATCCCACCAGCCGCCTCATCTCGCTCTCGTCGCGCAGCCACTCCTCCTCCCCCTGCTCCCTCTCCCCCTCGCCCGCGCCCCCGATCCAGAACTCCCCGCTGCCTACTTCCCAGTCTGGTAGTAGGGGTTCCCCTTCGTATGCTAGTTCCGCCGTTGGGGTCTGTGCTTGTAATGGTAGAGGTGGTAGCGCAAGGTCTGTTTGGGATTCGGCTTGCCCCCCGAGACTCTCGAGCAGCGCCCTCTCGACGCTGTGCTCGGCGCGCACGTGCGCCTCCAGCTCGCCGTTGTGCGCGAACTTGAGGGCGCAGCCGGGGAAGGCGCAGGGCAGGGTCTGGCGGGAGCGGTCGCCCGCGCCGGCGAGCTCCTCGAGGGGCGCGGGCTCGGCGGGTGGTGCCGTCGGGTGGTAGTAGTTATGCGCGGCGGGCCGCGCGTGCTTGAGGTGCACGTAGCGCACGTGGTTCTCGAGCCCGGCTTTGGTGGTGAAGCCCTCGCCGCAGGGCGCGAAGGAAGAAGAGCCGGCGAGGCTGAGGCCCACGCGCCCGCACACGAACCGCCGCCCTTCGTGGAAGCTCCGCACGTGCGCGTTCATGTTGGCCACGCGCGAGAAGGTCTTGGCGCACCCGGCCCAGGCGCAGGGCACGGCGGGCTTGGGGGGAGGCGAAGGCTCGTGCGGTCTGGCGTGCTGCGCTTCGATGTGCTGCGCTAGGGCGGCGCGCCCGCCGCACGTCTGCCCGCAGAACATGCAGTTGACGTGCGCCTGCTTCATGTGCGCCTGCAGGAGCGCGAGCGTGGGGAAGCCCACCCGCTCGTCGGCGGAGTGCTGGGCAGCGCACTCGTCGCACCAGAAGCGGTTCTCCCCGTGCTCGCGCTCCTGGTGCCGCCTCAGGGGCCCGGGGCTGTCGAAGCCGGCCCCGCAGACGAGCCCGCTGGCGCGGTCCTTGTGGTTGCAGAGGTAGGCGGCTTGGTGGAGGTGCTCGGACTGGATGTGCCGCTGCAGGGTCTGGTGCTTGCGGAAGGTCTGGTTGCA
The DNA here is from genome assembly GCA_022578605.1 of Camillea tinctor. Taxonomy (NCBI): domain Eukaryota; kingdom Fungi; phylum Ascomycota; class Sordariomycetes; order Xylariales; family Graphostromataceae; genus Camillea; species Camillea tinctor. Next base: position 244,949 of record MU394064.1, on the reverse strand, counting down.
AGGGGGGTAGTCGCGGCACCGGAAGCGCTCTTCGCCCTCGTGGACGGCCTGGTGCCGCCGCAGACGGGTGGCGGTCATGAAGCTCTTCCCACAGGCGGGGTGGGCACACACATGGTCTCGCTCGGTGGTATGGGACCCTTTGATGTGCTGCCTCAGATGCTTCTCCTCGATGTAGTCCTTGTCGCAGTCCTCGTGGGGGCACTTGAATGGGCGGTCATTGTTGTGGGAGCGTAGATGGGCTGCGAGCCGAGCTGGGCGGTTAAAGGTCTTGGTACAGTCGGCATGAGGACACTGGAGAGTCTTGAGGTCGCTGGGCCATTTCCGAGCAGGTGACAATGGGGTCAATGGTGTCTGTCCGGGGAGACTCATGGACGCCGTGTCTGCGTATTGGGTACCTCTTTCGGATACAGATGCATTGTCTTCTTCATCTTTGTATTGGTCTTCCTGCTCGGTGCTGTGATCCTGATCTTCTAGAAACATGAAGACTTTTGTTAGTCAAACAGTACCCTAAGGTAGAGTCAGAATACTGACCGATGAAGCTCGTCGAGGAGGGATCATGGAACCGGCCTTTCTTGGATATGATGGAAGAAGCCTCCGATTCTTCTACGGCCTTTCTCTTCATGGTGGCAGGAAGGCAATTGCAACATTCTACCCCTTGAACAGTGAAAGTGGAAATGAAAATAAAAAAGACAATATAGAAAAGAAAAGAAGAGAAGAAGTTGAATTGGCAACGGATGTAAATATTCAGGTAGTATTATTAGTATTAGTGGTAGTGGTAGTGGTATACTTTAGTACTGTAGTACTTGTAAATTGAACTTCTACTGTAAAAAAAAAGTTTTAGTGGAGCTGGGGTTTTTTAGACTTTCGATTGTGCATTAAAGATGACGCTAGTCTCGCTAGCGTGGTGGTGCTCTACGGAATACGTCCTGAAGTATCTTTCATTAGGTTGATTGGCCTATTTTCTGTATGGAATGGTGCATTTCACTGTCTTCCCATTAACAGTAGGTACATAACTAGGTAAAAATACTATATCTTCCTCATTGAGTTCCAAAGTACCTACGTACCTCCCTAGCCACACATCCTTCCAATCCTTATCGATCTTTTGCCTCGCGCATTTCTTTTTTTTTCTCTTTTTTCTTTCTTTTTTTTTTCCCTAACTCTTTTTTCCTTCAGCCGCGTCTTGATTGGAGGTTTTTGCATCGCATTCACTCTTTCAAGTCGCGACCTTCTTTCACTACAACAATCTCCTCTTCCACATAACCCAATAAAAACATCGCTCGTTTCATCTATACAAGTCTCTTGTCTATTTTATCCATTGACCTCGATCAAAATGTCTGACTACGGCGATGATGGTGATGTTGGCGGCGGCGGTGGCGTGTAAGTATATACACACACATATTGACATAAATCCATGAGATCCATCGATGGCAACTCTTTCATCAAATACCTAACATCCAACCTACCTACAGTGAGGAGCCTATGTACGAGGAGGAAGAGGTGTTCGACGAAGACGATCTCGAGCCAGAAGTCCCCGAGGGCGATGATGATTACAACCGACGAGGTGCTGAGGAAGAGGAGAACGTGGTCATTTCCGGCGACCCATCCGCTGCGGCAAACCGAGGAGGCAAGACCGCCAACGACAAATCGCACAAAGACAAGAAGATTCCCCCCGAGGAGAGGTCCACGACCAAGTACATGACCAAGTACGAGAAGGCCCGTATCTTGGGCACGCGGGCGCTACAGATTAGGCAAGCCATGCCCCCATTCCAGAAAACACCAACATCGTGGGGAGAATACTACGGAGAACATCGTGGGACTGACTGTGTATGTCTTACAGTATGAATGCACCCGTGCTCGTCGATCTAGAAGGCGAATCCGACCCCCTCCAGATCGCCATCAAGGAGCTTCAACAGAAGAAGATCCCCCTGATCGTCCGCCGTTACATGCCCGATGGCTAGTACGTCTATATTTGCCTCGACCCCTGTCTTATTCGATAGTTTCTGACTAACGATGGTGTAGCTACGAGGACTGGTCAGTCGAGGAGCTGCAGCAGTAATGGGTGTATCTTGGTGAGGTATCTCAAGGTTATGCAAATATCATTCAACATCCGTCTTGGTTTCGATCTGAATTGGGAGAATGTTCGACTTGGCCAATTCAGCATCCGGAAAGTAGTCTGGATAAAGAAGAAGAACGATGAAAGAAAAAAGGCAAGAAAAAAATCAATGCATCAGCGAGGTGTTTAGAGGTTGCTTCTCGGAATATACGAAACTTCCCCCTCCTACTACCCGTGTCTCAACAAATACCGAATAAAGGCAAGCATGTGCAAAGCTCTTTGGCGATTTTAAATGGACCGAGTGAGTGAATCAGGGGTTTGCTGCTGCATCATGGGAGGAGGCAGGTTATGCTAGCATATATCGGCCAGATGCAAGGAGGACGGTCGAAGTTGCGAGTGGCACCGATGCATTCGGTCTGGAGAAGGCAATGCCGCAAGATGGAATCGGCACATCTAATATTTCACCGCGGGAGGGCACATATGGGGGAGCATTTGAGGCTTGTAGGGCAGATACTATGCCCGATCCCCTCCTCAATTACGTAGGTAGTGGTTGAACTAAATCCGTTTTGAAGGGGGCGGAGGAGGACACCTCCCCCAAGGTTACAGTGCCTGTCCTCCTCGCCCCAGGAATGACGATGGTTACATGGTCGACGGCAGCCAATGACAGACGGCCATTGAGGCAAATACAACGAATTACTACTTAAACCGCGCATGTCTCAGTTTCCGGGGTGGTGGGATTCCCTAATTCGGCAGTCATATCTATCCTCAAGGGTAAAAAGGCCGTCAGATGGGCGCCGATTGAATCTGTGCAGGATGATGCATGTGATTCGATGGATACGTACTTTCTTGCAGCCCAAGCCTATTCTGAGCTCGCATGCGGGCGATCAGCTCGTATTGCCACTTCTTTTTTTTTTTTCCTTCTTCCCTCTCCCTCACATCAACAACCCTACCCTAGAATCTCCTGTTATCTATTTTGCTGTTGTACACATGAGGGTCTAGAATCCCCAGTGGTGAATCGGCAGTCGGGCAGCGTTTGTTTATATCGTTGCACCGCACATATTGAGGTCAACGCCATCATCGTTCGGTCAATTGGTTCGAGATCTCGGGGGCCAATCAGCAAAGCTTCGTCATCCCAATCAATCTGGAAGTCCTTCCACACCCGCAGTGAAATAAGGAGTAATGGTGAGCCATGACGTATGCAGTGCTACGCATATATACCAAAATACCCCAAAATGCCTACCTATCAGCCCGTAGTTCCTAGGTAAGATAGGTACTTTTCTCATTCAATTAATCGTTTACGTACAGCTAGCTGTGTGGTTTTTTCTGACTTATCGGAATGCGTCGACCAATTATGTTTTATCTGCCGTACTTACAACCTGCATGGTAGAGGCAGCTGAAAGCGTAGTAATACATAATCATAATAATGATGATGATAATAATAATAATAAAAGATACCACGATAATAGTGCGTGGTGGACACGAGAAAAAGGGTCTCACTATCTGTCGACTGCAGGCTCCCGGAGAGATCAGGTTGGGTCAAAGATACGGCCACGGCCCAAGCCGTGTAAGTGTGTAAGTCAAATTCGGTAACCTGGAAGGTCGTATAAGAAAGAATCTATCGTTCTAGCCTTTCTAAGAATAACCACCTACATAACATCATTCTATGGCTCGGGGGAATTAAGGCAGACAGGCAGGCAGACAGAACTTCATAGTACTATTCCATTAGATGTTACTAAGGTTATTAATAACTGTCGATAAAACCATTCTATATGCCGGCGGCCGGCACATGGTCTATGGATCGTGATTCTAACTAAACCCTTAGGTTAGGTTACTTTCTTCCCTCTTGCCTCTCTCTCTTTCTTTCTCTGTTCAAGGGACGGACCGGACGATCCTTTCCCAAAGCCCCGTACCATGTTCATTTACCAATCTAGTGGATTGCAGATGGACATGTAACAAACAAAGGATTTGCTAAGGTTCCCATCTCTTATCCCTCTTGTACGAGACCGTAACCAATCCGAGTGCATGGAATACGAAAGGGCAAGCTCATAGGGTCCATGTTACTTACTACTCTGATCGCGGAGGGGTTTAACAAAAGCTCTCGGTTCCGTTCACACGTTTATTCAAGATGGGTTGACTTTGACACTGACCACTAGCTTAAACTGGTGATCCCTTATTATTATTACTTATACCTACTTAATTGATCGGGATATATAAAATCTGGAGATCCTGCATCACCACATCACATCATCATTATTGCTATTATCAATCACCATCTACTCCTACTATTTATTTATTGACTAATACCATACCTTTATTATCTACTACCTGCTCACTCAACTCTACTTGAGACCATCTCTTAATAAATACCCGACAGCTCGGATCACCTTAAAGTACTAAAAGTTTAAATCTCACCAGGTTCCTATTGGTACCAATCACTACTTCCACCAACCCGCTACCTTATTACTGTCTCACAAGCAGCTACGACCCGGGGGACGATCATCAATTCAGCTTGCCTACCTACTTAGCCTACATCTTACCAGGCCTCACCTTTACCCTGGTCTGATTAATCTCCAGCAGGGCTCTCCCTACATACGTGCCTTTCCTGTGTTACCTATCTTGGTACTTTTTAAACCTCTTTACCTACCTAGCTTACCTTTTACCGCCTTACCTTAGGGGTACCTGACCTAAGGTATATATATATTGAATAAATTCATCTTCTTTTCTTACAGAGGATTTCTTGTCTTTCCTCTTCACCTTACCCAACAACTCTCTTTTCAACACTTAACCCACCCAATATCCATAATTCATAATTATAATCACACTTATTCGAGAAGTCGCGCCACCGACACGATAGGCACCATGCAGCTATTCGGAACCATCGGCTACCTCCTAGCCATAGCTACCTGCGCATCGGCTCTTCCGAAACCTCCGGCCGCTATAGCCAAGCGGGATGTTGCCGGCGTAAGTTCCCCAACTTTTACCTCCCCCCATTGATACCACTGTTTTTTTTTTCCTCTTTTATGTCTTCAATTTGTTAACATGAGAATGGATCAAATAGGTTCAACTGTGCACTGGTCCCAATGCCACGGGTACGTGCCACTATGAGGTGTACACGCTGCAGGAGTGCCACGACGTGCCCGAGGGCTTCTCCAAGAACACCCGGACCTTTGCTCCGGACGACAGCGGATTCTTCTGCTGGCCTCGCGTGTAAGTCTTTTCTTTTTTTCTTTCCTTTTTTTTCATTGTGGCAATTCCATTGCGAAGCTTCCCTTCGGTCATAGGATTAGCGCGAAGGAAAGGGATGAGAGAGAGAGAAAGAGAGAATGAGGCTGGAATAAAATCAGGCGGTGTGAGAAAAGGGGAAGGGGTGAAGGGGAATGAGATGAGATGACCAGGCAAGGGGTGAATAAAACTCTTATGCTTATGCGTACAGCATGAGAGAGTGAGAGCTGGAATTGGTAATGATAACAATACTAACAAAATAACAGAGGCAGCTGCGCGGACCTTTGCAGGTCGCCCACGGGCTGCACCTTTGGCGGCGCCATCGATTACTATTACCCGGACAAGTACGACCTGGCCAAGTCGTCGTGGGACAAGAGCCTAATGTCGTTCGACTGCCACATGAACCGGACGACAACCTCATGATGTCGACGATGACAACGACGGTGATCATGGAGAAAGGGAAAAAGAAAGGGTTGATGCCTCTTTTCAAAAACAATTATTAGTTGGAACGAGTCCATCTCTTTACCACGCCCCCATTATGGAATTGTAATTATATCTTTTTCTTCTTCGGCATCCCGACATCCCTTTTTTCTTTCCTTTTTATTTTTTTCTTGCACCCTGCCTACCGACCTGTCTGTATGTGTCTCTGTCTCAGACCCGGGGCGAAGGTGGCGTTCATCAAGGGGAGTTGGAGTTGAGAGGCGGGAGAGTGGAAAGGAAACAACAAGGGGTTAATAAAACGAGACGGGAGAGTATTTTAAAACAAAAAGTAAATAGAAAAAAACAAAAACTTTAATGAATTAATATGCGAAGGACAAGAAAAAATAATATAATAACAATTCATTATTGCATAATTCCAACAAACCACCAATCAGGAGACAATGCTCTCTACATACCAGACTAACTTATACATACACCTGCCTATAAACGTGACTTTAGGAAAGTAGTAGATAAAGTATAGAAGTAACCTATAATACTTAACGGGAGACATCGGCAATTCGGAGTATTTTTGGCATCTTGAGCTCTCCGACTCGATGCCGCCCGCACCAATGACGACAGGCAAAACGAACTCTTTTAGGTATTTCGTTCTCCTCTTCTCCTCTTCTCCAAGAAATGCTAAACTACACTAATTGATGGTGGGGAAAAAAAAAAGTAAGTATCAAACTCCCCTCCCGTTTTTTGGTGTAATTGATGTAATAATACCCTAGGCTATGTATGTTATTTGCCGTGTAAGTTAAGTGCTATAACCTATGTAGGTTTAGGCACGTTACTAGATAACCTAGGTATGTATGTCGATATGTACTTATAGATTAAGTAGATACATTTCGTTATGTTTAAGGTAAAGTTCATGTAATTCAATGCATCTCTTCCCATTACGAATCCATTTCTAATACTCCAAGTCCTTATATATACCATTGAGGTCTCGATCTCTCCTTCGATACTCCCTCCTCTCTCCCCCTTTATCTTCCCCTCCTCTTTTGACTATCACAGGTACGTAGTAGTTTATAACTTGTTCATTAGTTACATCATTTAGATATAAGTTAGATCCTTATGTAGGTGTTTAGCCACCGTCTCTCTCTCTCTCTCTCTCTCTACCCCTCATCTTCGTACTCCTAGTCCTCCTCCTCCCCCCTCAACAACAACCGGACATATAAAAACACCCTACTTAGATATATATACCAACATTAACAATACCAAACAGAATATTCACCTTCTTTCGCCAACACCAAAAACTACCATCAAAAAGCAACCCAGAGACAAAAGAAACACAGCACAGAAGCCAGCACAGCAACAGCAAAAATGGCCTTCGAAGTCAAAGCCACCATCGCCACCTTCGGCGGCAAGCTGCTGAAGCTCTCGCACCAAAGCACCAGCACCCGCACGCCCATGGCCGTATCCGTGTACCTTCCGCCGTCGGCGCTGCAAACCGCCTCGCCCCCGCCGCTCCCCGTGCTCTTCTACCTGTCGGGGCTAACCTGCACGCCGGACAACTGCACAGAGAAGGGGTTCTTCTCGGCGGCCGCCGCGGCGCACGGCATCGCGGTCGTGTACCCGGACACGTCGCCGCGGGGGGCGGCGATCGCGGGCGAGGACGACAGCTACGACTTCGGCAGCGGGGCGGGGTTCTACGTGGACGCGACGGCGGCGCCGTGGCGCGCTCACTACCGGATGGAGACGTACGTCGCGCGCGAGCTGCCGGGGCTGCTGTTCGGGGCGGCGGGCCCGATCCCCGGGCTCCCGGGGGTGCGCTTCGACGGCGCGCGCGCGGCCATCACGGGCCACAGCATGGGCGGCCACGGCGCGCTGACGCTGTACCTGAAGTACCCGGGCCAGTGGCGGAGCGTGAGCGCGTTCGCGCCGGTGGCGAACCCGGCCGCGTGCCCGTGGGGCCAGAAGGCGTTCGCCGGGTACTTTGGCGAGGACCGCAAGGACGACGAGTGGAAGAAGCACGATGCGACCGAGCTCGTGAGGGCGGGCAAGGCGCCCCCCGAGCTGCCGGCGCTGATTGATGTCGGCACCGGGGATAACTTCTACAAGCAGGGGCAGCTGCTGCCGGAGAACTTGGAGGCGGCGGTGAAGGAGAAGGGGGTGAAGGGCGTGCAGGTGCGGTATCATGCTGTGAGTTTTATTTCCTCTTTTTTTTTTTTTTTTTACTTTTCTTTTCTGGTTGCTCCCTATACGTCTCCCCTCCTCCTTTCTGAGGGGAAGAGAAGGGGAGGGTTTGCATAGCAAACCCCTTTAACAGCAGTCATCTAAGCTTACCCCCCCCCCAACTCCTCCCCTGATCCCCAATTGGGGTCCATACACTCTCAAAAAACTAACCTCCAACCCACACCAAAAACTAGGACTACGACCACTCGTACTACTTCATCTCGACCTTCGCCCAGGACCACGTCAACCACGCGGCCAAGTACATCTTATGAGAAGGACTCGCCAAACTCTAGGTTCTTCTTCCCCCGTTCTCCCACTCTAGCTAGTCCCCCTCCTCCTCTCTTCACACTTTAACCGGGGAGAGGGAAGGAAGGGAAGAGGATGGAGTTTGGCGTGTACGTTCGTTCGTGATCTAGTCTTCCAGTCCGGGACCCTCGGTTTGTGTGTGAGAAAAAGAAAAGAAGCAAGGCTGGTTGGTTTTCTTTTTCTGCTTCTTATCTTCGAAGATACAGATGGGGGAAGAAAACTAGGAAGACTCTGTATGTATGGGATGTATCGTGTGAAGCGGAAGAAGGGGAGAAGAATGAAGATCTACGAGGAACGATAACATCGTGGACTTGTACAAAAAAAATAGAAAAGCAAACACGTCAACATCCCTCCTTGAGAAGGAAGGATTCAAAAATACCGAAGAACGTGGAAAAGGGGGAATGCTCAATTGGCAATTATGCTTATTCGATGTACATAAAAACCCCAACTTCCAACGTGTACTCAATATGAGAACGTATTCTCTCTCTCTCTCTCTCTCTCTCTCTCTTATTAATTTAGAGTATATCTTTGATGCTAGATCTCTTTTGAAAAGCAATGCCACTCTCATACCTACTCATATTCCCCCCATCGAGGTTATCTACCGAATCACTAACATCGTCATGTATATACCAAGGGTGTATGAAAAGTAGGCAAGTAAAGGGGGAAAGAGAACACAAGCGGATTAATTCATTTCGTCATTTGAATTTTTATTTAATTTTTATTTCCCTTTGCTCCTCTCATATCATGAATTTAGTCCAGAACATGTTCTGTCTTCTATCTTTCCATCTGACTTTCTCTCCTTCCTCTTCTTCGACTACCCCCTACACTTTCTCTTTCTCTACCTCTACCTCTACATCTACCCCCCCTTCTCTCCTACTCCATCTCTTATCATCTTAAAGAAATATCATCGTGATATTTGGGTAGTAATAATAATAATAATAGCAATAGTATTTCTTCTCATATGCATCAATTCGTCAAGCCAACAAAACCAAATAGGCAAGGCAAAGAATCATAAACAACAACAATGCAAAAAAAGGAGAGAGTGTTTTTCCATATTTGCTCTGATACAAGAAATAAAGAGTCATCATAAAAAACCGCAAAAGAAAAAAAAATATCAACTGCAGTAACAATAGATGGAGGATTTTTGGATATCTTTCGGCACCAAGAAAAAAACGGGCGATGAAAAAAAAAGACAAAAAATCAACTTCAGCCCCTTCTTCCTTAACGTATTGCATGCAACACATGCAATCGAGGGAAACAGAAATTCCCTACCCTTACGTCCACTCGATATTGGAAACTTCTACCGTCCCCCCCCCTCCTGACTCAACATGACTGACCATTACTTTTTATATTTTCTCATTTGTTTCTCTTCTTTCTTTATTTTTTTTTCTTTTAACCTTTAGCTTACCCTCTTATCCACCTCGCGGGCAGCATTCGGGTTACCGCTGTCTTTCTCCTGCTTCATCTTGCTTTCAAGGTCCATCTCCCGGCGTATGCGTTGGAGCGCAAGTTTCTGGTACCGACTAAGACCCCTCCACCAGTGCTGCCCGGCTTCATGGTCGCTGATACGTTCGATGAGTTCGGCGGTTTTCACCCGGACCTCCCGTTCTTTGTGGAAGAGTCCAAGGCCGAGGTAGAATAGTCCAGCGTGGGACTCGGGCGCTACCGAGAGTAGTAGGCAAATCTCGTCGTAGGAACGGACAAATTTATAGAAGGCAAGATAGATCTCACGGCTCTGGGCTGGGTTGAGGCGTTGGGTCCTGAGACGGTCGTGCATGTGGTGTAAGTCTAAGCCTTTTAGTGGCCGGACTGTGTACAATTGTGCAAGGTCCTGTTGATATATATCAGCATTTGTGATCAGGGGTAGTAAGACAAATTGCTTATTTTTTTTTCTTTCTTACCTGGATAAAGCTATAATAGCTCCGGGTGTTTCTCCAGCCCTCGATTCGATACACGTTGCCGGCAAGCTCCTTGGTCTTGGCCGTATCGTCCACCCATACATATCCATGGCCACCCGTGAGGCTTTCGTACTGGTCGCCTCCAATATGCAGCGCACTAGCACCATACACGCTCTCCTCGAAGGCTGCGGCTACTCGAGTGAATTTGAGGACCCAATCGCGCCACTTGGCACGGATAACGCGCTCGCCATGTCTTGCAGCTATGCTCTTGAGAATGTCATTAATGAATATGACATCCCCGGTCGAATCCGTCGACATATTAGAGGAACCACTGAGCAGGCCCGCAAAGGCAGGATTCTGCTGTTGGAAATAGACTAGGCCTTCGGTGGCTGGCGCCGGGTCAATCTTACTACTAATCTTCATGCGCCCGCTTGGAAGGTCACACAGCAGATCCCACCATTCTGGGTGGTGTTCGAAAGTGGGATTGGTCACGCCGGCAATGAAGCCCGGTACTTTCAGCAGATCGTCGATCTTGGTAAGATCTGTGTAGGGGAATGCGTGGCGGGTAAATCCGCGCAACAGACCTCCAGACGCCAAAGCACACGCTGCAAGGACGGCTTCAGCCACCTCGCCCGACGGCATATTATGTCCCAGGAAGATCACTCGCTTCTGGGTCAAGAGGGCGTTGGCAAGTACCATTATGGGATGGGTACTGGGGCCGTTGGTGGTAAGGTGAGGGTGTAGGGCGAATGGCTGCATGGACTTTGCATGCGGCTCGGAAAAATTCTGGATCAGCTTGATGAGGGAGAAATCCCCCACTGTCTCGGGCATGACTGCAGTAGGGATCTTGACGGGAATGGGAATGCCCTTGTACATGACCTTGCTCTCGAACTCGTGGGTGTCTCGAGGCACCGAGTAGGCGGATTGGCTCTCGAGGTGCGCCTTGGTTCCCGCCCGGGATATTCCCTGCGGCTTGGGCGGGCTTTTACTGGCGTCAAACGGCTCCCCAACTTGTTCAGCCTTGTCCTCGGCAATCCGCATCTGAATCATGCGTTCGAACTTCTCTACAAAGAGATCCTTGTTGTCGCTGGCCTGCAGGAGATGTCTCTCCAGCAGGCTCAGTTTCGGCATCAGAGACAGGTCCATGCCGTTGACCGCATCATAGAGCATCGACAATGTCTCGGGCACAGGAGACTTGAAGTATTCCTCGAGCGCAAGCAACAAAAGGGGCTGGTTTCGTATGATTAGCATGCGTACACTGGTGGCGGTGGTAAACAAACCTTATAGATGTGCAAGAATGGATGTCTTGTACATATAGCCATGGCCTTGACCACGGCGCCTCTCTTGACAGACTTGTCGTGTTTTGTGTATACCAAGTTCAACACGTAGATCAGGGGCGGGCCTTCTCCTCCCTCGGGCTCCGAATCGGTCGAGACATCGTCATCCCAATCTTCATCGTCATCGTCGTCTGCGCCATCGTCTTCCTCCTCGTCCTCAGCGCCCTCCTCCTCGCTGATAATCCCCGCTTCCTTATCCTTTCTCCGCTTTCTGCGCCTCCGTCGCGCTTCCTTTTCTTTCTGCTCTTCCTCGTCCTCCTCTTGGCTCGTGTCCTTGTGCAAGAAGAATATGGTCCAATCCTGGTTGCGGGCGTGGGCCTGGTCGGGCAACATCAGTTCGGCCAGCATGTGCTCGTCGCCGGTGATAGCTACGGGGTACTGGTGCTCCATGACAGGGCCGCGATCGATGTCGAAGGAGGCAACCAGGATATATTCGACATGGTTCTCGCTGGACTCGCGTGGATACTGGGATCGCATTCGCCGGGGGGACTGGGCGTGGGGATTGGGTGCGCGCGGGGGCGACAGTGAGACATGATCGGAGGACCTCAGGGACGAGGCCTTGGACTTGGAGCTGGGATTCGAGGTGCGATCGGTGTCGGTGACGGGAGGCTGAGGAGATCGTAGGGGGCGCGAAGCCTGTGACATCTCTGAGGTGGAGCGGGAAGAGGGAAAAGACGAAAGCGATGCACGTGGGTTCGAGTTCGAGTTGGACCCGACGCCATTGGAGAAGGATTGGTTGGTGTTCGTCCGTGTGATATACGGGAAAGCCATTTGTGTCGACGCCATCTCTTGTTCGGCACTCCGCTTCCTGGTGGGCTTGAGCGTAGATCGCCCCCCCAAACCGGACCGGCTTGTGCCCCCCTGACCAAGTTCGGGGATCAGGTTCGAGGGCGTGTAGTAGTATGTTATGTAGGTTAGGTGTAAGGGCGTTAAGGAGTTACTGCGCGTTGTAAATAACCAATTGCCTTTGCTTTTTTTTCTTCTTTTTCTGGGGCTTTGCTTTTATTCCTGATGTGACCTGTCTCTTCTTGTTCTTGTTCTTGTTGCTCTTGTTGCGCAACACATATAGAGAAGAAATAGGGAGAGAGAGAGAGGAAGTGAAGAAGAGAGAAGAAGAAGAAGAAGAAAGGAGAGTAATAGTAGTAGTAGTAGTAGTTGTTGTTGTTGTTGTTATAGTAAGAGAAAGGGACTTCAAGTATACAACCAGAACAACAACTACTACAAACAACTTACTACTTCTACCACTACTTGTTTCTTCCCGGTGTTACTTGCTATGTACCTGGGTTTGTGGGTAGGTTATGGAGGAGGAGGGGAGGGTTTATTGGTTGGTGTCTAATCTGGTTATCGTATCAGGTGAAGTTCTAACAAGACAAGTTAAGGTAAGGGTAAAGGGGGGGGTTATGGAGTATAGTGTATTAGTGTGTTAATGTAGTGTAGTGTAGTGTAGTGTGGTATGTAGTAGCAGAGATGGTTTTGTGTGTATGTGTGAGTGCATGTGTGTGTGTATGGAGTATGTTGTAAGGGTGTGGATATCGGAATTCAGAACAAGACCAATGAATGCATTGGATGAGACATGATTCTCTTACTACCTTGCCATCTTTTTTTTTTTTACTTTCTTTCTCTTCCCTTTTTCTCTTTTTGTCTCTTTTTCTTTTTCTTTTTTAATTATTGTTGTTTTCTTTATTGTTATGTACCAAGTAGATAGACAAAAGTGGGTGAGGAGTAAAAGAGAAAAAAAAGAAAGGGTAGAGTGAAAAAAAAAAAATAACAAGGGGTAAACACTATGTACGAAGTACTATGTACCTAGTTAGTAGCGTAGTGTAATGTATGTACATACCTAAAAGTGTACAACTGATAATTTTGATGCACGAAATTCAAGATGGAACCTTGAAAGGTCAATTCCAACCCCTCTAATCGGCCAAATTGGGGAGCACCCCCGTGTCCTAGAAGCCAATCATACCTATCGGTTTCTCTTAGCGCCTTTTACTCCACCTAGCCGACTTTGCTCAAACGAGGAAACAGAACTTCAGGGGCTCAAAGGGAAAGAAGAGACAACGAAAGAAGGGAAGACAGGGATCAGAAGGGGAACTAAACCCTTCCCCCCCTCCTTCCCAGCCCAAAGGTTTTGTCTCAGTTGTTCTGCAGCTAAACTTTCCCTTCTTCGATCGGCAGTGGTCTAGTTAGTTTGTGGTAAGCGACCTTGCCTGAAACTACGGCTAGTGTAGTTGTATGTGGATGGTGGTAGGTGCAAGCCACACCCAGCCAGCTTCATTGAAATGCACCTTCTTCCCTTACCTTACCTTACCTCACCTTACCTTAGGTAGGCCTGCCTGTAGAAACTAGGTACCTAGTTTTAACCTCTTGTGCAACCTGAGCTAAGTTTATCAAGGTTTTCGTTAAAACAGCAGTAGTAAACCACACAAGGTTCCATGCTAAACACTTGAACAGTAGTAGCTTCAAACGAGTTCCAGCTGCTTATCAGAATATGTATTAAACTACATATCACGTCACTAGTTAGTGTAATTATATAGTACTACTAGCTTTAAGTACATGAAATAAAACTACCTAGTCTAGTCAGCTACTTAAGTATTCCTACCTCCGGATATTTACAAATACACACACAGATACCTAGACTTATACCATCCTCGACAATATCACAATTGTTTGAAAAAGCGGTAACTATGTGAAACTCACTAGTCGTCCATGAGCACGAATCCAAGTTGAGCCGACAGACATGCAGACCATCGCGCATTCTGTACATACATAAACTCCAGAAGTGGCATGATGCACGTATCCCAATCGACTGATCGACGCCTAGTGCCTTATCTCTTTAATGTTACGAAATGGGCAATGACGAGTTTATATCGTGATGGTCCGTGTTGAACAAGACGGGATGGATGCAAAAGGTGAAATGATGACACGCGCTAGTCAACAAGGCAGAGGAGGGAGACCCAGATCAATATCCACAATCGACTTGATCCAAGCTTATACTCAACGACAAATGATGCCTAGGGCTGTATACTTATACCTTCAGAGGCAAGAGACGAGAGAGAGAGAGAGGAGGAAGGGGGTGGGTGAGTTGTAGTTGTAAGTGTCGGTGGGTAACATACCAGGAGTTGAGTGAGTCTCGTTTATTGGATAAATGCCTAAGTAGAGAAGAACTTGTTTCAACAGTTATAGCAGACACATAGATAGGTATATAATGATAAACTGAGTCCCCAACCATAACGAATGTAATGTCAATGAAATTGCTAATATTATATAACATACCTAGTCTATCGTATAGCGAGCGGTAATAAACCCAAGTTATACGAAGAAGAAAAGGCCCTTACATACACATATATTATATCCATGTATAGTTTATAGAAGTTCGATGTATACTAAATTAATAAGTAACTGCCTATAGTATAGTCAACTATCGGCAACCCAATGTATGTACGTATGTTACACCCCGACACCCACAACTAGAAATAAATAAACAATAGCGTAGCATAGCATTCTCGGCAACAAAGCTAAGCTCAGGCGCGTTTCTATACCAAGCCCTAGAACCCGTCCCATCCCAATTTTGAACGTCTATACTCCTCTGCCGGTCTTTGCCCGGAACCGACGGAGAACAAGAAAGGCCGAGAAAGCCGGAGAGAGCAAGGGACAAGCCCGGGATGTATATAACCGGGCGGGATATTACGCAGGGGCCCCTTTTTTCTCTCTCTTTGTGCTTGCATACCTTTACCTATACTGCTACCATGATATCGACCATTCTCTCATCAACGACGGTAGCAGGGATGTGAGTGAGTGAGCAAGTACGCGCGCGCGCATACCGAATCCAAATACCGAAGCAAGAAGAGGAGAGGGAAAAAGGGGAAGAACAGAAAAGAGGGCAGATGGTGCCCCTCTTTAAAGAAAAAAACAACAAGTGCCGGTGTATAGGGGTCCGCAAGCCGTTAGGCAGAAAACACCGGGCGAGATAGTGATCCTCCTCGGCGATCTCGGCCCGGGTCACGATAGATTCACGCAAGATTCCCGTTCCCGTCTCACTCCCCCCGCCCAACCTCCCACCACCACGACCCACGTCCTCCTCTTGTGCTACTACTGTGTATAGACACATAACGGGCAGTTCCGTCAAGCAGCCCTCAAAGTTAATTCGAGGAGAGGGGGGGGAAGACCCCTAATAAACTAACCCGGGATCCCCTGGACCTAACCAACATTTTCAGTTGAAAGGTTATACTCTTATTCGGGGAGGTGTGCCGGGGGCATACATATCTCATATATCAAGGGGGGAAAGAGAGAAAACCAAGTATAGTAGTATAATATATATTCTATATGTATGTATGTGTGTGCGTATGTATGTACGGCACTATTACCCTACGCATGTATGTACGGTACTATGTAAGGTTACGTACATTCATGCATACGGCTATATAAAAATCGGTATCTCAGCTGCCCTCCCCTACCTGTCTCCATCGATCACATCTCTTGGCACGCACATGAGCTTTTTTTTTTCTTTTTCTTTTTTAATTCACCGGTCTACATTATCTCGATTAACCCCGCCTCCTCGGTTTTCGATCCCTACCCTTACCCTACATCGAGATCTCTGATCTCCCCTAACGATAAGATAGGGAAAAGAGGTAGCTCGGCGCCGAGACGCGCGGCGTGGGGGAGGAGGGGAAAATGTATAAGTCAAAGTACCTTCGCGGATACCGTGGGAAAAAAATGGTGCATCAATGACGATTAATAGGTGCTAGGGGGGCTAGCGAGGGGGGAGGAGGGGGGAGAGGGTAAGAAAACCTGGTTATAGTTTTCTTCAACATAGGAATCAAACCCCTCCCCTAGACTAGAGTTCCATCTACTATATCTAGAAGGAGAAGGCAAACAACTTAAAAATAACTAGGGTTTAGGGTGGTGTGGCGAGCGGGCGCTAGGTTTTTTCTAGAACCTCTCTCACCTTGTTCGGGGGAGCTGTGCGTGAGGAAGTAGATAGGTCTAACCTAGTAGCTAGTAGCTGGTAAGTAGTAGGTAGTAGGTAAGTAAGTAGGTATCGTGTAACTAGGGACTACCTAAAGTAGATATGTGGCATAGGGCAAAATGTTTTAGGATCGAAAAGAAATCAGTGATGGCAGAAGAAGTCATATTTGAGAGTATAATCTTTTACCATCTCAGGCTTAATGTGTATGTAGCGTACTCGCATAGTCCTGTTAGATAATACCTAGCCTAAAAGCGGCTTATTGGCAGTGGTTTCCGTAACACTGAAGGTTCTCAGGATGTGATGCCCGTTTTGCTGTCGTCTCATGTTGAAGGATCAGCCAACCACCAGAAGTCTCACGGCGATGACCTCAAACATGTGACGAGAGACATTCTCTTCTTCCGCCACTTGGTTTTGTCGTAAGGCGCTGCCGTGGTTGAAGAGCTAGGATATCAGTGGTGGTATATAGCGAGTGAGCTTAGCTATCTGACCAGTAGCTACATAGCCCACCGAAGTCCTACATGGTGTGAATGTATGATTTGTCGAAATTCTCTATAAGTATGGCGACACAAGTCAATCTTACGGCATACCAGGTCATGATCATGACGGCCTAAGCTTCTTGGTTTTTGCTTTTTCTTATCCTTATTTTTGTTTTCTTTCCCCTTTCTCGGCGGGTTTGTAACAAATCTATACCATAGTATGAAGGAAAGGAAGGGTATCTACGGAACAAGCTATTTACCATGAATAAACCCATCCCATCGAAAAGAAAAGCTATACTCAAAACTTTTTTTTGGACTACATCGCCGTAGCGGACCACGGGGCTGCCATCAATTTTTTGTTTTTTACCCCTTCTTCTCTTCACCCCTTTTGGATAAAACTTTCATTATCATCATAATCATGATCGACGGACCGAAAACGTCTGTCTCGTAACCAGTGAATAAGTAAAAGAACAAACACCGTGGTGATCATCAAAGCCCGTATCGTGTAATTGACTTGATTCTTGAAAGCGACCCAAGTACCAACCAATAATTGTATCGATCCTCCTTTTTGTTTTAATCTCTCTCTTCCGTATTATGAATAATATTATTCAACGATCTCGAATGTCGCGCGGCCGCCCTCGGTTACGTCTTCGAAGTGCAGGGATGTCGGTGCCTCGCTGAGAACCCAGTTCCCCCTCCTGACGGAATCTTCGCTAGGGCGGCGTCGCCTGCCGCCGCCGGGGGCCTTCGCCGAGGGGGTCCAGGCGTGCAGGCGCTTGTTGCGGTGGTCGGTCTCGATGTCGCCCCAGCACCACCACACGGCACCGAGGAAGGCCGGGTTGATGGCGAGGGAGAAGCGCTCTCCCGGGGCTAGGTCCGCCTTAGACAGCGCCTCCTCATAGCGGAAGATGCGGGCCCAGCCGAGGCGGTGGGTGACGCTCACGGGGGAACCGTCCCCAGGCACGGTGATGAAGCCGAAGCCATGGTCCCGCAAGTCCTCGGACGCGACGTTGGTCGTCGTGCTGACGACCCGAAAGTTGCCAAGGGAGATAGTTCGGTGGTTAGTGCCGCCGGCGTTAGCGGAGTTGGGGTCGGGGATGCCTCCTTCATGGATACTGGAACTGTGCAACTTGCCGAATGCCCCGCGTGCCGGCATATCTGTCCAAGGCTCGTTCGGGCCATAGACACTGAAGATGGAGTGCTGCGTGCAGAGGGTAAGAGGGCGCCCCTCCTGTTGCGAGTACGCCAGGCGTAGGGTCAGGGTTAGTTCCAATTGGGCTTCCGGATCACCGAGTGAGAGCGTTGGCGACACGGTCAGGGTGACGTTGATAGTAGCTAATCTGTCCGCGGGGCCGACGCCATGCTTGGGGGGGACCATATCGGTGGAGATGAAGGTAGAGAAGGGGAGGGAAGAGGAGGTCTTGGCCGATTTGATAATACCGGGGTAGTCCACGGTTCATGAAGCGTTCCCAGGTTGGATTGCGGGATTGTGGGATGGGATAGGTTCAAACTTTATGGTGCTGTGGCTGTTTGGCTTTTCTGGATTGACGATCGACCTGGAATCCAGCTCTCTGGAAGTACAGGAGAGGCTGTCGAGGGCGCATGGAGGGGCATATAGAGGAGAACGTAGCTTGGGGATCGGTGATAACTGTCGGTTAACTAAACTTCGGGATTACATAGCATAGCAAGCTTCACCGTGTTGGACTGGTCTAGTAGCACGAATCAAGGTTACCCCTAGATGATCCGTAGCCATACCGAGCGTGGTTGACTAGGCCTTGCCCACTTTCAACTATCCATCATGTTGCGTCGTGGTTCTTGGCGCTAGCATAGCGGCAAGTACCCTAGTTTGCCTAGCCTGGCACCGCAGGCTATGTAAGTCGTGAATTACCGCATTGACCCGATGTTGGAGGCCATCTGCAAGCATGACATGTTGGTCATCCAGTATACCGGTACAACCAAGACCAATCAGGTTGGGACCAGCGCTTCCTGGGCTGGTTCGAGAACTGTACCCCATAAGCAGGCAAGCAGGCTAAAAAGTTATACCCTACACTACGAAAGGGGGGGATTGGGGGACTTAAGGGACTGCCCGGTCCATAAATGCGAGGGACATTTTCCATTCCTAGCATAAGATGCGTTCTTATACAGTCGTTTCCAGTGAACGGTCTGCCTGACATACATAAACTGGGTAGTGTGACATGTATTAGTGTATAGTTCACTTATATGGCAGAGCCGTCAGGGGATGACACCGCCGATGCCACCGATACCACCAATATATCATCGACATCATCGACGCCTTTCCCACCAGGGTCCATGGAAGAGGGGTTCATATCTACTGGCCTATTTCCAGCCTCAGGAGCTGAAAATGGTAGCAGTATAAAGTAGGAGTCGAATCCTGGCAGCCTCTTACGACTGACTTATCTTGGGTCCATCCAAAGTCTGATAGGTCGTATTTATTTTATCTTGTGTTCCTTGTTATGCGTCTGCCTCATTAGATCTCTTGCGTAATCTATACATACCAGTTTTCCTCAACAAACGTCGACACTCCTATCACCGATCAAGTGATAGCTGCTCAGCCAACGTTCACCACAATGAAACCCAACCACGCACACTGAGGGGGCACCCGGGGGGCATCACGGAATCACGACCGTCTAATTACCGACAAAGGAGAAATCGGTCGACAGGCGTCCGATGATAGCTAAGATAATTGATGACCCTGGGCAAGGCGTACAAGGCCCCCATTTCGTGATACCCAGTCTCACGAAACGAAGGTGAATCTTTGGCTCCAGCTGTCCATGCTTGATGTCGGCGGCCAACATCCCCACTACGGCTTCCGGAATACCCTTTTGAAGTCTAGAAGACAGAAAAAACAAGAAACAACCGTATTGGTGATTTAATGGACTGAACCTTGAGACGAGTGGAGAAGAAGGCGAAGCTTCGGTTTGTTCCTACACTACAGGGACTTAGGTACCGGCAGATTATTACTTAATAGAGGCTCGTTACGGAGTATAGTATCCCCTATGTTTTACTCACTGACATAATACCCCTCGATGTAGGTACAACATGTGATCCGTTTAGTCGTTTTCGGCATCCCGAAACTCTTGATATGTGGGCTTATACGGCCGTGGTATCTAGAAGAAATCGGCAGGTAGACGGTGAAAGAGTGAAACTCATGTTAATGGCTATGTTGGGGGCCACTCACTCGGGCCCGAATCTTGGGAGTTGCTATTACTCTACCTGGTCGGGCACTTAATCGGGGGCTTGATACTACATTAGTTGTTACAGCCGGTGATGGGAGTATAAAACTATCCGTGCTGCTGCAGTGATTAGTTATTTTGCTTTCTCTACCTTTTCTTTTTTCCCTTTCCGATTCCACAACTGTGGTATAATTATTAAGTAATTGCTTTCCCTACCCGCTAGGTATGAAACAGCTACAGACCATAACGCTGGGAGAAACCATCCTCTCCCGATCAGTGCGTGCCGGGGGGGTAGCGGACAGAGTCGAGGGTATGAACTTGGCGATGGGGAACGCTAACATTATTTCAGGAGGTGCACACACGCACACACGCACACACGTAGCCCACGTAGGGGAGTGGTGTATGTGCGTATGTAAATATGTGGTGAGAGCAAGCCGAAACGTTACTTCGCTCGTGACTCGGATTATCCGAAGTCGTACGATTCGAAAAAGGAGGGACATAGAACAAGCAGATCTGGTAGAAAAAGAGGCAGAAGCAGATGATAGTCTGAAGATGTCCCTGCTCTGGTGTTTACCCAAGCTACTAGGTAACACAAGTAGTAGTAGGTAACATCCTTGTCAATTCCGCTTGTATAAACTTACCTTACCTGTGTTAAGGTTTCTCAACTGGGTACGGAGTAGTACAGTAACCTGCACGACGGGAAAACGAAACCCGGCCAATGACCAATCAACCTCTAGTGCGGGGTGGAATTGGAGAAAGTGAAGAGGGGAAAAATCAATCGATCAAAAGGTCGGAGGAACTTTTAGGGGTTTTATATAGATTACTTATTTAGCTAGTGTAAAGTACTCCGTATATTGGATAGGTACCTAGGTATCTAGTTAGATATATAAAAATATGTAATACATAAGTTGACATCTAAAGAGCCTCTTGGCGACCATGGCTCTTGGGAGGCTTAAGCATAACCTGAAACATATTATCCAGCAATTACATAGGTTAAAACATTACCTAAAGACCAATGTGTCCCACGTGGCTTAAGGCCGTATGTATTCGAGGACCATTGTCTTGGGTACATATCTAGGCTTGGCAGTTATTACGATCATTGAGCCATGGCCACTAAAGCTCTCCCCAAAGCCACCAAAATTAGCTGAAATACAACACATAATTGTACACATTATACGTGCACATGTTTCTTCATAGTATGCTAACGTCATGTAATTTCTATAGTATAGAAAACTAGTAGCACAACGACATATTATGGTAAATGCCAAGACTGGTACTTAGGTACTTTGGGTAGGTAAAAACTTTGAAGTCCTTACTACACTTCAGCTAGGCAGGCAGGCCGGATCGGTTGCTGTGGGGACCGAGTCGCGAGGTCCGGTGTGGAGAGTGGGTACCCCTAGTCTCCCTGAACATGGTGCACCTTACCTGAATTACACTATGCTAGGTACCTAAGCTGTTACCAAAAAAGCATATTCGACATTTCCGTCGATCAACACGGCACATCGTCCCTTTTCTATTTTTTTTTTTTCCTTCTGCAAGAAAAAAAAGAATTCTAATTACGATCCCGTCTTTGCACCGGAGAATTATTCATCATCTTTGGCTTTGACGTGACGCTTGCTTGCTACACCGCCTAAGTTAAAGCCTATGAGAAGAAAAGAAAAGAAAGGGAAAAAAAAAAAGTACCTGCCGCTACCACTCCGCTTATTTACATTACCATAGCTCGACGATAAGGAACTATCCATAGGTAGTCGCGACAATGGTGAGTAACGAAATCCACCCACGAGCGGAGCTGCCAACAGTTGATCGCCTGTCGTGACGTCTGACATGAGCCATTTCATTTTTTGTAGGCCATGCCGGCGGGATATAAGCCGTCGCCCCTTGGCTACGGATCTCCTCGAAGTTCGCCTTTTCGCAGAGCAGAGTCCCCCGCCTCACCGACAACACACCGATCGACGACTCCCACACCGTCGCCCACGAAAGTTGGTGGCAGTGGCAGCGTAGGAACGCCTTCTAGATTTGCCTACGTCTCCTCACCCACGAACAGCACCACCACCGCCGGGAGCCAGAGTTCTACTACTCCCCGTAGACACAGCCAGGTAGACGACAACATGATGTTCTCTTCTTCCTCCTCCCAGCCCCTCGGTTCTCCTACTGCACACAAGACCATGGCACGGGCCGCGACCACGACATCCATCGGCCACGGAAACGCGCTTTCGCAGCTGCAGCCGGCCCAGGTGCGCGTTTTGAGGGAAAGCTTCCAGATCTTGGACCGCGATAGTGACGGGGTCGTTAATAGGGAAGATGTGGTGGAGATGCTCACACAACTCGGTACGTTGAAATCATCATCGTCGTCATTATAATTATTTTTGGTTCGCGTGACGTTATTATGTTAATATTACAAATAATATAATACAACAAATAATACAAAGGGGGTTTCCCTCCCCTTTCTCTCCTTTTCCCCCCATCAAACCCTACCGTCACGGCAAGAATTATTACGCCATTTTGCTAACCTACACGTGTGTTACCCACCCTTCTCTGCAGGACTACCGGCTGGCGCATCCGAGTTGTCGCCATTCTTCCCACTGGCGGGGCCTCAGACCATGACGCTGGCCGTGTTCCTCAACTCGATAGCGACTGGGCTGGCCTCTATGTCGCCGAGCGCCGAGCTGCTCTCGGCCTTTTCGGCCTTCGACGAGGACGACAGCGGCCAGGTGGACCTAGGCGAGCTGAGAGACGCGCTGCTGCACACAGCACCCGAGCCCGGCGTCAAAGCGCTGACGTCGTCGGAAGTGGACCGGATCGTCGGGGGGTTCAGCGGCAGGAGGGCGTTCAGCAAGAGCATGGCTGGTGGGCTGGGCAAGCAGCGTGGCGAGGTGTTCAGATACCAGGAGTTTGTGAACTCTATCGTTGGCGGGAATGGGTCTTCGGAGCCGGCTTCGAACGACAACTCGGAGGGTTGATTGGTATTTAGTACAAGAGGGGGAGAGAGAAAGGGGAGAAGGGGAGAAGCTCGCCGTTTTGTTATTGGTCAATCATGGGTATCACCAAGTGCTTACGGAGAAGGGCACTGCTACTGCGGATTACGATTGCGGGAGCATGGTTGGCTTGAGTTAAGGTAATGCGCCGCTGGGTTGGGTTTGTTTATTTTGTTTGAAGCTGGCATTAATACGCTAAGGCATTTGGTGTGCTGCAACGGCGGGAAGTGCGTCTCGGGGCAGGTTAATGACATGACAAGGGACGCGAGGCGATACCGAATAACAACACTAGAGGGGTATATAAAACGGGTTGTATAGTTACGCAGGGCCAATGAAGTTTACGACGGCAGATGGGTGTAACCCAGACGGGAGATGTTGATTGAAGACACTAAACTTGGAGTTTAACCAACCTCGTGTTAGGCTGTGCAACTTGACATATATTAACAGTTCGCCTGATACATGTATGAGTTCAGCTGAGGACCAGACTTGCATTATACGCTATGACTATACATTAATATGTGGTGATAGGAGGTAGGAGGTGACTAGTGTAAACAACCATGGAACTTTGGGACTGAGGTTTCTATAAGTGGCTATTGTCATCAAATATGCTAATACACCCAACATAGTGTGCCGGTTCAATCAATATCAAAGAGATGAACTGTTTGCTCTTGAGACATACATACATGCATAACCTTACATTGATAGTACTGATACTGATGTCAGTTATGTGGTGTATCTATAGGTGCCTATAGAGCTACAACATCCTGAGATCACCACATGTTAGGGCACTTACACTGGTTACACCACATCCTGCTAGGGCGTTAGGTTAGGGCATCTACATAGGCTAACCTATACGGATAGATTCAATTGGAGCGTTGAGCCAACAGTTGAATTGGTACTGCCTACTTAGCCTACGGCCTAGGTATGGCAACTAGGTAGGCTTACATATCACTAATATACCTACACTAAAGCAAGCACGTTTTTTTCAGGTCCCCCAGGTCGTCGAATGCTGTTATGCATCACTAGAGGATACGTATGGGTTCCCGAGGCATAATGACGTCCAATGACGTTTCACAGAAAGACTTGACAGGTCCAGACTCTATATGGGTATATGTAAGTATATGTAGGTATTTATAGTACATTTATTAGACGTGTTACGCAGTAGTTAAAGTACCTGCATACATATCCGTCGAGACAAGACAATGTACAGTTTACCTCCACAATACTAGTGTAGAGTACTCCGTAAAAGCTGCGGGTTGGGCGGTGAGCGGCCAAGACCATGGGTAAGCAAGTATGTAAGTGAGTACCTACTTGACATGCATCATCATTATCAGCATCATTACTCCGTACTAGTATCATTATCACTATACTACCTAGGTACCTAACCTTACACATATCCACTATCATCAATAACAGCAGCAACAGTTATCACCACCGCCACAACTTATTTCTCCTTATTGACTAGTCGTGTACCAATTGTGGTATAACACTACATATCAATGCATAGTTGTAGGTAGTGCATAGTACTTTGTACTCAAAACAATCAGTTGGCTGGTAAAAAACTACACTAGTGTAGCTCTCTCTCTTTCTTTTTGGTTTTCTCCCCAACCTCAGCTGCCTGGACTAGACTTGGGGGGGTTTTACGGTATCGACTTCCCGTAGGCTCGGCAGCCTCGGTGGCCTCTCAGGTTCTTTAAAAATGTGGAACTCAGGTAGAAAGGTCGACACAATTCCACTTAAACGGTCTTGGCAGAGTTATCACTTCGAGTTCTGTCCGAGTCCCCGTCTTTTTCGTCTTTTGACATATGGTCCAAGCTTTTCCTTTTCTGACACTTCTTGACTCCTCTGCCCCCACAGAAGCTTCGAGAATCGCTTATGTACATTTTTGTTTCTTCTGTTCCTCCTTACTGCCTATCCCTTCTTTCCTGTCACCCTTCAACAAACTAGCTTACACTAGTGTGGTAGTCAAGCGAAGGCTTTTCCCACCAGACCAAGCAGACACAGGAGGTATAAACATAAGGTACACATTGATACATACAGTATCGTATCCAATACCTAACCAGCTAGCCAGCCAGCCTAACCTTCACAACAAATAGGGAACAGGTAGGTTGCAGGTGCCCTGCCGCTCTCGGAACGCAACTTCGAGGCCTTGTCCTTGTTGAGATTTCATCTCGGATGCCAGGATGGTTCCCGCCGGGGCCGCTTCGAAGGTAGGCTGTTAGGTGGTATTTGAGAATTAACTGTCTACTAGTAGTGCATACATACATACAACTACAACATTGCTCTAATAGAGAAAAAAAAGAAGGATTCGATCACTCACTTAGACACGACAGGCGCACAAAATCCACTACATGCATATTATATATAAACAAACTTATCACACTGCATGGCATATACGTACATTAGGTAGGCAGGCACTGTCATGGCATAGCGCATGGCATGGGCATGTCATAATGCGTGTGTTGTGGTTTGTGTGGTTAAGATTGTGATTCAGCCTCTCAATTTTTTTTGATAATAGGTAATACTTACTATGTACTTACATTAGGTATACTACTACTACTATTAATAATATAATGCCTAGTAAGGCAGAGAGAGAGAAAAAAAGAAACAACAGAAAATAAAAGGAATCATAAGAGAGAGTAAACTGGACTCAAATTTGGCCAATACGACTCTCTTGGACATCTGGACTTCACTTGGACGACCATTAAACGATAGCCGCTGGTGATGCAGTGTAGAGACAAGAGCAAGAAGTAAACACAAGTAGATTGGTTTTGAGTGACGATTGGTTGGGGAAAGAACTTCAAATAATGGATAAGGTTGGATATTGGACAGTTAGTGGTGGTAGTCATGACGGTGTAGGTGGGGAAAAGGGACGAGGGGAGCCTTTTGCCTTTTGCCTGACTAGGGGGGGTACCGTCGACCTGGGAGCACGGTGCATTTCCGCGTACAGGCCAGGTATCAATGACTCGGACTCGATACCCTGGCCTCTTTCTTTTCTTTTTTTTTTTTTTTTGTTCCCTTCCCAAACTTTCACAAAAATTTCCTACAAGGTACATCCCCCAATCCCCAGCCTGATGATTTATTCATGTCCCATTTCATCACAAGAGTGAGGGTACATCACTATTTGTTTTTATTTTTTTTGTGCATTTGCTGGCTTGGTTGGCTTGTGTGTGTGTGTATGGTTAATAATATTTTTTATTATTATCTAACAGTGGTTTAGGTTCTCCCCTCCTTGCCTGATAAATCATTTTTCTCTTAATTATTTTTCGTTACTGTCGCATCTGACAGACATCCACAACCACCAAATACCACCAATACCAATACTACCGCTACCACCGCTACCACATACATACATACATCTACATACGTACATACAGCTCTGACTTTTTTCTTTTTTGGACAAAACCTTCCCCCCTTTTTTTTCTCTTCTCCCCTTTTACTTACTTGTTCATATCAAACTCTTCTCTCTCTTTTTTATTCCTTTTCATATACCAAAAGGAAAAGAAGAGTGAAGAGAGAAGCGGGACAATTTCCTTTTCTTCTTTTTTTTATTATATCTCCCTTGTCTCTGCACAACGGTTGTTCAAAAAAAAAAAAAAGATTAACCCCCCAGGCTTACCTGGCGCTGTTCTCCTTGGGCCCCGTGCTTGATCCCCAACCACAACCACGACTAAACAACGGAAGGGAAGTTTCGCCAGGTCCCTCTGTCGCGTAATACCGTTGAAACCGTTTGTTTGCAGACAACCCAGAACCAGGCAGAACAATATTATAGGTTACAAGACAATCCCAGACTGTTGTCTACCAGGACGAGTCAATACAAGGCTGAAACTCGAGTATATACTTTTGTCTCGTACGTCACCAGGAACTCCGGAGAGCTTTTATTTTATTTTATTTTATTTTTTTTCTATTTTTCACCATCCAGAGAAAAGTTTCACCGGTTACTTACCAACGCGGTGGCCAACAAGCAAGCAACATCCGCACCAACAAGAAAGCAAGAAAAGAAGAAAAGAAAAAAAGGAAAAGAATAGAAAAGAAGGAGGAAAGTCAAAAATAAAATAAAATAAAAAGGAAGGGAAAAGAATTATAACACGCTAAACCCCGGGTATTCCACTTTACCATTTTATCTTTTTTAGCTCTTCTAGTTTCTTCCTGCTTCTATCAAGTTGCATGAAGGCTGCGAGGGAAAAAAGATAGAAGACCGAACAGCAGAACGTCTCTCAACTCCTCCGTCATTCTGCTGCAACAGGCAAGGATCCCCAGCTGTTACGACAGAGAAAAGAGGCGGCGCTGAGGCGGCACTTTAGTGTGTGTGGGAACTTCTTTTTTTTTTTTTTTTCCCTCTTACCGACGGCTTAGACCAGAATTCTTTTTTTTTCACATTCCAAATGAAGGGCTTATTCACCTCTAAGAAATCACCTTCTAAGAAAACGACTCCGTCAGCCGAGAACCCCGACTCCTCCTCCTCCTCCTCTAGTCACCATCACCACAATCATCACGCTCCACCACACCATACTTCTGCTTCGGGTGTGAATTCCCAACCTTCTCGGTCGGAACCTGCCTCGCCCGTCAAGTCGCCTGCGGGCTCTTCGAGATCTTCTCCCACCAAGAAAGCTGCGCGCCCTGCGTCACCTGCCCACGCCCCGCGGGACCAGACCAAGTCGCGGAGTTCTCGTTCTTTTAACAGGCATTCGGTTGATCCCACACGACGTAGCAAACAGGACAAACACGACCCTGACACACACCCGCTCAACCTGCACCCGGACGAGATTAAGCGCCTCTCCGCCTTGTCTGCTATGAGCAATCGCAGTTCTTTCGACAAAATGGATGTCGACAAGGAGAACTCGGCCTCAGCTTCGGCTGCCAATGCTGCCCCGCCATCCTCACCACCACCTCCTCAGCAGCAGACTTCTTTTTCTGTGCCTATCAATGCCACGCCGAATGGCAACAAGGCTGCTGCTGCCGCCCCTAGTACCCCTAATGCCACTGCCGCCGCCAACGAGGAGGGTCCTGCTCCGCCCCCTCACCGGTCAAATCCTTCCAGCCCGGTACAGAACGACCTGAACGAAGCTGAAAACTTCAAGTCTATAGGCAATAAGTTTTTCAAGGAGAGGAATTATGCGAATGCCATCAGCTCCTACACACGTGGTATGTCTTAGGCCTAAATATATATTAAGAAGGGAAAGAGAAAGAAAGAGCTGATAGGCGATGTTCCCGTTCGGAATTCGTAACTAACCTTGTCTGTGCCTAGCTGTCAACCTGGTTCCTAACTCACCTACCTACCTAAGTAACCGTGCCGCCGCCTACATGTCCAACCACCAGTATGAGGCAGCATTGGATGACTGTTCCCGAGCTGTTGACCTTGATCCGCACAATGCCAAGTTCCTCCTTCGTCTAGCTCGTATTTACACTAGCCTAGGACGACCTGATGAAGCCATGACTACCTTTAGTCGCATCCAGCCTGCACCGTCGACCAAGGACATGAATGCGGCTAGGGAGATGCTGCACCATGTCAGGGCTGCCCAGGATGCTATCGAAAGGGGCACCAGTGGTTCCCTAGCTCTGCATGCACTAGACCAAGCCGAAAAGCTGCTCGGACCCGGAACATCTAAGCCTCGTAAATGGCAACTTATGAGGGGCTATGCGTATCTTAAGATGGGTGGTGTCAACTCGCTAGGCGAGGCCCAGAACGTGGCCATGTCTCTCCTAAGACAGAACAGTCAAGACCCGGAAGCCTTAGTGCTCCGGGGACGTGCCCTCTATGCTCAGGGTGACAATGACAAGGCCATCCAACATTTCCGGAAGGCACTGAGCTGTGATCCGGACTTCCGGGATGCCGTCAAGTGGCTCAGAACGGTTCAGAAGCTCGACCGGATGAAGGAGGAGGGCAACACGGAGTACAAGGCCGGAAGATGGCAAGCGGCCTTCGATAAATACTCTGCCGCTCTGGACGTAGACCCTGGTAACCGGGGCACCAACTCTAAGCTGCTACAAAACCGAGCGCTGTGCCGGTTGAAGTTGAAGCAGTTCGCCGAGGCGGTTGCTGACTGCGACCGGGCCATAAGCCTCGACCCCCACTACATGAAGGCACGGAAGACGAAGGCCAACGCGTATGGTCAGGCCGAGAAGTGGGAAGATGCCGTGCGGGAATGGAAGTCTATCCAGGAGCTAGACCCCGAGGACCGGACGATCGCCAAGGAAATCCGAAAGGCCGAGCTTGAGCTGAAGAAGAGCCAGCGGAAAGACTACTACAAGATACTTGGCGTGTCCAAGGATGCCGATGAGAACGCCATCAAGAAGGCCTACCGTAAACTCGCTATCATCCACCACCCTGACAAGAACCGCGATGACGAGGCTGCGGCTGAACGTTTCAAGGATATTGGCGAAGCCTATGAGACCTTGAGCGATCCTCAGTATGTATCCCCGAAAATAAAAATAAAATAAAATAACTGTTATAGGTAGATGTGGAATGCTAACACCTTGGTAGGAAGCGTGCTCGTTACGACAGTGGAGATGATCTGATTGACCCCGCGGACATGTTCGGCGGTGGTATGGGGGGTGGCATGGCGGGTGGTATCGACCCGGAGATTTTGTTCAGCATGATGAATGGCGGGGCAGGGTTTGGGGGTGCGCAGAGCTTCGGGGGTGCTCCTGGGTTTGGAGCAGGTGGTGGGTTTTCAGGTCGAACCCGGGCTCAGGGATTCCCGGGTGGATTTCACTTTGGTTGACAATTTCCTTCCGAGTCTGGGGATGGTGAGTACGATATGAGGCGCGAGGACGAGGGTAAAGGTGAAGACGAGATAGATGAAGAAGCCACAGACTCGGACGTGAGACGAGATGCATATAAGCAGCAAGGCTTTTCTCGCGACACAGACTGGGACGCGCGAATAAGTCAATTTCGCTGGCGGTTGATGGTGGTGGCTGGCGCATTCGTATTCCTACCTAGCGAGGTGGCGATTATGCTACTCGTGTTGTATATCTGTTTTGTGTTTGCGAGATCTTCGGGCATTGTACGCGGGATCATGTAAAGACTGGTGTTGGGAAATAGACCATCCAAAATCATTACAGGCGTTGGGGGAAGAAAAGGGGGAGGGAAACCCACTTAAGAGAAGACAAATCATCCAGAGAACTGTTCATGGTCATTGTAAAGAAGAAAGAAATATGAAAAACCAACTAAAATTACTAAAAACAAGAAAATTATCCACGATGGGGGAGGTTTCTGTTTCCTTAGACAAGATGGTGAGATCAACAAAGAATATCCTGCTTTTTTTTTTTGACCGAGGAATAAATAACAACAGAAGAAAAAAACAAGATCTTGAGTTAAACTACACACCCAAAATAGAAAACTAGAGATGATTGATGGATATTATTATTATTATTATTATTTTGGGTAGATGTATTTTTTTTTATCTTGTCTTAGAAAAACAGAACTATTGGACTATTTTATGCGTCTATGATTTTATAGTCACTACTCTTCTTCCCTTTGGATATTTTAGTCATTGTGTTAAGCACCTGATGCATGTGTTAACATACACTTTTTTCTTTCACTCATTCTTTAAAATAATTGTTTAATGGTTGCTATCTATCATATGCTTGTTGGGGGCATATTGAATGTAGCTGTAGATAGTATATCTGGCTTTGTAGAGGAAGCATAGGTATACTTCCTACATAGGTATTGACCTGACGTAGTAGGGAGTTTAGGTAGTAGTTGGGTATTACTAGCTAATTAGGGAATGGAAGGAGGGGGGCCTAAACCTTACTTGCCTTCCCTTTCTACGTGCTACCTAAGCTTAGATAAGAGATGTCACAATAACATCATAGGTTACTTTCTGTATCACTCCCCCCTCTCTTTCTCCCTTACATCTCTCTTCTATTTTCTTGCCTTTTTACAAATAAAATGTGAAGCATACGAATTCATTTTCTCTTTTTTGGTCGAATCTAGATCAAGATCGACAGTGCTTCTTTTTTTTTTTTTTTTTGAGGTGAACCGATTTACATGTAACGACGATCGATTTTGGTTCTCGGAGTTCGGAACCCTTGCGCGTGCGCATCTCGCTCCCTCGGGGTTCTCTCTCTCACTTAGAGAGGGACTCCCCACTACTCTACTACATACATTGGTTAACTATCTACATTCCCCATTACCTATCCGATAATACTTCCGTAAAATACGATCGAATGACACTAAATGAAAACCAATTCAACCCAATTCAAACCCCCTATTTAACAAGCGCGAGATCAGACGGACGGACGGACGGACGAACAGACGAACGAACGAATAGCCGCTGCTACTACCACCGTCCGTGGTGCATGTAGCAACAACCATGGCACCCTCTCGTAGGAACAGTAGCGGTAGAAGCACCATCACCCACCATCTCCTGCCCTTCAGTGCTTCAACCACGCCCCTACAAGCGGCCACCTACTTGCTCGGCATTTCGCTATTCAGCATATCCTTCCTCGTGTTTCTCAACAGCGCCATCTCCTTCATCATCACTGACCTGCTGGGTGTCAAGTCGGGCGTGGGCGACATCGTCGGCACCCTCGGCTTCGTTGATGAGATCGTCGCCCTCGTCGCCTGCCCCGCCTGGGGCCTGCTGAGCGACCGCCTTGGTGTGCGCTGGGTCGCCGTCCTAGGCTACGCCATCATCGCCCTCAGCCTCTGGGCCTTCGTCCAGGTCCCCGGCGGCGCTGGCGAGGCCGGATACCCCGGTCTAGTCGCTGCGCGCATTGTGTTCGCGCTCGGCGCTACTGCTGCGGCTACCATGGTCACGGCTACGCTGCCCGTGCTGACGGCGGATGATCATCATAAGGACGATGCGCGGCAACGAGACGGAGATGGGAACGAGAATGAGGACGAGGACGAGGACGAGAGGAGGAGGAAACAGGATGCCAGGCGGAGTATCGCGATCAGCCTCGAGAGCGACATGACCATCACCCCTGAGCGCTTCACACGAAGCCTCTCGTCGGACCGGCGCCGGCGGGACAGCGACGCGGAATACAATGATGCAGACAGGGATGATATCAATAAGGGCAAGAAGCCGTCAACGCTGGCCGGGTACGTGGGCTTGTTCACCGGGTGCGGCGCCCTCGTGGCGCTGACCCTGTTCCTCCCGCTGCCGACGCAGTTCTCTCGCAAGGAGGGTGTGACGCCCGCGCGCGCCATCACCGACAGCTTCTACGTCGTGGCGATCGTCGCGCTGCTCGTAGCCGTGTTCGTGTTCCTGGGCCTGCGCGGCTTGCGCGGGGAAGAAGATAAAGGCTGGCGCATGCTCTTCGGGCTGCAGAGGCGCGAGGACAACGGTGGACGACAACACCAGGAGGAAGAAGAGGAAGAGGATGACGACCCCGCCTACCCCAGCACCATAGCGTACACCGAGCAATCACCGAAAACATCGTCAACCCCGCTCCCCTACCGTCACCTCCTGCTCACGTCGCTCCGCCTCGGCGCCACGGACCCGGACATCGCGCTCGGCTATCTGGGCGGCTTCGTCGCGCGCGCTAGCACCGTCGCCATCTCGCTGTTCGTCCCGCTCTACGTTAACGCCTACTTTATCTCCAACGGCTTCTGCCAGGGCTCGCCCAACGACCCCTCCCCCGAGCTCAAGAAGGAGTGCCGCGCCGCCTACGTGCTGGCCTCCATGCTGAGCGGCGTCGCGCAGCTGATCGCGTTACTGTGCGCACCCGTGTTTGGCTGGGCGAGCGGGAAGGTAGCAAGGCGTGGGGGGAAGGGAATAAGGGAGGAGGAAGATGGGGGTAGGGAGCAGAGGTGGTGGAAGCAGGTCAATTGGGGGGTCACGGTCGCGGCCGCGTTCGGGATCGTCGGGTACGCCGTCTTCCCCCAGCTCAAGAGCCCCGAATACAAGAATGTGGATGGGCGGGGAGGCGGGGCTGGCGTCTTCCTCGTGGCGGCTATGTTGGGGGTCAGCCAGATCGGGGCGATTGTGTGTAGTCTGGGGTCCCTGGGAAGAGGGGTAGTTGCCGGTGGTGAGGAGGAAGAAGAACCGGAAAGTGACGATAATACTCAAGAGGAAGGGGATGTAGAGGAGGATCGAGCGGAAACGCAGGCCCTACTCGAGAATAACGAGGATGGCAGCACTAATACCAATGTCGGCGGCGGCGGTGGGAGAAGAAGAGGAGGAGGGAGGAGGATCCCCCGCGTCCACCTCAAGGGCTCCATCGCCGGCGTGTACTCGTGGTGCGGCGGCGCCGCCATTCTCCTCCTCACCAAGCTCGGCGGCTATTTGTTCGATGCTGCGTCCCGCGGCGCGCCGTTTTATATGATGGCTGCGTTTAACGCAGCGCTGCTGCTGGCTAGTCTGGCGATTGACTTTGGGAGGGGGTTTGGGAGGCGGAGATGAGAGGAGGGGAGAGAATTAGGGTAAGATATGGGGT
Organism: Camillea tinctor; assembly: GCA_022578605.1. Classification (NCBI taxonomy): domain Eukaryota; kingdom Fungi; phylum Ascomycota; class Sordariomycetes; order Xylariales; family Graphostromataceae; genus Camillea; species Camillea tinctor. The sequence continues at coordinate 211,487 of MU394064.1, read as the reverse complement.
GGGGAGGGGGGAGTTATGGAAGATGACGCATGGGATAGGGAAAGGAAGGTAAGGGGATAGGGGATAGGGGGTATGGGGGAAGGAGGGTATAAAGGATAATGAGGTGCAAAGGAAAGGAAAAGGGTGCCAGAAGCTCGTTCTACTCAAGAGGAAGAGGGATAGTCCGAGAAGAGAGAACACAGAGAGAAAGGGAATAAAGAACGGATTTCAAGGGGGGCGGGCGGTGAAAAGGGGGTAAATTGTACAAATACCGTTTTATTTTATTTTTTGACTCGTATTCAGACCAGATCGGGTTCTAAGATCATAGGCTTTTTTTCTTTTTTCGTTTTCCCTTTTTGTTTTCCCTCTTTTTTTTTGAGGTTTGTAACTAGTTAGGCTCAAGGTAAGATAGGATAGGGCACGGTAGGTTTAAAAAGGGGGTGAGGTAATTTGCTTTTTTTTTTTTTTTTTCATGGAAGTTCTCAAGTAGTATGTCTACTGCTCATTGAGTTATATTGGCTGAACGCGCTTTTAAACCTATATATATATTGGGGGGGTTTCATTTTTCGGGACTTGTATAAGCTACAACACATGGACACATACATATCTATCTACGTGAACGTCGTCTGCGTGTCAATCGGAGGGGGAAACGGATGTAAGTCTGATCACTCCTTTGTATCTTTTGAATTTACTATATTTCACTTTTTTGCTTTTCCTCTCTTCCTCTCTAAATTAAATAGAAGAAAAAAAAGTATAACCAAGAAAAGAAAAAAATCACACTTTGAGTCCTGCTTGCTCAAGTACCTAACACTTCCCCCCTCCCCCCCCCCCTCCCCCTTTTCTTTCTTTCTTTCTTTTTTTTCGAAGCTCACTTCCTTGAAATACTCACTACCGATCTGTAGCGCTTAAAAAAATATAGAATAAGATAAAAAAACCCCTCAATTATACAACGCCGTACTCAGTACATAAATAGATAGAAAAAGTATATATATTTACCGAAAACACATTAACCCCCGCTACCTAAGGAAGGGGTGGGACTTTTATAAGCAAAGTAGGAGACAGGAAAGAGAAAAGGGGGGAGAGGAAAGATGACAATAGCAAAGGTAAATGGATTAGATTAGGTAGGTAAGTAAATGTTAGCTCCCGAGACCGGCGGTGCTGTTTATAGCCATGCGTTTGGCGACGGAGCCGTACTTAGCCTGCCAGGCGTAGAAGTAGACGAGGGCGGCGAAAGGCTGGCCCAGGACGGTGAAGGACACCCAGAAGATGCAGTTGCCGGCGAGGCGGCTGTTGGCGCCCTTCATCTTCTCGAGCGGCCGCGTGATCCAGATCAGCGGGATCTGGACGAGCATGCCCATGAACGCGACGCCTACAAGTCATTTCAAGTTAGTCCTTTCCCTTTTTCTATTTGTATAGTTACTGCTTCTAACGCAGAAGATGAGTGAGTTACTGACCAATGATGTTCTTCGTCGGGACGCCGACGAGGAGCTCGTGCAGGATGGCAGATACCAGAAACACCATGATACTGGCATTGCTCATCTTCCAGCCTCGGCTCACGAGCGGCAAGAATATGTGTCGCTTCATGAACTGGTAGACGGGCTTGTTCCACAGGCGCCAGTAATCTCCCAGGCCGGCCGAGTTCCACCAGTCGTCGTAGAACGAGCGGTCGCCGAACCGCATGATCTCGGCCAGGGCGTTGAGCGAGGACTGGAAGAGCGCGAAGAAGCCGGCCAGCCAGATAATGAGCGAGATAGTAGAGAGCTTGAGAAGCCGCTCGAGGATCGACACCAGGTCCAGCGAATGCATCTTGTCCAGGGAATTCCATAACACAGGGGCCGCATACTGGGCGCTGCAGAACCAGATGAAGACGCTGAGACAAGCAGTCTCGCCTAGTCGTTTCAAGACAAATATCCACCGGATCTTGTCCGTTCGAGGATACACGGGCTGATACACAAGGGTCGGGGCCCACCAGAAGTAGGTCAGGTTGCTCATGGTGATATTCTCCGGGTAAGGGCACTGGGCGTATATATCGGGTATGGCAGCCAGCTCGCCCTTGACAGGATGAAGGTAGGCATGCCGCAGGTCCCTATTCGTAAGGGCATACGATATCACCTTCATGTAGACAATAATAACGTGGAGTTCGGTAATGGTGCCGATCAAGGGGTGGTAGATGTGGAAATAGACCACCCAGCTGTTGACGGCCAGCGCTAGAGTGGCATTGATCAGATGGGCTCTCCGTATGCTGAACCAATGCGATTGGAACTTGGCTTGTTGGTCCTCAGTCGGGCTACTCGACCCGCCTCTGCTAATCGATTGCGCCCGTGCTGTCCTCGCCCGCTTGGCGGCGTACAACTCGAGCAGGTATGCGATGAAAAGATGGCATGGGACGAGGATATAGAGGAGCAGACCGAGCAGTACGTCGTTGCGTCGAAAATCATGGCAGGTCAGGCAGATCAGATTGCCATACTACACCCATTCGCTGTCAGTAAAGCTAGCCAACTGCCATTGGACCCGTGGACAGCCATATCACCGACCTTCTGCATGTTTTCAATCACCAGTCGCAAGTTTCCCACCACTGCCCGAGGTTAGTGTCCTGCATATCAGCGTGGGAATTTGGGTCTTGACTGTACCCAGCACGATCACCATCAGGTTCCGGAAACCCAGGAAACTAGGAGGAGCTTCGGCATCGTGGCTCAGAGTAGAAGGTCTCGTCTGGGAATGGACAGCTGCGATATGTCTGTACTTTCTTATGGCTAAAGACTGCTTGTTGCCGTCCCCGGGCGGAGCCAATTCGGTGTTGTTCTTCGTTTCGGATCCGTTGGTGGCTTCGTGGCGTCGAATGGGTTTCGCGGAATCGGCCGTAGAGGTCTCGACGCTCGTGGTGGTGGCCGAGTCCATGGCGACGGGTTTTGTTGAATGTGAAAGAATGGCTGGCTAGCTAGCTACCTCGATGGGACAATTCGATTTAGGGCAGCCAGATAATACATCAGATGAATATTGTTTTGGATAATTATATTCAGGGCGAGGAAAGCGAAGAGACTGGTACTATCATGGCACAATATATATATATATATATATTAGTTGAGAACCTTGGGAGTCTTTAAGGTCCAAGTTGGAGGGGAAGGGGGAGAGGGGGGCAAAGCTCTGTTACACCACCATTGATAAGGTTGACAAGGGATAGGGGTAGTGATAAAAGGATAGGTCATAGGTAGGAGCCAACCTAGGTTACTAGGTTACAAGGTTATGTTGAGAAGAGAGATGTTGAAGAATAGGAAAGTGCATATTGTAATAAGATAACATCACCTCATGTGTTACCTGACTCGGTGAGTGGCACTTACCTATACAGACAGTAGTTACATCAACATAACAAGTCTATGTAACCTATAACGTGGATAGGTTGAATAATAGCAGAAGTGCATGTAGTACTGCGTCAACCTTGCATATACAGTACGTAGGTAGGTGTATGCAGGTAACCTATAACCTATGTATCTAGGGATGTATACGTATAGGTTAAGTAGTATGTAGTATATCTTGGAGGGGAATCAATGATGTTTGTTGGTATGTAGCCAAGGTCTTGGAATGGGAAAAAGAAGAAAAAAACAATCGAGCGGCCAAGATAATAATTGAAGTGAAATAAATAACTGAGTAAAATAGGTAAGTAATTAGTTCGAAACTTATACATCACCAGACATAGATATTTATGGCACTCACATATGACAAAGACCCTGGAGATCCAGAATATATACAAACGGATCCGTAGATGCTGCTAACTTTAGTGGGGACCTTGTCACGTCGCATCTACACCATACCTCTCTGCCTTGTCCAGGATATTGTATGTAATGTAGTGCAGTGCACTGTAGTCACTACGTATATGCATAGGTTATGTGCGTGTGTGTGGTGGGGTAGTGAACGACTTGTTGAGCCTGGAACATTTCGCGGTTAATGGTGCCGAATCGAACGTGAGGAATGTATTGTTATGTACGTAGAATTACTATCACTGGTGGCTTGGCCCCAAGAGAAACCATCTTGGCTTTATATGTTTATATTGTGAATATGCGATTGATGATATGTACTCCGTAAAAGACGGGAAGAAGAAAAGGATAGAAAAAAATTCACTGGGGACGGGAATAGGATACCAATTCTAGAAATGGAGCAAAGAAGATGAAAAAAGGAGCTATGAAATAAATCATGGGAGAAAAAAGCATGTGAAAGACAGTCTTGGCTAATGAGGTATGTACTACTGTAACAGTAGTATAGTAATATTATTTCAGGAGCGAGAAAACAAAAAGGGAAAAGAAAGAAAAAAAAAAGTCAAGATGAAAGTTTTTGATATGGAAATGGGTCAGCCTCGGGTTGGACTGGATCATTGAAGGTGCCACCAGATCCCTCGGTCGCCTGCATTTTAGCGCCTGGGCATGAGAACGGTCCACCGGATTTCCCATCGTGAAGAAACTTCCATGGGATGTCCTTGTCTTTTTTCTAAGACCCGCTCACCTGAACTGTGGAACCTTCAGGTTCAAGTTACAACTTGGGAAGGTTCGTCAGGTTTTGTTCCAGCTGTCGGTGTTCGGCTAATAATTTAATCCGAGGTAAAGCAAGTGGACCAAATCCACCTAAATAACTTTAGGTCAAGTAAGTACCTAAGGTTAAGTACTAAAAGGTTCATAGACTCCACAATAGCTCTAACTTAGTTTTTTAAGCCACCTACAGTGGACGCGTCCACGTTCCAAATACCAATTCTGTGGCTGAAAGCTTCCCCCAAGTGACATCGAACCTTCAATTAAGAGAGTAACAAATCCAAATCCTGGCCAAATCCCTTGTTTGATTGTTCCATACTTCAACAACGCACCTTTCTAAACCATCGCCTCATTCACTCCTTTATCCTCTTAATCGCCGATGAAAACATTATCTTTATTCAGTACAGAAAATCGGCATCACTAAATTAATCCAAGTACAACGCATGACCTTATAGCCCTTCATGGCTTACGATCCACGTGGGGATCATGGCGGTCCCGGTGGTGGAGGAGCAGGAGGAGGAGGAGGATATGATGGTGGTTTTGTGAGAGCTAGAGGCAGACGTGAGTACATCCCATTTCTCAGATTATTTATCTAGTTGGTCTATTCTATGCAGGCCAGTACCTCAAGTCCTATTTCCCATTCTAAAGCTTGTCACCGTCACAATGCGGTGGGGGACCATCTTGCCTCTATCGCAAGGTCTATACTACCCAACTATTGATGCCAACTCTGCCTCGCCCTTTTTGTTCCCCGTACACCCTCCGGTCTCCTAACTTACCATATGTGCAGGGCCTGTAACGGACTATGGCTCGACCATGGCCCATTGGATGCGCAACCGCCAACCTCGCATGAAGGGCGCCTTCAAAGGAGAAGTTGAGCGACCTAGTGCTAGCTATATTGTCGATGTGAGTTGGTCGCCCATTGCCTCCTCCAAGATGTGTCCGAACTGCTTATTCTAAGTGCAAATTAGATGCTTCCACCGTTGGCAAGGGTAACAAACCCCGCCGACACGGTGCCTACCAAACATCTTCACTCATCATTAAATAAAATCAAGCATCCCGTCAATGTCGTCCGTTGGACGCCAGAGGGCAGAAGATTATTAACAGCATCAAGTAGCGGCGAATTCACCTTGTGGAATGGCACCGGCTTCAACTTCGAGACCATCATGCAGGCCCATGATGTAGCCATTCGAGCCTTGGCCTATTCCCATAGCGATGACTGGTTACTCTCGGCTGATCATGATGGCATTATCAAATACTGGCAGCCCAATTTCAACAATGTCCAGGTCATACAGGGCCACCATGACCCTATCAGAGACCTCGCTTTCAGCCCCAACGATTCCAAGTTCGTAACCGCCTCTGATGATTCAACCCTTAAGATCTTCGACTTTGCTGGTGGCGTTGCTGAATCTACGCTGCAAGGTCACGGATGGGATGCTAAGAGTTGCGATTGGCATCCGACGAAAGGTCTCATTGTGTCTGGATCTAAGGACCATCTAGTTAAGCTCTGGGACCCGAGAACCCAGCGCTGTCTGACCACCCTTCACGGCCACAAAAACAACATTACGAAGACGTTATTTGAGCGTGTAATGGGCTGGTGTTTAGCAACTTCGGCACGAGACCAAACGGCGAGAATATTCGATCTGCGGATGATGAGAGATATTTGTCTCATCAAGGGCCACGAAAAGGATATTTCAACCCTCGCATGGCATCCTATCCACTCAAATCTTCTGAGCACCGGAGGCAATGATGGTTCCTTATTTCACTATCTCCTAGATGAACCGAACACACCGGCTGGTCAAGCTATCAGCACGGCCGTGTACGAAAGCCCGGACCCCCAGACAGCACCTGCTCAGAGCATCTACCCTGCGCACAAAGTTCCTTTCGCCCATGATTTCGCTATCTGGTCCTTGGATTGGCATCCACTTGGTCATATTTTAGCCTCGGGTTCGAACGATCGAATCACCAGGTTCTGGTCCCGAGCCCGTCCGGGCGAAACGGACATCTTCCAGGATAGATACCATATTGGCGAGGCAGCTGCTGAAGCCCAAGGGACATGGGACCGGCGCGGCGGTCGCCGTCAAAGGCAAGAAGAGGAGGAGCAAGAGCTTGAGGATGAGATGGAAGGTTTGGTTGACCAGAAGATGCCGCTCCGACAACCTACATCCGCCTTTCCTGGTCTTCCTGGCTTGCCTGGTCTCTCCTTGCCAGCCAATGGCGTACCCCCTCCTCCACCTCAAATTCCTGGTGTTGGCGCCGCACCGGCTGCAGCTCCGCCTCCTCTGCCGTTCCCGATACCAGGTGCTAATGGTGCTGCACCACCTCCACCACTCCCAGGCTTGGACCCTAGTAATCCGGCCGACTTTGCGAAGATCGCGGAGATGATGCAGAAAGCCGGTCTACCACCTCCCCCGCCTCCAGGAATGCTACCTCCTGGGTTTATGCCACCACCTAACTTCACCGTTCCTCTTGGATTCCCGCCCCCACCTGTTCCCATCCCCGGCGACATGTCTGACAGCAGTAACCGTAGGAGGGCCCCACTGCCCAGTCAAGAAGAAAGCTTGCGGATGGAACAAAAAAAGGGAAACTATACCCGAGTGCGGTAGAATTTCTTCGGATACCGATCGCTTCGAGCCGATCAGGTGACAGAAGGGATCCCGGCATTGATGGTTCAGGACTCATGTAGGTTGTCACCGAAGCATGTGAGGCTACCATCCCATAATTTGCAACATCACTCGTCTAGGCTCATCGTTAGCTCATAAGGTGTACTGGTAAAGGGTACGAGCTTAGTTCATGAAAAGTGAGCATTTGGGGAGATATCCCATAGAGTGGATCTGGGGCTAGATCTTGATGGCATTCAAGAAAGGTAAATGCTCTCTAAAATGATGATTATCATATACGGGCCCTATATCGGGCTAGACAATGGTAGAAGACCCATCATGAGCCTATTCTTTATGAAGAAGGGAATCTTATGAAGATAATTTCTTCATGTCTAGGTATCTAGAAGGGCCATGTGGTGTGCTCCGGTGAATGGGGATGTGTAGGCGAGTTTACTACACCCCGGAAATGAAGCAAAGGCGAAACAAAAAGAAGAAATACCATAGGGCCATGTATACGCTCTTGCATTTGAGAAGGCGTTTTCTTTTTTTTTTTAATGTTCCATGTAAGGTAGCTAGATAAAGGCAGACATGCTACGAAACAGGAAAACAAAATACCCAAATACACCCCCTTTTTTTTCTTTCCTCTAAACCTCCACTTCTGGAATTTGAACCTAGATACTCCTCTATGGAAATGGTGTTTTTTTTACGAGAATGCAGAAGTGAGCTTCTTGAGTATCTATGTATGGGACTATACAAAAGGGAGAGAGGGAGAGTATATTATACGGAAGGGAGTGAAATAACTAAAATAGAAGGATAGGATAGGAGAGCGAAGAAAGTAGATTATGGTCCCGGATAGGAAGTAAGTTGTGAGGATAACTTAGTAGCACCAAAAAGAGAGAAAATACATGCAAAACAAAAAAAAATACAAATCATTGATGCTACCTATGTTATTATATATGCGAACAATAATGTTCTTAAGAAAAAAAAAGATGGCCATGGTATGCTAAGAACCCCAAATCCGAGAAGCAAAAGAATATCCCACCCTTATAACACAATATATAACCCTGTATCAATACCTTCCCTTCTCCCGCCGTGCAAGCCATCCCATCCATCTACACCCGTAAACTGTACATAATTCCTATCCCTTCGCAGCATCGACACGATATCTATCCATCCCTCCATCCATCTATCAGATGAAGCATATGCGTGTTCATATGCACATTAAACCGGAAAGGGGGGGGAAACAAAACCGGTATCCAGAGACGAAGTGAACATTATCGAATAAGAATAATAAAAAATTGATAATACGACATATAGAAGAAGAACCGAAGACAATTCAAAAAAAAAAAGAAAAAAAAAAAGAAAAAAAAAGAAGCGGGAGTAAGAATAAAAACAAATAAATAAATAAAGGCTGGATTAAATAAACAATATTCGATAAAGTGAGGTAGGTAAGTAGGTAAAAAAAGGGAAGAATAAGAGAGAAGTGAAGGATGGGTGCATAGATACGCAAGAGTGATGAACAATGTGTTCTAATAAATCAAACATATAAAAAATAAAAAAAGAGTATCTCGTATGTGTATATCAAGATGTATAATATTGTAAATATGCGAAGAGCGCATAAAATATGGTTGTATGTATATATGTAATCTCGTACGGAGCTGATAACATACAAGGTGAAATGGTGTGTGTAAAGGTAGGCAGATAGGTGAGCGGGTGTAGGTAGAGGCAGGTATGCATGTATAAATATATATCATTCGAAATCGACCTCCTTTAGATCTCTTAACCCATAGCCCTTTATCCGAGTATATATACATATATATAACGTGTATGTGTAGATAGGTACAATATATACGTAAGTAGATGAGTGTATATACTACTGACTGTATATAAAAACGTTAAATCAGTCGACTAAAGCCAAGTTAATAAATACAAACGGAGGAGGGGGATTCACAGTCTCCCGGTTTCAAGATATAGGCCTAGGCCTGCCTTGGTTTGGGGAGGAGAAACCAGAAAAAGGGCGTGGGTAATGAATTTACCTCTGATTTCCAACATCAGTTCATTATCGTGTCCCCTCCTCTTCCATTACTGCTCTCCCCTTCAAAATATCGTCAAGCTTCGTTTTGCATCCATCTCTCCCAACTACTCCCAAGCTCTTCGTAAAGAGCTAGGTCCCGTAGAAAGGATAAACAGGTCAAAATGTCGCATCCTTATTTATGGACGAGTCTTATTTATTTTCCCTTGGGCTTCGCGAACGCCTTTTGGCGATCAGCGTACTCGCGAATGACGAGCGAACACGAGGTATCTGCGCAGAGGCGGCGGCGACGCTGCGGCGCGAGCTTAGTAGCGAACTCGAGACCGCTAGCGCGCTCGACGGCTTCGACGGGGACCTCGAAGTCGGCTAGGGGCTTCTCGTTGGGGATAGGGGCGTTAGGCAAGACAAAGGCACCTATAGCCACGTTGCCCGTACCCGTGCCCGCGCCGTCCTCGGCAAATATGACCTTATAAAAGTGCGTCGGGACGGCGACCGAGGGCGGGTTGCCGATAACCTCGTAACGAACGTACCACTTGTTGTCGGCGGGGTCGCGCTTGGGTAGGTAGAGGGGTCCGGTAACGATGCGCACGCTGGGGTACTGGGTGGTCAGGCGGCGGCAGAAGTCCTCAACATGGGCCCAGTAGTCACGGTTGAAGCCCTCGCCCACCTGGGGGCACATGTTGGTCAGGTAGAAGGTCTCGTCCATGGCGCCCTGGGCCCAGCGCGCATCTGCCGCGGGCACCTGGTGGCCCCGGTCGTAGCCCGACCGGAAGTAGTCCTTCAACTTCGCGCGGAACTTCTCAGGAACGGCCTCATCTTCCAGGAACGTGCTGTGCTTCCGGTCTCCATCGCGGAGTGCCAGCGACGCTGGGGTGATGTGCTCTACCACCCAATGCGGGTTGCGCGTACGGCGATCGAACGAGGATATCAGGGCTTGTCGCGTCGCAATGTCGGAGACGGGACCGGGGAAGCCGTACTCGAACAGGCCTGCGGGGTCGACGAGTGCGGGGTTAGAACCACCAACGGTAGCCGGGGCCGAGGTCGAGAATGGGGTATGTTGGTTGGGAGGGGTGAATATTTGCTTAGACGGTATGGGTATGGGAGCGGTGGTCGAGCTGGTAGTTGTAGTGGTAGTGGTAGCTATGGTTTTATTGAGCTTCTGCTCGGGCGAGGTTTGTGATCGTAGCGAGTACATTGCTGCTGTGACGGCGGCTCCGGCTCCTGCGCTGGCCGCGGCTATTACTGCAAGTGTGCTTTTGGACATGGTGGGCTAGAAAAGCAGCCTCTTCTCGAGGCCAGCTCTGTCGCTGCGGGTTGATTTTTATATGAATGTCGAGAGGGGAGGAAAGCCGAGGCAGAGGTGAGCTCCTGGAGCAGGCGATGTGAAACAGGTGCAGGGGCGAATAGAAGTTAGGAATAGGAAGGGAAGAAAAGGTCCGTCGGACTCGTTACGCGGAACAGGAGGACAATTAAGTGAGTAAGATATGTTGTCAGGCGCAGGGGAAGTACGAGTGAGTATGAGTATGCGGCTCACGGGACATGCAGGGCAGGTGTGTGGGGGGGTTCTGCCCTCGTGGTGGTGGTGATGGGAATATTCGGATTGTCAGATTCCCAAGTCTCAGATTTCAAATTGGGGGAAGAAAAAAAGAGAAAAAAAGAGAGAGAAAAAAGATGGTGGAGATTTTCTTAAGACTACAGCCTCGAGGACGGGGCTGTCTGGTTGGTTTTGTGGATCGCGCTAAACTCTAATCTGCAAGGTACAGCCCACCTTTCCCCCTTCCCCCTTCCCCCTCCTGGCCCTCCCCCCAACGGTGGTTCATGTACAATAAACACGGGACAGGGGTAGGTACATAGTGTAACCAGCACTCTAAAGCATGTGCCAGTAATCAAGTAGCTATCCATCGTATTTGTTTACTTCGGATCGGTAAAAGAGGTTTCTAACTCGATGTTCAAATTGTCTTATACTAATATCAGTCAAAAACCTAAGTAACATGAAGTTAGGTTATTCACCTTGAATAGAACCCGTGATGGTCTATCTGATTAAACTTGAGATGACTAGCTTGTCTTTTCATGACGTACTCCGACCTCACCTTGTCCAGTTGCTATAAATCACATGCTGTGTAGGTCACATGGCCATTTTCTTTCCCTCTCTCCATACCTAGGGAATCACTATATATATATATATATAGTGATAACTGATCTATTGATAGACACTTGCTAGTGTACCCATAAAATTAGTTATACATAGGTACACATATTTTATACTTATAGTGGCTTCCTAGTGAGCAAGAACCATTATCTACGAAAATATGACAGTGGGTATACGTTTATAGTACTTTATTAAAAATATATCCTTTCAATGTGCCTTTGCCTACCATGTTCCAACACATAGCCTTAAAAAACAGCCTTATCCTGTGATTAATTTATTTTATCCCATATCAACTATTATACTCATACACCGTACTATGCCACCATATGTGATTCAATGCCTCAAACGAAAACAACAACAAAAAAATAGTGAAAGAGAGAGGAGCAAAGACTGAAAACATAGTTTCATTCATTAAGTTTATCGTGATTCTTAAGACATCACATCATTACTAATATGTATGCATAAACCAGCAACCAGGTATGTAACCTGGGTAGAGTAGAGTAGTTAGGTAGCTTTGCTTTTTTATATAATAAGAATTACAGGGCGTTGCTAAGACGGGTGCGCCTCTGTCGGCGGGTCTTCTTCGGTGGCCAGCACGATACGACCGTCTGGACGCTTGATCAGGCGCAGGTTGATGTCTGCCTCGTCGTCGTTCAGGAACCCAAATGGATCCTCCCCGGACTGGTTGCTCGAGCGTCGCATCGGTGTCGACCCCCGCGGTTCTGCCGTCGTGCCTGTCGTGATGCGCTCATCCGACCTCGTCCCTTGGAATAGCGTTCGAAACACGGGGATCGACTGGGCCACAATCGTCGCGCACGGCTCCGCTATGTTCGTCACACAGACCTTGCCCGTGTACCCTGATTATAGGATGCTGGTTAATATCATGTTTATATAGGTATATATATATATATAAGTCAACTTACATGTTGCATCAACCCAATGACTTTGTAACTGCTCGAGGAACACTATTCGTAGTATGACTACGATACAAGCTCTGAACAACGAGCATTTATGTCAGCACACACACCCATAGCAACGTTACACTTCATAGCTTGTCTTGAAGAGAGAAAAGTCACTTACATTACGCCAAGGCTCATCGATATACCCAACCCTATCTTTTCTGGAACTTGGAGCTGTGTCCTCCATATTATCGGCCAGGGCAGAAACGCCAGAGTGAGATCCATAGCTGCCGAGAAAGCTAAGAGCATTCATCATCATTAGAAAAATACCGTCATGGCTTGAGAGGAAGGAGAGGGTGAAATGTGAATATCTTAGGGACACCTACAGGCCTGTATGTACATGACAAGTGTGAAGGAGACCGCTGACCAGCAGGGTCCGGGGAGAACGGCGCTCGCAAAACCCTGGCCCTTATCCGACTCGCAGGTCTTGGACCAGAAGCCGACGGCGAAGAGGTAGCAGATCAGGTTGAGGCCAAAGATGGCCATCCAAAGGAACGCCTTGGTGGTCCGCGTCTTCGCGATGCTGAGGAGCGTGATGGCGAACGCCGTCTTGCTCCACGCCGTCGCGATAGACGCGCTGCTGAATGCGACTTCGAGAAAGGTGACGGGCAGGCCCCGAGCGAAAGGGGTGGCTCCGTACCCGGCTGCCAGCATGGCGCTATGCGCGCTAGCCGTGATCAGTAGAGCGACCTTTATGTTTTATTTCGTTGACATTAGTCACTCTACTCCATAATATGTCAAGTTAACATATGCGGGCAGGTTGCGATAACTCACCAAGGAAGCTATAAGGAGGCCGTCATCCCACCAGAGCCCCTTATGTCGAAAGAGGCGACACCATATCCGCACGCCCAGGAACACTATAGCTAAGGTCGTCAAGATCCATGTGGCCGTATTCACCATCACGGTGGGATTGCGGTGGCTGTTGACGTTGCCCATGGCCGGGTCGGCACGCCCGGGAGCCCCTTCGGATTTCAATAGGCGGGCTAGTAACCGGCTATATTCAGATTCAGACATATGGCGCGAAGAATACATATGCATCCACCCTTGATCGAGGCGATCCGGCTGAGGGTAGTGTTCATCATCGGTTTGCATCAGTCTAACAAGGTTCGAAACGTTTTGAAGGTCGGGTAATGCTTTATTTTTGGGAGAGGGGGGAGAAAAGAAAATGGAAGTTTAAGCGGTGATTATCAAGAGTCCGGAGCGAGGGCCGTAATACCCTGTCAACTTTCTACCCACCCCTGGTCGCCAATATGTCATCCCAGAGTGTTCCAGACGATCGGTCCGACAGACTAGCGATGCGGAGTGTTTTTCGATCGAGTTGTCAAGATGGGCAGAGGTTTAAATTACGGATCTTCTACAGCTTCATAAGCTTGGTGGCGGAGACTAGGTGAAGAGCCGCAGCGTGTTTCGTCTTGTGTGTAGGTATATGTAGAACTACATTACCTATATGAATACATACCTTACCCTCGCCTTTACCTCACAGGCCGCCCAGCAACTGCTGATCCAGTGACGACGAGTCGGAGGAAAGGACCCTGTATAATTCGGCAAATTGACTCATGGGTTCCAGGATAGACATACATATGTACACTGCATACATAGTGTATAAAAAAACCAAAACCAAGCCCAAGGCGCAGGAATGGCGGCTGGATACCGATGCTTCCCTCTCGCGTGGCAGGTTTGGTACGCGAATGTGATCCAGGTGCTTTGGTAGTGGGGATGAGCCAATCAATACCAACTATGACGGCAACCCCGGGCTATAGGTTCTAGTATAATATGCGAGTCTGCAAATGAGAGCACGTTGGTCCCTGGCTTGTCGAACCATTAACTGAAGGAAAGGATCTGTCTCCTGGGGATTATACACTACATTGCCAGATTGGTTTACATGATAGTTGTACACTACATTTTAAGGGATGATATTAGTGGCAAATATTACGCGGACTTGACTTATAAGAGTAAAGTTGCCAACTATTTTTTTTTCTTTCGACGAAAAGAAAAAGCAAAAAAAAAAAAAAAAAAAAAAAAAAAAAAAAAAAAAGGTGGGAAGTAGAAAAGGTAATAAAATAGTGTAGTAGTGTGGAAAGAAAAAGAAGAAGGGGGGGAAAAAAATAGAA